>CM068955.1:50074909-50086813 GCA_035128595.1 Eptatretus atami
TGTGTAGCTGTACCAGAGCATGTGCACCCGCATTCACGTTCGCCGTTGGAATCATCGTCAGTTCCACTTCATCATCACATAGTTCTATTTCTGCACGGTTGTGTATCGTGGCGCGTTTTACACACAATCTGTGCGGACTCTTTTGACGCGCAAGACACTGGTGTCCGCATTTCGTCTTCTGCAATAATTCCGTCGCCTCAACAGTTCCTTCGCTGTGTTGGTTGTTAGCCAGTGCATCGTCCAGTTCCTATGCGTTCACCCATCCCGTGAAATGTTAGGAGAAGGTTCTTTATAAATCTGAGTTGCGCGGTGGTAATGCAGACTGATAGTTCATCGTTTTGCAATGGCACTCAAAGAGCGTCGCTTGTAGCGGCAACTTTGTTCTCCGCCAGCGCTGGCGCAGAATGTTGTAGCGGCCTCATCCACACTTCAGTCGGTGATTGTACTGCGAGACGAATTGTCCAGTGTTGAATGATTCTGATCTCGCCTTGGAATTCTCGACCCAATGCTCCGAACAGTGTGATGAGTGGGACCTTTCATCTCAAGTCAATGCCTTGTTTTGCCCTTCATGGAATGATGTGTATCCACTTCCCGTGAATTGTGACAACCGTATCAACGCTCGCGACAGAACTCGGGGGCATTACCATCTCTAATGCAATGACGAAATGTCTTGGGACTTCCGTGCAGTGGAATTTTGCGCCCGATACGCTCGGTGAGCCAACGCCGACGAAATCCCATCAGTGTCCGAAACTCTGCGTACCGACCTTCATTCTGTCCATACGTGACGGCTGTAGCCGGAGCTATCAATGTCAGCTTCCTCAATGGTCAACATTCAAGTTCATAACTGCGACCGTCATGCACCATTCGCGCCTTGAATTCTCAATTTGCCGGAGACGCGTACAACCAGATGTACGCATGTTGTGGAGAGATTTCTCGTCCGATTCGACGATGAAGCCTATCAACGCCTCCTTGTTGGCTTGCTCAGGAATAATTGCGCCCTGTTTTGGAAGGCTTGTCAACGTATGTATGGTTGCTCCTGACGATCGCCGCCTGCCGCTCCGTGTGCGTGCTCCAGGCACTTGATGCCGATAAACTTGGGTAAGTTCAACACCAATCCAGTCTCAGAAGATTCGGTTATGTCGTGCTTGGCCATCTACGATCAACTCCTCTTGCCAGGCGAAAGTGTTATCCACAGTGGAACAGTCTGCGCCTGATAACGGCCATTCATCAATTGTTGCACTGGATAGCCAGCGTCCGCATCGGGCCACCAGTTCAGTATATGGCAGAGTTGGCTTGTGTCTTAGCGATCGAACCACCGGAATGCCAGCGGGAAAGATAGTCTGCCCGGTAGCGAGATCGTGAAGGTTACATTGCTTTACTCACCAATCACAGCAGTCGTGTGAAAAGACGAGTTCATCGCTTTCCTTCCGGCGTTCGGGTGGGAGCTCGCGTACGTGCCTCGCGGCCTGTCGGAAAGTGCAATTGGTTCGAAATCGGATTGAAGAATGGACCTCACCGAAGACAAGCCGATCACTGCATGGATTGCATGGACAGTCTCTCCCTTGACTACGGTTCATCAATCCGCGGAATGGTGGGGTGGATGACCTGAACTAATTATTCGAGTTCAGTGAGCGCCGAGAAAGGTGTAATCTTTGAATGTTTGTGTCAACTTGTACCACCACTGCTTCGTTCTTCTTCGAGTCCCATCCATCCTTTCGTTCGGGGCTCATTGTGGTACGCCCATGGCTCACATCCTGCATTTCCGCACGTGCTGTTGGGACAGTCACTTCTTCACAGTTGTTGCTTCTGAGTGTACCAATGATGCCTCAGGTCTTTGCCCTTTAAAGTCTGCTCTGTATGATCACACGCAAACACTAAATCATAACGGTCATGCCTTGCAGTCCATTTGCGTCCTGAAACGCTTGATAGGTGTTGGGTGAGTCTACTACCGGCATTTCCGCAGTACACGGGTAGATCCTTAGATAGTTTAGGTTGATCGTAACGCAGTACAGGCATGACCGCTCTCTGATCGCAGGTGTTCTCGGCCAGTTCGATACGAGTGCCCGTATAAGTCTAGTGCTAGCTCTACATTTCCAAGTCGGGCCATGTAATGTCCACACTTTGTGTTGTTTCAGGTCATCCTCACCTGATGCTCCGAGTATAGAACATGTAAATGAGTTGCTAGTACCCTGCTGTGGACCAGGCTGGGCTTCTCCTCTGTAGTTGACGTCGTTGGTTGTAGCAGTTACTGTCTACAACAGCGCCTGGCACATGAACCAATATCAATGTCCTTCATGTACACAGCTTGCTCTCAGACTTTTTGGGTGACGATGAATCTGTCTGGGAACCGTTCTGCAGTTTTTCTTCAGTCCTGTTGCTGTAGTTGGCCTTATCGACTTCGCATACTCGAGTAGTCATTGATACTCACAACAAATTCTATGTATAGATGCTCCATCATGCGTTTACTGGATGTACTTATCACAGGAAATGGCAAATTTGAGTCTAGTTCACTTTCTGATTTGGAGTCTTACTTTCACTCTGTCTGTGGATGTGTCGTCACATACCGTAATAATCATTTGGTGATAAAAACTGCCCGCGCCACCAGTCTTAATCTTTATAGTTGTCATTATCTCACATCACGTCATCTACCTCTGGCTCAGCGATTTCCCTCAGCTTCTCCATCCTGTGTTTTGCCAGGACAACTGATCCGTTGAATTTTCCTTTGAACACGGATGATTTGCTTTTTTGGCATATCACACATATTTGCAGTAAACCAGCTGATTTGCCAGCCACCTTCTTATGAGGTTCTGAGGATTTCTACTATTTTCGGTTGGGTGCCCTCTTCTTAGCGCCCACCTCACTGGCTCTCAGCAAAGCAGTAGGTGGTCTGATTTCCTTTTCCGCTTCAGTGGTTTTATTGAATCTGTGTTACAAAAACGACGGCTAGGCAGACCGGTTGACAGCGCGCATCGCAGAGGATCAGTCATGGCAGCAGTTTCTAATTTATCAGCCAGCGCGGCATTTGTTGATAGTTCACTTCTTGGCGTCCGCACCAGCTTCGACAATACATACCTGTAACGCCAGCTTATCTGTGAATTGCGTCATTTTATCTTCTCACCGCCCAGTGTAGAACAACGCATATTGGTTGTTGAAACCAAAAAAATCATCGAAAATCACGAAACGCATGGGCGCCGCATCTTGTTTGTTGTTTCCTGTCGTTCCTCCGGCGATTACACAGCACGCCACCGCCCACTTCAACGCGGTATTTCAAATGGGTAAGACTGTCGTGTGTCAACTTGTGTCATGGAAACAAGTAGGAATTTCACTGTGTGTCCTGAATGTACAGGGTGAATATGTTAGATTGGTGATCTGACAACGAAACTGAACGAACCCTCAACCAGACCTAATTGTGTCGGGTCGCTCACCTTGGTATTGATTTTTTTTTTTCATTTATTTATTTTCATTCACGAGCTTTCCGATGTTTCAGGTTTTTTTATGGCGTATTGGCTTCGATGTCCATCAGCACACAATTACGTGTTCCCCATTGTCTCAGGTTGCTCCCTGCATTTTAATTTTTTATTATTTATTTATATTTTCTTTTTGGATTTGTCTGACAATTTTGCAATTCTCGCTGGCTGTACGCTTCGATTCATCTGGCTTGAATTTCAGTTTCTACGTCATGGAAGGTACCACCTTAATATCAGTCAGTCTCATTCAGTTGGTTGAAGATATGTTTGATATATATATTATTTAATATATATATATAATATTATATATTTCGGTAGCTTATTTAATGGGATTTATGCGCGGCACCCTCTGAAACAAATGTCAGGATGGGCCCGGAAGGTAATAGGCTAGGTTGGCGAGGCCTTGGCGGTGGGGAGGGGGGGGTTAGACGGTGTTTATTTATAGAATTACGGCCGCACCTATATAGAGATTTAATATTGTGGCGCGGCCGTAAAATCCCATCAAATTAAAATCACCTCTAAATCCACCCCCCCACCCCGCCGCATAGGGGCCTCGCCACCTAGCTATAACTTCCGGGGCCCATCCGACATTTTGTGTTTCCCCCTAATCAACCCCCTTAGGCTATGACTGCGTGTGCCCAATAGGGAACTGATACTGGGTCCGTGGCAACTTATGTACAGGAGAGTAAATTCATTAAAAATAATAACCCTGGCAACGCTGGGTGCAATACTGTAATTATATACTAATACTATATATACATATTATTTTTGTGGATTTCAGGATCGGATCCGAGTAATCACACAATTCAGGTCCTCACACAGTTATATTATATATAATACGTTAAGCCAATATTGTTGACGTATCTCCTCCGAAACTGCCGGACGTATTGTCGCCACTTTCGGCAAGCGGTGCTCTGTGGTCTAATGAACATCATGGGCTATGTGAGATTGCGCCAGCACGGCAGTTTGGAATTTTTGGTCGATTTCTCTTTTTACATTCATTTGCATGGCGACGTGTGACGTCACCGCTGAGAGGCGTATGACGTCGTGACATCATCGGTATTCGCTGACTTATCACGTCCGTCTCGACAGACCGTCCTGCGAGAGAGTAATGCCTCGAGAAAACAGCGTCTTGTGAACCCTCTTCTGCACATGCTGACTCCTCAGAGGTCATTTGACACAAAATGTAACAAGAAACTTGTATTAAGAATTCGATAATCACATTGGAACCTCGATTATGACGTGCACGAACGTCATATATTGACGTCCGAACGAACCCTCAGTTTCGAAACTTCGCGGAGCGCGGGTTTGGCTCGTCTCCATCAATGCATGTTCAGAATAGACCATGGTAGAGAATAGGTTCCCCTTCTTTCTTTTGGGATAACCTTCTCCTCTTTACGACACGTTCATGACGTATGATTTTACGTCAGTTTTCATTTCTGCACGAGCGATATTGAGCGCTCGTGCGCGCGATAGATAACCGTTAGCCCAATACATACTCCTCTATTCCCTTTCCATCAGGACACATTGGCTTGGAAATACATGACCTATTTACACATCTTATTTTGATTATCATTTTCACATTGGACTTACAGCACATTTGAGTCATTAAATCACACCACAAGCATTTCCTGAACAGTTGATTCAGACGGTCGGTCAAACATGGCTGTGGATCATTTACCTCAGGACCGACCTTTTCCCATTGGGATCGACACCCCGTTCAGCAGCTCTATGGACGCGAACTGGCTCTTATTCCTATCAGGCTGAACAGAGAGGTGATAATCGCCAGTTGACGTTTTGTGAGCGCTTCACGATTTTGCTCGGTTGTTCCGGCAAATGGCTGCTTTCTGGCGTTCGTCCGGCGCCCGGAACATGGCATCGTAAGCCAGGCCTGGGTTAATTTGGAGTTGCATCTCGTTCGATGTTGAGGAGACATTGACCGTGAGAATTGACGGTTGAGGGTCACGTGCAGAGATGCGCCAATAGGCAAGCTGGATTTGGCTGAAGTCTGCTTGAGGCTCCGCCCACACTGGTCGCCGATAAAAGGACAGGAGGACCGCTTTGTTGACGGTTGCTGACAGCTCCTTATGGTTGGGGACAACAGCAACGGCGGTTGGTGACAGTTGGACCATTCCTGCTGGTTCTGCTCGGGACCTTGCTCTTGGTGTACCTGGTTCTTGGCATAACTGGTTCTTGGCAATGCTGGATTAACCCTTAGGCAGACAAGGCATGTGCCTTAGGGCCACCAAAAATTTGGGCCAAAAGTTCTTTTCACATTAAATATTTGTCTTTTTTTTGTATTAAATATTTTGTTCTTGAATCAGCTCATCTTTTGTCTGGGGTCCATTTCCATGAGCAAATTTTCCAAATTTTTCAGGCCATTCTCTAAAATTTCAAAATGTGCCTTAGGGCCAGCCGAGGCTTAATCCGGCACTGGTTCTTGGCATTCCTGGAGGTGACGTCGATTGGTGTTCGAGCCTATTTGCGGGTGGTTGCACAGCGAGGCAGGACGCTGGCAGCAGACCAAGGCACGGTCACACATTTTGGTTTATTTTGGTAGATGCATGACGATTTCTGCCTTGGTAAGCCGAGACCGGATTTCTTCTCCCCCTGAATGATCTGATGGGTACCCATGTCTCGTGGTTAATTCTTAAGGAAGGCATAGAGTTAAGCATCTGCTCTTTGTCCATTTTTCTCGAAATGCTTGTGAATTCTTCATTTGTTTGAGATTATATTGTTGATTGAACACGTGATTGATTTGAATTCATCCATTTAATTGACAAGGAAATAAAAAGTTCTTCAGTTCATTTATCTTTCTTAATAATAAATTCCTTGTTGACGTTTCAACCTGTCAGTGATTGTCATTTCCTTCCATTGATCCAGCATTGTCCGAACCGAGATAGACTGCGAGGTAATTCCCAAACTAATTAACCTATCATAATCAGCGTGCACCAGCGGTAAACACACGGCCACCTTACTTAAGATCTAATCAAGATAAGATTGGTGCATCACCGATGCTACGTTCCTCGGTGAGGAGGCCGTGTGACCTTCAGTCAAACGGCAAATTACACGGTGGACACTGGAACTCGTGGTTAATTGATGGGCGTTCATGGTTGTTAAGCAACCCACCACACCACGAAGGTAATTGTGAGCGGTGGCCCCAGGTCCGTTTCTTCCAAGGAGAAAAGAGGATAAACTCCCTCATAATGCACTCGGTACCCGTGGCCGTAACAATATATATTGTACCAAGACCGAGACACCAGTTTGTCACTCAGGGGGATTAATCCCCGGTTGTCCTCGGAAGAGCCGGACTTGGGGCCACCGCTCACAATTAACGTTGTTGTACGGTGGGTTGTTTTAAACCACGAACGCCACCCAGTTAACCACGAGTTCCAGTGTCCACCATCAAATTATGCCGTTTAAATAGAGGTCATGTGGTTACTTGAACGGGGAGCGCGCCCTCAGCAAAACACCAATATTATCTTGATTAGATTTTAATTAGGGTGGCCGAGCGTTTTAACCGCATGTGCGTGCCGACGATTTTTGGTCAAATCTGTGGTAATTACCTCCCAGTCTATCTCGGTTCGGACAATGCTAGACCAATAGAAGGAAAGGACAAACACGGACAGGTTAGAAAGTCAACAAATGATTTATTAATTTGAAAATAAATGGATAAAAAGAACTTTTTATTTCCTGAGGTAAAGGCCCTGTCACACCTTGACAATTTAGCCAGCGTATGCCGACGTATGAAAAATTTGGCTAAAACGCTGGCACACGTCGACTATACGTTATCGGTAAGTTTGTATACGTTAAGAGCACGCTGGGCATACGTTGTAGTACGGCTGGCTTTTTTTCGTAGTACGCTGGCATACGTCTTGTACGCTGGCATACGGTCGTAGTACGCCGAGGTGTTAGACAAATTTTTCCATGCTTGAAATTTCCGACATATGCCAGCGTATGACTCACACATTCCGCATACGCTGGCATAAGTTGTAGGCACGTTACGCGATCGTTGACACACGTCGACACAGTTACTGTAAGTTACTCATAAGTTGAAACCGTCGAGTAATGGTTAGCGTACCCGTAACTTTTTCTAACTATGAGTAACGTGTTATAGGGCACGTTACGCGATCGTTGACACACGTCGACCACACGTTACTTGTAAGTTACTCATAAGTCGAAACACGTCGAGGTAATGTCTAGCTTAGTGGTTCCTCAACTTTTGAAGCCGGCGACCCCCCCCCCCACCAAAGAAAAAAAAACAAAAACATGAGTCTGAAACACTGACGGGTTCCTCCTGTGAACCCTATTTTTACATACCAATTCCCTAAACGCTGCAAATACGCCATTATACGGTACCTGAAGTTAGAAACACGTTCAGTAAGTTTGGTGGTCGTCCGGAGACGTCAATCAAATACGTCTAATACGTCAATGTGCGTTGAGATACGTTACACATAGGTTCAAAGCACGTTCCATAGGTCAAAGCACGTTACTCATAGTTAAAATTAAGTTTCGGGTATGCTAAACATTACGTCGACGTGTTTCGACTTATGAGTAACTTACAAGTAACGTATGTCGACGTGTGTCAACGATCGCGTAGCGTGCCTTCAACTTATGCCAGCGTATGCGGAACGTGTGTCATACGTCGAGTACGTCGAGAAATTTTCAATATGCTGAAATTTCTCGACGTACTCGGCGTTGTGCGACGTATGCCAGAAAACTACGACGTATGCCAGCGTACTAGCGACGTATGCCAGCGTGCTCTTAACGTATACAAAACTTACCCATAACGTATCGACGTGTGCCAGCTTGGTTCGGCAAATTTTCATACGTCGGCATACGTGGCTAAAACGTCAAGGTGTGACAGCGGCTTCACACTTCGATGTCTAGTGCGGTTATGATTTGAATCGTCGCGAGCCGCAGCCTATGATAGCCTACGCCACGTGATCGTCGGCATACGCTGCCGGCGCGCTATGCATAAGTTAGACTATCATTGGCATAGTTGTGAACGCCGACAACACGCTCAGCATTCGTTGGTATAAGTTATCTATATGTGATTAAAACGTTCTGTGTACGTTACTAATACGTTATGCACACGTCCAACACGTTATTATACGCCCAAAACTTAAAAAAAACATCAACAGTTCAGTGTTCACCAGCGTTTTACATACATTTTGAGACCTTGCCATACACTGGCTAAAACGTCAAGGGTGACAGCCCCTTAAATAATGAATAAATTCCAAAGCAATCGAAATGAATAATAATCAAGCAAAATCAATCAAAATGACAGGAAAGAGAGAGCAGAATGCTTATCGGGGGTTGACTTACTTACAACTAAACACAGACAAGGGTACCCAGCAGATCATTTGGGGGGGAGAAGAGTCGTCTCGCTAAACAGAGAGAAGTCGTCCGTGAAGTGAAAACGTCCTGAAATGTGTGTGTGTGTGTGTCTTGTCCGTCGCCAGCACCCAGCCTTGCCGTGCACCCACTCGCCAACAGCCTTGAACGCCAGGTGACGTCTGGGGGACACCGAGATCTTCTGTCACGGGTTTCGACCCTGGTGCTGTGACACGGGCAGCTCCTCACACTTCACGAAATTGGTGACGTCCATTGACCCACACGGTCTGTTGGTGATTGACCCGTGCCTCACTCGTTGTGACCGACCCCTGCCTCACTCGGTGACTGACCCATGCCTCACTCGTTGGTAACTGACCCATGCCTCACTCATTGTCGGCGCTGGTCACTCCCACACTGGAACAGATGAACTGATGCCACTGACTGACAAATTGTGTCGTTGTCGGCGCTGCTGACACCCACACGCGCACCACACGCAAGCTCCATAACGGACCTCCTCCTCTTTTTATATATGCGGCCCGTCTTGGCGGGCACAGAGTCTCCCCCAAACTTGCCCAGCCCCACTTGCGCACCATTAACATGACAACCCGTGCTCTGTTTCTGATGATTTTAATATATAACCATAGACATGCACAGAATACTTCCTCATTTACAGCACGACTTGCTCTTAAAGGCCTTCCCAATTTACAGAACCGAAAGGATAGTGAACTTCCCTTTCTTTCGCGCTTGAAAGATATATAATTACTCGATGGAAATGAAGTTAAAAGAAAATTAAATGAGTCAATTTACATTTGCTGTATGGGAGGAAGGGGATAGTGGGAGAAAAATTGAGTCCATTTTGAGCTTTTGGGCTTGGTCAGAAATTTTTCCCTTTCCCCTTCATTCAATGGGCGTCCAAAACCCATTTCATCTACGTGTGTGTGTGTGTGTTGTGTGTGTGTGTGTGGTGTGTGTGTGTGGTGGTGTGTGTGGTGCGTGTGTGTCTGGGGTATACGAGGTGTTCAAAAAGTATCAACCTTAATTTGTCATGCGTAAACAAATGAGCTAGAGGCTGGTTTGTGCATGGATGTAGGCGATCCAATCCGTATGCATGAATATTTCCCACCTGCAGAAGCTTCAGTCGCGACAGCGCGCCGATGAGTGAGGAAGTGTAAGTGAGCGCCGTCGATTTCTTGTTTGACAAATAGGATACTGGTCTCATCTCCAGTGATCACTGTTTAGAAGTTGGGATCGCTGTTCAGTCTCCATCATGTCCGTGCATCTCCAACTGAGTTGCTTCTGCCGATCGTTAGCAGCTTTGACGAACTTCGCTGAAGTCTCCTTAACCAAATCCTCAGTCACAATGGAATGAACGGTCCAATCTGACCCGCCTCGTCGCAATTTCTCTGATCGTTATTCGACATCCTGCATCACAGGGCCACTTCATGACATCTCATTTCGGAGTTGAGGGCCTACCAGAACGTGCTTCACTTTCCACTGATGTCGACCATCTTTGAAGCGGTTGTACCACTCTTTTATCTGTTGTGCCATTGCTTCGTTCCGAAGGCCTGTGAATCTTGTGATCTTTCCACTTGGTAATCGCCAAGCTTTACACAAATTTGATGCATACGTTGGTTTCAATTTTTCCTTCATTTGTCAAAACGAAAATCACGCGCTCACTTACACTTCCTCACTCATCGGCGGTCTGTCGCGACTGACAGTTCTGCAGCGGAAATATTCACGCATACGATTAGATCCCACATACTGCACCAAACCACGCTCCCTAGCTTATTTGTTTACGCTACGAAAAATAATGGATACTTTTTGAACACACCTCGTATATACACACAGTGTGGAGGTGGGGACAGGTCAATCATTTATATAATCCTAGCCACCTGGTGTAGTCGGTTTGAGAAGCTGATTCGCTATTCCCTCCATCACAGGGAAAAATGATGGGTGGGTCTTTCTTTATTTATATATGACTCTTTTGACTTGCACGTGGTACATGATTGGGACTTCATTGTATGCATTTCTATTTACTCTATCACTGATGATTCGCAACAATGATGAAAACGGTCCGTAGCTGATGGGGTATAAAGCATTGGGATCTCATGTGTGTACGAAGTGAACGTCTTTATAGTGCTGAGAACTCTGGAAGTTTCAAAACAGCATAGCACTACCTTGTGTAAGTTCTTGGGTTGCTTTATGCAGCTACTTGGCTGGAGAGTGTGAATGGGCAATGTATGTAATATATATATATATATATATTATATATATAATATATATTGTGACAGGTTTCAACCCCATCTGATGAATGACTCCACACATCCAGGTCCTCAGACAGTTATTCCTTCAATGCATTTCAGGATAGACCACCCCCATGCTTGGTGATTTAAAAATGTGATGCGTTGAGAAGAGTAAAGAATAGATCCCCTCTCTTAGGGAAGCTTTTTCTCTTTAACAGACATATTTATGCATGCCATTTCTTTCACAGCTGACGCCGCCTTTTTCCAGCGACATTAACCACATTTCCTCACAGACGCCGAGAACGCCTTTTCCAGCGACATTACAACACATTTCTTTCACGGAGCGAGACACGCCTTTTTTCAGGACATTAACACACATTCTTTCACGGATGCCGAGACACGCCTTTTTCCAGGACATTAACACACATTCTTTCACGGAGCCGAGACCCCTTTTCTCACGACATTGACACACATTTCTTTCACGGACGCGAACCCCCTTTTCCAGCGACATTGACACACATTTCTTTCACACGCCGAGACCGCCTTTTTCCAGCGACATTCACACACATTTCTTCACGACCCAAGACCACCTTTTCCAGCGACTGCTTTTGCTTCCAGGACACCTTTTGACTGCTTTGACTGATTGACACACATTCTTTCACGGACGCCGACCCCGCCTTTTCCAGCGACATTAACACACATTTCTTTCACGGACGCCGAGACACGCCTTTTCATACATAACACACATTTCTTTCACGGACGCCGAGACACGACTTTTCCAGCAACGTTTCACACATTTTCACGACCAAGGCCCACCCTTTTTCGATCGGCGTTTGACACCGCAAGAATAAAAACGA
>CM068955.1:50091486-50105754 GCA_035128595.1 Eptatretus atami
CCAGTCCACTCATAGATGCAGTACAATTCCACCACTCACCAGGCGAGTCCACCACAGATGCGTACGAGATTACACCATCACCAGCTCGAGTCCACGAATAGATCACCAGTACAAGTCCACAAACATAGATGGCAGTCACGATTCACCAGACTCACGGTACCAGTCACACAGTCGATACAGTACGGAATTTCACCACTCACGCGCACGAGTCACACATACGATGCAGTACGATTCACCACTCACCAGCGACCAAGTCCACACAATCGATGCAGTACGATTCCCACCTCACCAGCGGCAAGTCACACATAGGATGCAGTACGATTCACACTCACCAGCACGGAGATCCAAATAGATGCATTAACAATTTCACCGACTCACAGCCATGAGATCCATATAGATGCAGTACTGATCACCACTCACCAGCCGTGAGTCCACACAAATAAGAGTGCAGCTAATTCACCACTCACGACAGCAAGAGTCACACATAGGAGTGCAGTACGATTCACCACGCACCAGCACTAGTCCATCATAGATGCCAGTCCGAAGTTCACCACCTCACCAGCGACGAGTCCACACATAGATGCAGTGACGAGTTCAACCAATCAACCGCACAGAGTCCACACAAGAATGCAGTCGATTCCACCACGGCTACCAGCACGAGTACCACAATGATCACCCGTACCAGTCCACACATAAGATGCAGTTCGATTCACACTCACCCAGTACCAGTCAACACAGTCGATCAGTAGATTCAAGCCACTCACCAAGCCACAGAGTCCACACATAGATTGCAGTACATTCACCACTCACCAGAACATCCACACATCGATCAGTACGATTCACCACTCACCAGCAGCGAGTCCACAATAGATGCAGTACGATTCACACTCATCCAGCACGATCCCACATGAGATTGCAGTATGATTCACCACTCCATCCAGCACGGTCCACACAGAGATTCAGTACGATTCACAGCTCACCAGCACGAAGTCCACACATAGATTCAGTATGATTCATCCACTCACCACACGAGTCCACAATAGATGCACGTTTGATTCAGCCCTCACAGCACGGTCCACACAGATTCAGTACGATTCCACCACTCACCAGCACGCAGTCCACACATGATTAGTACGAATTACACACGTCACCAGCACACAGTCCGATTCACAAGACTCCATCTATCGGTCGTCCTCGCCACCGACATCCGGCACCACATCAAAGCTTCAGATTATCCACCCGCAAGCACCTTTCCGAAAATTAACAGCCCCAACCGGAATGTGTTTACAGAAGCTCATTTCTTTGAAGTTCATTACCGACAAAGGTTGGAAAAAGTTTATTATATTTGAAGGACGAGCGATATGCACCGTGGGATGTTTTGCAGACACGCTCGTTGCGTGGAGGAAAGCTGATGAGAATCGACACGGGCCATGCGAAACAACATGAAAACCGGTAGCTGATGTCGAGGAGAAACGGTAAATCTATCGGCACAAAAGAAATGTAAAATGCCAAGCTTGTTGGAAAAAACAAACCCCGCAAAAAAAACCAATGCCCGACATGGGGCTTGAACCCACGACCCTGGGATTAAGAGTCCCATGCTCTACCAACTGAGCTCGCCAGGCCCTGTATGATTTATTTCGTTTCAAGATAAGATGGAAACATCCACATCGCTTTGCGGAGTTACGTGGATTTTTAACCAATTGAAACGGTCGATTGTGTAAACATTTCATTCAAAGTGAGTCAATATTTATTACCGGTTCCGGCCAATAGGACTGCTCGTTTTAAAAATGCCGTGCTCATGTCAAAATGATTCTTGGCAAAAGAACCTGCTTTAGTTTATTGTGGGTTCGCAATTCGATCCGGATCCCTTTCTGAGTTCTGGGGCAAGTGACCTTGAGCAACCACCGACTGTTCATTGAAATCACAAAATATATGTTTGAAACCTTTCTGCCATCACCACATCTTTTGTCACCAATGATTCTCCATTTGCAGGTCGATGCTGTGTGTCATTGCCCACAACAAGCCGCACAACAAGAGAACAGTGCCCACTAACGGACAGGCTCCACATTTCTCTGGTGTTTGTCCCACCAGGAGAGGCCAAATGTCGCAGGCAATCTTTCCTCTGAAACGTACGTATTCGATCGCAACCAATTTACTCACGTTTCTGATCTGGTATTGTGAGTGCAACGGATCACCAAGGGTGTGTTACGTTAGCAAGCGGCTTCCTCACCGCTTGCCAAGCGGCTTGCTCGATTCGAAGCGCTTAAGCAAGCACTCCAACGGAACGGAGTGCTCGGCCACAGTGGCGTGTCAAGGAAAAAATGATGCTCGGGGGCCAGATGTCAAATTTCCGCCCCCTCGTAACTCACATGCTGAATTAAACACAAAGCCTAATTAAATAACGTTATTACAAATCAAATCCGGTACAGTACATTCGCAAGGAAACAGTTAAACTTTGTTTCACTGTTTACTGCAAATTAGTTTGTTTAACTGTAAATAAGAAAGCAAACAAGAAATTGTTATGACCATAACGTTTCCAGATCTGCCATTAACTTTCCTTAAAAACAATATTGGAAAGCGAAAATTATGGATTTTTAGCAAAAAAAAATGAATCTTTTGATAAATTGTATAAAAATTGTCCCAACTTATTCAACAAGATGCCAGAAGTATTCCAAACGCATAAATACAATGTCACTTCCTCGTCCTCAGGTCAGCAGAAGGAAAAAACAAAAAGAGAAGAAAAACAACTGCAGAAGCAAGTTCAGCATGCGAACCCTGCAAAGAGGGAAGCAGAGAGAACTGGAAGGGCACTCGGTAGAGCGCATACCTTCACCACGTAATGCCTGATCCACAAGAACATATTGAGCCCAATACATTTTTGAAATACTGTATCGTGCTATACAGCACTATATCGTTTTTGGCACTATCCTCAATGGTGAAGAATCACTTTCAAAAATTTCTAGTCGTCGGAACCGGATCTGGATCTTCACAAAAATCTCATCAGTTCGTCCTTGTCACACACCGAACCGGTCCACAAAATTTCATCCAGATCCGTCCACAACTTTTTGAGATATCCTGTACACAAACAGACAGACAGACAGACAAAGGGGTGAAAACATAACGTCCTTCACCTTCGGTGGCCGAGGTAACAAGAGCTCCGCGATGATAACTTATCGATCACGAGAGAATCCCGTAAATGGGGGGAAGGGTACTTTTACAAATACGACTTCTCAATATTTTGCGAAGATTTGTTAGGGTTATCAGCAGCAAAACCCTGAGGTCATGTGGCTTCTCCCCTTCGTGAAACGCCATGACGCATTACCCCGTCACCACTTGGCCTTCAAAGGGGGAATTCTGCCATTTCTGCTTACGAAATAAATAGATGATAGTGTTTTATCTGACAAGATTGCAAAGAAAATAAAGAAAATTAATTTTCAATGCATGGCGCTTGCGCTTTGATGTGCCGCGGCAAAATGGTACGAAGTGTCGATAATCACAAAAATCACAAACTGGTCCAACACGTGGAACATGTCTTTGAATCCGGACAAATCTCACACTCTCACTATGTCTCTTCGAAAGGACCGTTTAGAAACCCCCCCATCCACTTTCTCAACAATCCTCTGGAAGAAGTCCTTTCTTTCAAGCTTCTGGTCTCACTATCTGCCATGACCTTTCCTGGGAAAGCCACATTTCAAACCTCGCCTCCAAAGTCAGTCGCCGACTGGGAATCCTCCGTCGTGCAAAGTCTTTCCTCGACCCTCCTGAGCTCCTGACCACTTACAAAGCTTTTGTCCATAGCCTGATGGAGTACTGCTCTCCCCTCTGGCTGGTGCTCCTGCCTCCCACCTTTCTCGGCTTCACGCTGTAGAAACCAGGGCATTTCGGATCATCGGCATCTCCCGCAATGAGGCTGAGTCTTTGGCCTCTCACTCAATCACCGCAGGTTGGTCGGTGGTCTTTCTGTCTTCTACCGTCTCCTCTCCAGCCTTGCCCCCCTGCTCTCTCTGCGATTTGTCCCCACCACATTTCCTCAGGGCGCTCAAGGTCAGCCAACAACCCCTTCTGGTAAAACTACCAAAATCACAAATCACTGCTCACCTTCACTCTTTCATTCCTCTTTTTCCCACCTTTGGAATAAACTCCCTCACTCTATTCTTTCCATTTTTCCTCCAGGCTTTCAAAACAGCTGTTCACCACACACCTCTTATCATCCCCATCCAAATCCTCGATCTTTTCTACCCCAATAATTCACCCAAGCCCACTTCCTTCAAATTCCCTGCTTTCCTTCCTGAAAGTTCCTGTAATGTCCATCTTCTATCCCCATGTTCCCCGTCCCATCCCTCCCCTTCCACAGATCTCCTAATGTGTCTGTTCCCACTATTTTGTCCCCCCCCCCCCCACCACTCCCGCCCCTCTTGTCTCATGCCCTTGATGTGCGTGTGTGTTAACTCTCACACGAGCCTCGACAAGGTATACAAAAAAAAATAAAAAAAGATAGATGCAAAATAACAAATTTGCCACCCCCCCCCAAAATCACCTCTCAGGGCGACCACCCTTTCGCCCCCCTCCCCCTCACTATGCCAGTGCTCGGCACCGTTCACCTTATATAGTGGTTTCCATGGAAACAATGCTATCATGGTACTTGAGCATTTGAGGAAGATAGTCAATGGGGCCATTAACCAAAAGATGCTTAGAAATCAAAGTTTGCGGCACCGGGTCGGGAATTAAAATATGATTACCGTGCTTAATGAAAATGATGTGCTGAATACGAATATAAACTTCACAAGCGGTATTACCAAAAGTGATGTATTTAATCTTTAATCGATATGCCCAGAAGAAGCATTGCAGCACCCTCCCCCGCACACACACAACAACACACACACACGGTGGCTTGCTCCTGATCGTTTCTGTATTATAAATATTGAAATGCAAGCAAATTATGTGCTGAGAGAGTCACAAAGTAAACTTGTTTGTAACGATAAATTTGCACAGAAAAAAAATGATCCAGTGAGAAAGAACTGACTTTTTTTTTTTTAAATGCAGCACATCCCCAGGTTTCTGAAAGTTTATTGCTCAGTGAGTGAGTAAACTTCACTCAATCCATAACTAAACTGTATATAGTGCCTTCAGAAAGTATTCACACCCCTCAACTTTTGTCACATTTTGATATGTTGCAGCCTGAATTTGAAATGGATTAAATTTTAATTTTTTGTCACCGATCTACACAAACTATCCCATAATGACAGTGAAAACATGTTTTTCGAAGTTTTTACAAATTGGTTAAAAATAAAAAGCTGAAACATCTTGCGTCAATAAGTATTCAACCCCCTGAATCAATAATTTGTCAAAGCTCCTTTGGCAGCGATTACAGCTCTAGGTCTTCTTAGTTATGTCTGTACCAGCTTCGCACATCTGTATTTTGGGGATTTTCTTCCATTCTTCCTTGCAGATTTGCTCAAGTTCTGTCAAGTTGGATGGGGAGTGTCGGTGAACAGAAATCTTCAATTCTTTCCACAGATTCTCAATGGGATTCAAGTCTGGGCTATGGCTGGGCCATAAAATTTAATCCAGTCTGGGCTATCTAGAAATTGTTTTATACCCTTCTCTCAATCTATGCCTCCTCACAATTATTTCTCAGAGTTCTACGGACAGTTCCTTGGACTTCATGGTGGGGTTTCTGCTCTGACATGCACTGTCAACTGTGGAACCTTATATAGAAAAGTGTGTTTCTTTCTAAATCATGTCCAATAAATTGAATTGGCCACAGGTGGACTCCAATGAAGCTGTGGAGACATCTCAAGGATGATTAAAGGAAATTGGATGCACCTGGGCTCAATTTGGAGTGTCAGAGCAAAGGGGTTGAATACTTATTGACACAGGACATTTCAGCTTTTCATTCTTTATTGATTTGTAAAAATTTCTAAAAACCTGTTTTCACTTGTCATTATGGGTTAATTTGTGTAGATTGGTGACAAACAATTCAGGCGATAACAACAAAATGTGACAAAAGTCAAGGGGTGTGAATACTTTCTGAAGGTACTGTAAGTAAACTCTGTTGAAACAGTTGCTCAGTTTATTAAACTAAAATCATTCCATTCCTGAAGAGGGAGAACTGAAAAATATCGAAAGCAAATAGCCAAATAATAGTACAGTATTGAGACCGATTGTCTAGTATCGGTCAATGTCAGGCAATTTGCTTGGCAAAAACATTGCCTCGTCCATGATACTGCAATATACACGGTCACAAAGGTCAGTGTATGGGATTCCGCTGCACTTATACGAACATTGTTTTTTTGCATCATGTTTTCACATAATTACAATGCACAACAAGAATCATTGTTTGGGGGATGGGATCTTTCGTCATCCAAACCAGGTTGAGTGTAGTTCCTTCCACTTTCCATCCATGGCCATGAGGACTGGGTGCGTCGATTCTCTGAAGTAAAGCCCTGACAGTGCACTGCCACTTGATAATTAGACCACAGACTGTGTTACCACAGAGCATCGCTAGTCAGGGACAGTTTGAACTCATCATTCGACCTGAGGCAGAACAAGCAGCGATACCGAGCTTGGTCGCTGGACAGACACTTCTCACCATGCAGTTCGCAGATGAAGCATTCAAGCGATTCCCTCAAATGAGTTGGAGGAGCAAAACTTTGGCCAAGCCTTGTGAATACTTATGTTATATATGCCGGAAAGGTGAACATCAATTCATTTGGTAATTTTTTCTTTTCCCTCTGAAAGCAGCTCGGCGTGTCACATCCCGAAAATGCATACAATTCAATGAGGGCTCGGCCTCTGAAAAAGATGTGCATTTTATTTAGGTCAATGGATTGATCATTTTTCTTTTTGCCGGTGTGAAAATGTACAGTGCTATCCAATTTGTCCACGTTGCCGAGCAGCAAAATGCCCACATCTCTGTCCATACTTCTGACTTGAACAATTGATTTTGGGTGGAATCCTGTACTCGATGTTGGACGTGCAGAAGGAGTTTGGTGTCTGCCTCTTCATGGTCACCACACAACTCTTTTACTCGACAGATGTAACCTTTCATCGGTTTGTGACATTTTTCACCATGGCTTACGAATAAGCATCGCTCGCCAAGTATGCTAGCATTGGTGCTGCAGTGTCTGAAAATAAATTCAATCAAGTTTTCCTTGTTTTGGCTGTCGTTGAGGAAATTTGGCCATTGTTGAGGAATTTTCTGCATGCCAATGAACACTCCAATTGCCTGGCTCAAGGTACCTTTGCGTTTTTGATGCATCAAAAACTTGATGGACAGTCCTGGGTATCTATCTAAAACTAAGTCAATACGTTGACAACCAGATCGATCGGCTAGAGACAATACCTTCTTTCGAATGTCATCTGCGAGACCACCAAATGTTGCAGGCAGAGTGGTTGATTGGGAATGAATGATGACCATCCCATCCAGAACCAGAATGATGGCACCATATTGTACCACTTCTTCGACTGCAGATGGCTATTTTCCAAAGCTTCTTGCAGATGAAGCACATGCGTGGGAATGCTTGTATTTTTGCTGTTTTTGTTGGAGGGCCGACTGACACTTGTGACCGCAGTTGTCTGCCCACTTATGGAAGGACCTGGTTTTGCCAGTGAGAAGAGTTGGAGGTACCACATCTTTTAAGAGCTCTGGCAACCTTCTGCAAATCTGTGAACTTGCCAAAGCAACGACTGTGATATCCACAGTTATCTGGTACATCTGTAAAAAACAAACAATAAAACACTTAATGGATTTCACAACTACCAGCTGAATTCCTTTGAATGAAATAAACAATTCCAAACTCAGCCAACAAAAACCTCATCCATCTGACTAATTCACCAACTTTGATGGATTGACACAACTTAAACACTGTTTATTTTAAAATGATGAGTAATCAGGGCTAAGAGTTCATCTTCTCTTTAGCACAGTGCAGATGTTATTGGATGTGATTTACCAATTAATGGTGGAGGCAGGATGATAGCATCGCACGACAGACACGAGGTAGTACAGCGAATAGTTATTTGATATGAGGTAGACACAGGCAGAGCCCAGAATATGCTTGTAATCTGTGTCCAATGTTTGGGTAAATCTGTCTGCATAATTGCCAATGTCTTTGCCTCGGGAGGGTTTCCATTGCCATAACGAGTGCCAGGCCATCAATGACCAGACAGCTTGTCCCAGGAACTGAGGGTATTGTTTTACATCAAAACCACTCCACATTTTGTGAGGATATGTGATAGCTGGGGTTTTTTTTAGCTGTGTGTAGGCTGTGCTGTCCTTGGTCGGACCTGAACACAAAATATCATTCCGTTTTAATGGTTGAATATACCAAAATAGGACTGTCCTGAACACAAAATCTCGTTTCGTTTTAAAAGTTGAATATACAAAAATATGATTCCAGAGAAGGAGATTTCTACTTATATTATGTCGTATAATTTATATTTTGTGGTATAATTTATGTTTCTATTTTGTCGTATCATTTATATTTTGTGGTATAATTTATGTTTGTATTTTGTCGTATCATTTATGTTTATATTTTGTCGTATAATTTGTATTTATATTTTGTTGTATAATTTATATTTAGTAGTATAATTTATGTTTCTATTTTGTAGCATAATTTATATTTACATTTTATTGTATA
Organism: Eptatretus atami; assembly: GCA_035128595.1. NCBI lineage: Eukaryota > Metazoa > Chordata > Myxini > Myxiniformes > Myxinidae > Eptatretus > Eptatretus atami. Next base: position 50,100,126 of record CM068955.1, read on the forward strand.
ATTTATATTTTGTAGTATAATTTGTATTTATATTTTGGAGTATAATTTATATTTTGTAGTATAATTTATGTTTATATGTTGTAGTATAATTTACGTTTATATTTTGTCGTATCATTCATATTTTGGAGTATAATTTATATTTTGTAGAATAATTTGTATTTATATTTTGGAGTAGAATTTGTATTTATATTTTGTAGTGTAATTTATATTTATATGTTGTAGTATAATTTACATTCATATTTTGTTGTATAATTTGTACTTATATTTTGTAGTGTAATTTATATTTATATGTTGTAGGATAATTTACTTTTATATTTTGTAGTATAATTCACTGTATATTTATATTTTTAAGGACAATTTATACTTATAATCTATCGTATAATTAGCCTGTCCCCTGCACAGTGCAAGATGGCGTTTTTCAATCCTTTCTGTGTATCTGTCTGTCTGGGTGCGTGTTTGTGTGTCTGTCCAGGCTGTAAAGTTTTTACCATTTGAGCTTTTGTCATCAAATTTTCAACATAGTGTTACGAATTTGCACCCGCCGGCGTGCGAACAGCCGCTTTAGCCAATGGCGGCCGTCTCGCCCACCGGACGGACAATTCAGTCGTTTTTGGACTTTTCAATTTTACTCTTCTCCTTCAGTTCATTAAATTTTCAAACTCGTATAGTTTTTGTTTCTCTCCCACAGTTTTCTCCTGCTCTTCATTTTCCAATCTCATCGTTCTTTCAATTGGCTCATTTCCTTCCTGTGTTTCATTCGCTGTTCTCTCATTACCCTTCCTTGTTTCCTCTCCTGTCCTTCCTTCTCAGTTTCATGGTTTGCTTCATTTGGTTAATCTCCTTCTTGTTTTTCATTTGCTGCTGTCTCATTACTCTTCCTTGTTTTCTCCCTGTCCTTCCTTCTGCAGTTCATGGTGTTCTTCATTGTGGTTAATTTCCCTTTTGTGTTTCATTCGCTGTTCTTTGTCTATCTCCTCGCACTCCAGCCTTGCCTTTTCTTTCAATTGGTCAACCTTGGCTTCATGTTCCTTTTGTTTTCTATCCCATTGTTCCTCTCCTCTTCCTCTCCAATCTCGTTGTGTCCTTCAATCTCCTGATTTCTCCTTCCTGCTTCATTCCTTGCTCCTTCAACTTCTCTCGTATTCCAACCTATTTTTTTTCCTTTTGTCGTTCAGTTTCAAATTCATACTCTTTCAGTTTTTTTATTCCACTGTCTTTCTTGTTCCTCATTCTGCAATCTCATTATTCTTTCAACTGATGATTTCTTTCTCCTGTCTCATTCCTTGTTCTTTCAGTACTCTTTCTTGTTCCTCATTCTTTAATCTGGCCTTTGCTTCCAACTGTTCGATCTGTACAGTGTGGTTCCTTAACGTTTCATTTCCGTTCTCGTTCTTTCCTCTCTCAACATCCTCAGCTCGTTTTGTAACTCAGAGCTTTCTTTTCCAATTCCTTTCTCATCTCGCCACTCCAACCTTGCTTTGGCTTCCAACTGTTCTTCCATCTTGCCCTTGTGGTTTTCTACCCGTCTTCCCAGTTCCTCTGTCTCCGTTTTTACCTCCAGTCCCAGGTTATCAACTCCCTTCGTCATGTCTTGAAGCTTTTCTCACACTCCACCGTTACGACCTTCAATCCTCCTTTGTCTCCTCCTGGCTTTCTTTTAATTTTTTCTATTGCCTTCTTTACCTCCTGTCTCGTCTTACACGTCTCCCGAATTATTTTTTCCTCCCCGCCTTCACCGCGGGCCTGACAACCGTTGCACCCCCTCCCAGCTCGTTTGCTCCCACACGTGGCGTCGCCATTTTGCCTGCCTGCAGACATTGCCCCACGCTCTGCGTTTCACCCCGCAGTGTCCGCATATCGCTCCTGAATGCTTGCATGTTCGCGTCCATTTTCGCATTCATTGCCGCCAGCATGGCGCATAGCCGGGCCTCGCCGGGCGCACTCGGCCGAGCCGACTCGGCCATGATCGGGGGGTTTTGTGTGAGAGGGGAGGGGAGGTGTTATACACCGCGGCCGCCGCCGCACCATTTCGGGCTCTGGGTTCGGTTGGGGGGGAAATTGTTCCTGCACACCAATGTCCTGCTCGGGGTCTACATCCTGGGCCATGGATTCTACATTCAAACACATAACACATTCTAATACCCCGGCTCCCGCTCGCCTTGAGACGCCATCTTATTTCACGTAACGGGGTTAATTTAGCTCGCTCGTAATTTGGAGGGAATCGGGGTCGCTTCTCTCACCCCTGGACCGATTCCCTGTGAATTTAGCTGGAGACAGGAGGGTTCGTTTTCCCGCTCTCTGACACCAGTGTTGCGAATTCGCGCCCGCCGGCGTGTGATCGGCCACGTGACTCGAATGGCGACCGCCTCGCCCACCGGACGGACAATTCAGTCGTGACCCTCTCGGACTAACGCCGGGACTAGTCACGGGTGGACCTTTGGCCTCACCACAACCCAGTCCGCATTCTACCCGCGCGAATAGGGTGAATCGCCGAAAGTCGATATACCTAAATACCCGCACGGGTAACCTACCGAGGGGTTGTACCTCGCACAGGCCGACTCCGGACACGAACCGCAAGCAGTCCGTTCCGTGCTACAGAGATAACCGAGCGGGTGTTATCGTCGGCTTTGACGGTTCCAATTAATTCTTCGGGCGTCCGCGCCCACTCAAACCCTTTACGTGAAGCAAGATGAAGACCCAACAAAGGAAAGGACGCAGCGAAAGCGGGGGAACAATTCAACACAAGCACTTTATTTACACACACACAAATAGCACACATAAACCGCATGTATTTACAACAAGAATGCACATATAAAGCAAAGAAAGAGTTAAAACCGAATACGCGTACACACGGCCACACTTACACAGTTCTACTTGACGGGACTCGGCGCCACACACACACGTTCACACAAAACCAAAGAAAATGGAATCGCGACTTCCCTGGTGTGTTGAGTTCTTGCGACCGTCCGCCGATGTGGTCCCTCTGCCGTGACTCCCGCTCGAGCGTGGTCGGCAGGCCTCTCCGGCGTGCCTCGTGCCTGCTCGTGTTGGTCCCCCGACGCCACGGACCGAGCACCGACTGAGTCCACCGAACCAAGAGCACCCGAACAGGACAAGAAGAACAAGCGAGAACCAGAGAGAGACCCAGACCAACTCCGAAACAGAAGACAAAGACGAGAAGAAGCAGTACGAGAAGAGCCACCAGTCACGAAGAACAGGATCCTCCTGCGCCACGTCTCTTATACTGCCGGCGCCACGCCCTGTTTCTCCCCCGCCTTTGGCTCCACCCCCTTCGAGGCGCTTCTGGAAAAGACTCGAAACGGGGCGTTCCCTCTCGTTCCCCCTCCTTGCGCCATGCGGGGGGCGAGGAAAATCAGGCCTGGCGCCTTGCCAGGGAAGAATGGCGGGAAGGAAACAGGCGGGAACCTTGCACACCCTCCCGCTAGCTCTGCGGAGATCGTCACCGCACGGAGCCTGGTGAACGGCGAGGGGCGAAGAGGTGGGGTGGCGTGGTTGTAGAAAAGCGGCGTTGTGGTTGGTGGTTGTCGTGTGATGGGGGTGCTGGCGTTGTTGAAGTGGTGGCATGGTTGGGTTGAAATGTGGTTGGTTCGAAAAATAACGAAAGAACAGAAAAACGACTACCTCAAAGTGTCGCAGCCCGAATGATCACATTAATTCCTCTAAACAATGGGTTTGGGGCTAACTATACATGACTTCAGAAATATCTCACCTACGGGACCTGATGGTGGTTGCGAATTTCCACAGCCGTAACAATACATATATATATATTATATATATATATATATATTACACATATATATATATATATATTCCAAGTAACAAACAAACAAAGACAAACAAACGGGCCCAAATGCAATACCCTCTCCGAATTCTTCGGCGAGGGTAATGAAAATATTTTGAACAAAATTTTAATTTGTCTTCTCCATATTCTCAAATAAAGCTATTGTACGGCTGTGGAAATTCGCAGAACACCATATAGGTCCTTAGTTCAGTTATGCCGATAAGTCCGTGTTCAGTTAGATTTCCCACCGTTATTTAATGGGAATTATTCGTGTCATCCGGGCTGTGATCTTTGAGTTAGCCGGTTTCTTTTACTATCGTTATTTTGGACCAACCACAACGCCACCCACCAACCACCTTCTCCACCACGCCACCCACCAACCACCTTCTCCACCAGCCACCACCAACCACAACGTCAACCACCAACCACCCTCTCCACACCCCTTCATAACAATGACATCTCCCACCATCTCCTAAACCGCATCTCCCCCACCCGAATAACATCGTCTCACTTCAACTCCGCAAACGCCGCCATCTTTGCGCCAGCTACAGCGAGTTCCCAGCGAACAGCGTCACTGCAAACAGACGCGGGGGTTTCTTTGTTGGAGCAAGTTTGGGTGATTTAGCGCACGTCCGCTCTGTGGAAGCTTCGCCTCGGAATTCGGATCACAGAGGAAAAAGGGGCGGGGCCTGTGGAGGTCAGAGGTCAGAGAGCGGAGTCAGATCTCGTCTCACGAACCCTATAAAACGGTGCGCAGAGCGCCAGTTCGAGGTCTGGAGGCGGTCGGTGGAGTCAGTCGCTGAAGTCTGGAGTCGGAGAACACCAGGGGGCGAAGTCCAGGAGAGCGGAGGACACCGAGACGGAGAGCGTGGCTGAGCCTGCTGTGCCGCGCGGACCTGCGCGTTCATGTGGGGAGAGCGGAGAGAGCTCGCCAGCCAGTGCCAAGCGGTCTGAGGTGAACGGGCTTCGGGACAGTCCGAGCATCGCTGAGGAACGGACGGGTTCTCACAAAGAGCATCAACTTTGAAAAAGCATCAAGACCCGTTCGTTCCTCTCAACGCGTCACCGGCTGAGGCCCGAATCACCGGCCGCTTGGCAAGGCCTGGGCTCAACCGCGGTTACGCTAGCTGCCGTGGGGAAGGAGCGCTCGGGTCGCCCCATCGAGGCACCACAAGGGTGGAGGTAACCTGCAACGGTCTCGTGGAACTCCTTCGGTCCGCCAAGCTCCACGTTATAAAGGCCTACGGCCCAGTCTGACCCCCTTGTCTTTGAGGGGGTCTTTTCCTTGCTTTTTATTGTGTGAATGTTGTGGCGCCGTGTCCCGCAAGTAGAACTGTGTAAGTGCTTGTGAATAATAATAATAGACGGTTGTAGTGCTTTGCCTTGTTCGTGTCTTGTCCTTTCCCTCCAATTTCATTGCTTTTGTTTGATTCCATGCCTGCATGCTTGATTGTATATGTGTCGTTTTATAAATAAATGTCCTGTGAATGTTAACCCGTTCGTCGTGTCCTCTTTCCCATTGAACCGCCGTATTGCTCTCGGAATAATAGCGGGCTTTTAATAGCCGATAAAAGAATTGGGTTCAACGAGGCCTGGCGATAATACACCGCTCGGTTATCTCAGAACGGAACGAACCGCTTAAGCGGTTCGTGTCCAAGCAGCCTTCGTTGAGGTACGGTCTCTCGGTAGTGTGCCCGCGCGAATACTTAGGTATATCGATAATTCGCGATTGACCCTGTCGCGCGCGGGTAGAGTGTTGACTAGGCCGTGGTGTGCGCTTGGAGCACACCCGTGACTGGTTTTCGGCGTTGTTCCGGAAAGTCGCAA
>CM068955.1:50125618-50139417 GCA_035128595.1 Eptatretus atami
CCATCCCTACTGTGAAGCATGGTGGCGGCAGCATCATGTTATGGAGATGTTTGTCATCAGCAGGGACTGGGGCACTTGTCAGGATAGAAGGGAAAATGGATGAAGTAAAATTCAGAAAAATACAAGAGGAAAACCTGCTGCGCTCTGCAAGAAAGCTGAAATCGGGACGGAAGTTCATCTTTCAGCATGACAACGACCCGACGCACACAGCCAAATCTACACTGGAGTGGCTAAGGAACAAAAAGATAAATGTCCTTGAGTGGCCCAGTCGAAGCACCCTCATTCTAAAATTATCATGTTTTTTTGGTGTGCAGCAGTGCCATTGCAGACACCCTCATTACTTCCACCACTGAAGGTGGACACAGGTTATGTTTTCACCCCTGTCAGCTGTTTGTCTGTGAGCAGTGTATCTCAAAAAGTTATGGACGGATTTGGATTACAATTGGTGGACATGTTAGGTGTGTGCCGAGGACAATTGATTCAATGTTGGTGATGATCCGGATCCGGATACAATAACTTTAAGTGGTTCTTCACCATTGGGAGATGGGGCCAAAAACGATTGTCAGTTAAAAGCAAGATGTTGTGGTATATGTAAGCATTAAGAAATGCCTGTAAATGAATGATTAAAATTTACGGTTACATGTTATAAGTTTCGGTTAGCACGGGTCAGTAAATTGCAATATAAACTGCTTGATGTAATGAGCTCATTTTGATTGTGGAGGGCAGTATTGTACTGTAAACTGCCTGGTGAGATTTGTGAATATGCTGGAACATTCTCAGATGAAACTTCCAGTGTGGACGAGAATCGCATTTGCTGGAAGGCACGGGATTGTTCTGTGATACCATATAAACCCGCGAGAGGGAGGTGTAGGGAGACGGGTGACATGTGATGAGACATGTATGTGTTTTGATCGCCCCCCTGCTCAATTTAACTCTGATGAGTGAACGAGGTGTTAATGTCCAGAGAGGTCGTTAATGCATGGAACTGATTATAATCAGGTTGATTAAAACTCATTAAGATTGTGTATTGGGAAAGAATTCCTCTGAGCTCTTGAATCATCCTGGACAAGTCAGCGCACGAGAGAGAGAACACTGCGCCAACTCATTCGTTCAACAGCCCTGATGGGCGAGGTTAACATGTGTGAGTTGTGCCGGCAGGACAGAGACACTGGGTGGCAGAAACTATCCAACGCGGGAATCGGAGTTGGACATTGTATGTGATGGTGAACTTCCTCATTTGACTTTGCATGTGTGTATTTGAAATACAAGTTCTAAAAACGTTATGCTGTTGATGTGGTCACTGTAACGTCACTCAGAAGTTGCCGGCCCCTACTGACAAAGATCCATTTGATTGGGAGCTGACCTGTACGTTCGTTCATAACCTTGGATTGCAGTCGTTAGAGAACGTTCTGGGTTCAGCATCATGAATAAAGTAAGTACACTAAAGGGAAGGAAAACCATAAGGTGCATATACCCCCCAACAACGATATATAGCAGGATATCTCAAAAAGTTGTGGACGGATTCGAATGAAACGTGGTGGATGAGTTGGGTAGGTGACAAGACAAGCCAATTAGATTTGGGGTCATGTCCTGATGCAGATCCGTCCTATCAGTGGGATACAAAACGTGACCCATTCACTCTAGCGGAGGGAGTTATGTGCTCTCCAGAGTGCTGTTCCAGTTAACTCTGAATTTGTCTCAAGTCATTTGTCGAATATGCCAAATTTTATGAGGGAGAGACGGTGTCACACGCTGTGCGTGTGTGTGATGAAGGGGTAGAGTCATGTGCTGCATACTTGATGGAGGGTTGGAGTGGCGTGTGCTTTGTGTGATGAAGGCATCCCGTGCAACTGAGTCGGCTCGAGCAGTGTGACCACTCCTTGGCTTTTTTCACAAGATCTTGGCTATTCGTAGTTCACCTTGGCGTCTTGATTTTCTATAGGTTTTCTTGGCGTATAGGTTTTCTATTATCATTGCTTTTCCGAAACCTTGTGAATTCTTGGCTTTTTTTCATTGGCTCACCTTGGCATTTATGAAAATGAGGAGTGGTCACACTGAGCTCGAGGGTCCGTCAGTCTGTGCGAGCCATTGTAAAAGACGCTCGTCCACGTTCGAGCGAACTTCGCACGCAGAGAATACCTTTGGCTCCGGGAAACTTTTGCCATTTCCACAGAGACGATAATATTTAACGCGCAGGCGGGTCCGCGAAGCCACCACCAGGAGCAAGCGTTCGCGGGGCGCATTAACGTGTCGCACGTTAAATGACTCCGAGAAAGTGGAAACGGCATCTTCACGCTCAATAAAGTGTAATTGATGGACTCTGCCGATGGGTTTCACATGGAATTACTCTGCCGGTTAGCATAACTGCGGCAGCACAAAGGTACGATGGCCAAATTGCTCAGAGCGAGCTGCGTGGACTGGAAAAGCTTGGATGGGCACTTCGTGCAGCGTCGAGGATCATCGCTTCGAATGGGAGCATCACCGCTTCACCTGGGCTCGTGCGCTATGATGAACACGCAGCACATCCTCGTCAAATGATGGTGGTAGAAAGGGATAAGATGCTGCTGCCTTACAGGACAGAGGCTCATCGTCATGGAAGAGCTCGGTAGATGTGACAGCGGGACAAACGGCAAGGGAATGAATGGATAGGATAAGAGGAGAGGGAACTGAGGTAAGATGATTGAGCTGGGAAAGGTTCATGGGGGTGATAAAGAGTGTGGGTCAGAATTGGGGGATGACAAGTGAAGAGATGGTGGTGCACTGCTTGCTTGAAGCCCTAGAAGAGTGAGAAAGAACAGTCTCTGGAAGGTTGTTCCATAGACAGTTGTGAGGAATAAAAGAGTAAAAGAGGTGTGTGTGTGTGTGTGTGTGTGTGTGTGTGTGTGTGTGTGTGTGTGTGTGTGTGTGTGTGTGTGTGTGTGTGTGTGTGTGTGTGTGTGTGTGTGTGTGTGTGTGTGTGTGTGTGTGTGCTGTTAGCTTGGATTTTGGAAGTTTTATCAGGAGTGAGTTACTGGAAGATCGTATGTAACATGGAGTGCATGGGGAGTCCAGGAAGACAGGAGGACTAGGAAGGGTCGGTTGAATCGATGTTTAACATTCAAACACCCTCCAAGTCTTCAAGACAGCTGTTCACCGCCATCTCAGATCATCCCCCATCCAAAGTCATGATCTTTTCTACCCGAACCCTCGTGCACACCTCCTTCCAAATATTCAGTTTCATGTGTCCATCTTGTCCACGCCATGCATCCTCCCCTACCTCTCATTCCTCCAAGTCTCCCTGTAGCTATTTTATCCTTCAACCCTGCTGTTGGTGCCTCCCCCCACCCCCCTCGTCCTGATCCGTTCAGTGTACCAGCTCTTGACTCTGCATACAAAACAAAAACGTTGAAAAGGTACAAACAGTCTGTGCCCTTGTACATACCTGGGCAAATCACTCAAACCATTTCAATTAGGGAGAACGATTTGACTCACCTGCAGGTTTGCGTGACAACAGGTATATTTAATTGACTAATATGCACAATAATACATAATATACCAATATACACTGTTCTTGCTCTCGCTATGATGAACTACAGTCTTCATTATCAGGACAACAATAACCAGTCATCAGAACTCATTCTGGTGACTCACAAGACATCAGCTTACTCTGTTTATAACCACTAGGATTTCATGAAAAATAAACAATACAGATGCACCAATGGCTGTCTGCAATGTTGCAATTTCCCATCGTTTAAGCGGCTAATGAATGCCTGAATTTTAGTCACTTTAATGGAGACTTCCTATTTATTACTTACGCAAATGTGGTGGAATTTTTGTACCTCTGCAGCGGTGCATACATAATTGAGAGATGCCCTCTTTAAAATGCTGTTACGAAAAGAGTGGAACAATGAAAAGAAGAGGGGTTATCATCGATACTGCACTACAAGAGAGATGTGTCTGTCTGTCTGTGCGTCTGTATGTGGGGGTCGACATTTTTCTCAGAGATGGCCGAACGGATCTTCATCAAACTTTCAGAGGTTCAGCAGTGAGTGCCGCGGAGTGTTTTAGGTTAAAATTAAAATTTGAACATCTTTAAGAAAAAGTGATTTTTTTTATTTAATCTATCAATAGTGCCTAAGCCTTTGTAGCTCAGTGAAAGGTAATGTCAAATGATCCCTGACCTCATTCTTCAGTGAGTGTGGGGAAGTGTTTTGGGCACCCACATGTTTTAGGCACCCACAACAAAAACAGAATTTTTTTTTATTTCTTCAAAATTCCAACAGGACCACACAATGCCAGGTACTCCTGCTGGTATTTTGTGTATTTCAAGAAGTCTTTGCTTGTTTGTGTTTGTTTGACTTCAATAATATGCTCCTGAACTGCTACAAGGAAGCTTTAGGCGGTAAAAATAATAAATAATAATAATAACAACAATAATAATAATCAACCCGGACGTTCAGGATGGGGCACCACCATCTCAGATCACCCCCCCCCCCCCCATCCAAAACCATGATATTTTCTACCCCCATTAATCTCCCCCAAGCACTGTCCTTCCAGATTTACAGGTTTTTTTTTTCTTCTGAAGAATTTCCTTCTGTATCCATCTTGTCCACCCCATGTTGCCTTCCCTACCCCTCATTCCTCCCCACATCCCTCATTTATCCAAGTCTCACTCTATTTTGTCTTTGAACCTGCTGTTGGTGTTTCCTCCTCTTGCTACTGTTCCTTTTGTTCTGTTACGTGCTGATCCGTTCACCTTTGTCTTTTTGCTCTTCCATGCAGCCTCAACTTTGTATACAAATAATATGTATTTCGCCGCTCCGGGTGGGTGTGAATATGACAATACTGGAGGAATTAACCCGTCCGTATAAAAGACGGGTTCTTCGCTAGTAGCGTATCGTAAAGTTTCACTAATTTACCAAAAAGGACGCCTTCAGTTGCCAGTTCACCTGGAACTCTGCTTGACACACCTGGAGATTATTCTCTGCAGAGCAAACTGTTCATCCAATTCCAAAGTTGTGGATTCCGTATCGGACAATATTGTGATTCGGTGACCCAACCACAGCTGTGTTATTGGCCTCGTGTCCACGTCCTCTTGGTGTACCGCATCGCCCCCTGGGCACTTCCTCTGCTGATCTCTCTATGCACCATTCCTTTCCCCACTTGTATCCCCGTCTACAGCTGCAGGCTTCCGATGTCCGTTCGCTTGTAATTTCAATCTGCAGATTACCCATTGCACACTTCGTATGGTACATCACTCCACCTTCTTGTGTCGGGTAGCTGCGCTTCCAAGAACCTTTCTCGTGGAACATAAGAACATTTCAAAAGTTTTCTTTTTAAAACAGAGACGGCTTGAATGCACGTCAGTGCTGCGATTGGGATGTGACACGGCCGTGGTGGATCGTGTGACCAAGTAGTGCTATTTCTCTGTAGTTGTGTAATGATGCACCAGGGGGCATTGTTTTCCAAGAAGTCAGAAATGGTTGACTTTTTGTGCTTTTACAAACCTCGCACTGGCAAGCTCGATTTGGCCCATCTTTGGAGTGCCGCATCATATTCCATTCACCCTCACTCCATCGTCATCATGGCAGCCACAATCCTTTCTGAACTACATTAAACATCACATTAATATATAGGATCTAGCAGGGAATTCATCAATGGCACCAGCACACAAGGGCATAATCATAAGGAAGTTTGAGTTGCATTTGATTCCATAGTCCAGGAACGAGACACCCCAGAGGTAAGCACATGAGAAACTGAGCCATCCTCCCAATCCTCGCTGAGCCCATAGCACTTCGTCTTCCATGGATCAGGTGTTCATCCAAGTACCGAACCGAGCTCAACTTTGATCATCTTCCAAGACGATGTGAAATGGTATAAGGTGCCTGCAATTTCCAGTAACTCAGAAACCCCCAATTAAATTGATCTTGTAAAATCATTTTGACAATCAATTAATGACCTCTTGCATTTTTATCACAATGCTTGGAAATTTTTAAGAGTCAAACCATCCTCTTCTCACAAAAGACGTAAGCACAAAGATATGCATTCCTTAAATAATTATGTCATACATGATCATATAATTATGATAACAAGTTTGTGTGTATGAGGCATGCTTCTTTTAACGCCCCCAAATGATTCTCACCTTCTCGTGGGGGTCGACCAGAGAGTGTTTTTCATCCAAGGTTTTCACGAACCGGCTGGCCAAGCCTGACGTTTGTCTGAAGGTGGCATAACATTTAATTTGTTCAGGGTGCAAGCGATAACTTCACAAAAGACTTGAGGTCAAGTGTATTACCTTCAAATACCAACGATGATGTGTTGTTAAAGGTACGTCAATCAGGTTCACTGGAACGACCCCTGGGGAACATGTCATACAAAAGATTCATCGTAAATATCTAAACAAGCCGGTAGGCAACATGGGTGGTCGCTATATAATTGCATACTAGTCATACAGTTTTTGACGGATTGGGCTGAAATTTTTGACAAACAGGTTGATTATAGTGTGCATAAAAGCGCGGAAGCCGATTTTTGATTTTTGAAAAAAAACTATTTTTCGGATTTTTTCAAAAATTTCAAAGTCCCGTTGCTAGGCAACGGTGGCGTCCATAGCAACGGTGCTCAAAAGCATAGAACTAGATCCTGGTATGAACCTACCAGTCAAGTTTCATCAAAATCGGTTGACTCTGGCCTCCAGAGCTGTCCATTACAAACAAACAGACAGACGGAAAACCTGAGAATAACGGTAGTGTAGCGACCACCCAACAAATTGTTTTCATGTCCAGTTTCATGCTGAATATCAAGCAAAAACGCACGCAATCATTGAGCTCATCGAATAGCAGCACGCACCATTTTTTCAGCTCTTTGGTATGATGCAGTCAAGGTCAGTATTGAACTACCAACCAATGAAACTCAGAACTGATGCTCTTACAAAATTACTGAGTCTCGTGTTTGTGCAATTGATGTTAACCTTGAAAAAAATTTTTTTTAATAATAAATTTAAAACCAGCTCATTTCAGTCCACTGCAGTCAAAAGCCTCCATCAACTCATGCTCAATTTTGAGCATGAGGGGTGTTTGATATACCTGTCACTTTCGCAAAATGTAAGTTTGTGAGATTGAGTAGCCGTGAGAATCACAGCCATGGGAATGGAGCCAACATCCGTCAGTGGAGAAAGAAACAAGTGTTTAACCACTCGACCAACCAGTTAGCTGTAACCGATTAATATAGTCAAAAATTGTCCCTCCTTCATTTATCATTGAGAGAAATTAAATAAATCCTCGCACAAACGTGCGAAGGATTGGCCGGTTTCGGTCACAGGGTGTCTCGCTGCGCCCCGTATGATATTGTCACGTCAGACGGGGTCCGTTAACACGGGCCGACTGAGCCGGGGATACAACCCCCGAGAATGGCCGAAATGACCTTTGAACTTACTGTGTTCAATTGCTATCTTTAAACTGCGTTCTTTACAAAACCCTGAGGATCACCCCCAATGAAGCCAAAACTGGCGGTGAAATGTTTCTTATGAATAAAAGGAGGTTTATCTACAAAATAAATATGGGGAATAAGGAAGGACAGGACGATCAATAAACGATGCAGATCTGGTGGTCAAATGTCACAAGAAATAGGGAAGGAGGGACACGCAATCTTTATATACAATGAAAATAAGGACGAACCTGCTAATAGCGCTGACAATACCAGTTTCATAAAATGAAGGAGGAACAGGTGAGGACTTTGCTAGCATGAGCTTAGCTTGGTGAAGGTGGTGTAGTCATGCAGGTTGGTGTTGCACAAGCAAAGTGTGGCTCAGGGCACAATGGCGATGAGTAGGAATGGTGATGAGGGTTGATGGCGAGCCATCAGATCTTTCTAACAGAGAGTGAGAGATAGAGAGACAGACAGACAGACAGACAGACTGCCAGTCTTTCACATTGTCTGTGTGACTGCCAGTCTTTTACATTGTCTGTGTGACTGCCAGTCTTTCACATTGTCTGTGTGACTGCCAGTCTTTCACATTGTCTGTGTGACTGCCAGTCTTTCACATTGTCTGTGTGACTGCCAGTCTTTCACATTGTCTGTGTGACTGCCAGTCTTTCACATTGTCTGTGTGACTGCCAGTCTTTCACTCTGTGTGACTGCCAGTAAGTATATGATCAAATTACGACTTATATTGTTGAATTTAGTAATATATTTTGAACACTGCAGAACACGAATCGGCTCGTTAGTAGTTACAAAAACCTGCAGTTTAACAGTACTTTTACTGAATTTGGCAAAATTGTCCGGCATCTCGTCCTATAAGTTCGCATGCGCACATCAGGGTAAAGCAATTGCTTCTGTCTGTCTGTCTGTCTGTCTGTCTGACAGTCAAAATAAATTGAAAATCATTACAAACAGGAAACCTCCTCGGTTTGGGGTTCGGTATAAAGGACACAAACATCAGTCAGGAATAACTAATTTAACGTGTTCAATAAGGTAGTGGTAAAAGACGGTGTATCTCAAATGCATTCACGGCGGTAAACTTCCAATTCAATGTTTTTTTTTTTTCATACAGTCTTTAAAACTTTTCTTTGTTTAAATTTTGAATTAAATATTTTGAACACTGTAGAACACAAATTGCCTTGTTTGTACGGTACTTCCAAAAATCTCCACTTTAACAAAAAATTGTCCACCATTTCGACGAATCATATTTGCAGCTCATGCTCTCAGGACGGGGGGGGGGGGTCATCCGTCGTCCGTCGGGGGGATACCGGTCGTCCGTCTGTCTGTCTGTCCGTCCGTCCGTCCGTTCCTGTCCGCACTCTAAATCCCAAAGTTTTCAACTTTCACGTTTCATATTTGGTACATAGGTACAGACTGTGGAGACGGTGTGTCGCGACATACGCTCGTCATCTAAAGTGGTTGCCATGGCAACCAGGATGCTGTTTCCCATGTAGTAGCACAATTCTGTATATACCTTCTTGTTCGGGTGTATATTGTCTCACTTGCGCTCTTGTTACTGATTACAATATACAAATACATATATTGCTTTAAAATTATTTGGATCAGACTTCACTGCAATGCTTTATAAAAAATATTAATTATTAGACGAGTCTTTTTAAAACGATAAATGTATAAACAGGCGAGCATTGGGTGGCTTTGACACCAACTCTGGTTGTTTCAGTGTGAATAGTCTCTTCTTTTTTTTTTTGGGAGAAATTGAAGGCTTTTGCAAGATTGCGGCATATAAAATCGTTGTGTAAGTTTCTTTTTTTTTATAAAGTCGTTGTGTAAGTTTAACCTTAAATAACTTTGGATGTACTCATGATGGAAGCAAACTGTAAACAGCATATGAAAGCATAGTTCGTATGATGTTGTTCATGTTTACGTTGTGTTAATCTTTTAAATTCATTTAAGATGCTGAAACTGATTGAACATGGTGACAGTAGAATGAAAGGTTAACTGTGTGTTATGTTGACCAGATCAGAAATCCATAACAGCTGTGGGTAGAAAATCCACTGCTCATTACAGGAAAGGTGCACCACATCGGAAATGAATAAATAAAAAAAGTTTAAAGAAACTGTCGGTTAATGACAAACTACTGCCTGGGAGGCTGAGCATTAGCAAGAAGACTTTTTTTTTAACCTGAACATGCTTGCAAGACTCAGAAGGTTCAAATGTTCCAGGAAGGGCATTACTATGCGAGGTTAGGTTTCTGTCAACAGTTCAAATAAAAAAAGAAAAATCCACAATTCGCAAGACTTTCTTGATGAGTTGACATTTTCTAGTAAGGCAACATTCCACATCGATGACAAAATGAATTTGGGAGACAGAAAAACCTTGGGAAGTCCAGCAACATGAAAGAGACGAATCAACAATCAATGTCTGGGGCACTCTCAGAAGTCACAAACCATTGGTTCTTTGTTTTTTGAAGAAGTTACAGTCAATGGTGAACGTTGCTTTGCAATGTTACAGAATTTCTTGTTCCTGAACTGAGTATTAAATCTTTCAGTTATCACCTTCTTCCAGTAGGATGGTATTCCCTGTCACCACGCTTCAAATGATGTCTTCCTAGATAAGTGGATCGGTGGACATGGACCAACTGCTTGGCCACCTTGTTTGCCTGACCTGTTTCCATTGGCCTATTTTTTTTTACGGGGTTGTATTAAAACTGTTGGTTACCCCTCAAAACCACACTCTTTGGATGAACTTCAGGCGAGAATCACAAATGCAATTCATTAAATCACTCAGCAGCAACTGGAGAATGTTTTCACCGAGTCGGAAAATTGGATTCAACGATATACGGTATTACAAAAGATGGCAGTTATGTTGAAACCTCGAAATTCGAACTGTATTATGAAAACACTTTATGACATGCATTCATAGGCCATTTACAGTTTGCTTCTATCATGTGTACATCCGTCTTTTATTAAATTCTAAAGTTGCATAACGACTTTACAAATACCCTGTACATTCACATTCCTGTGAAATGATGCGTACCAACTAGTCTGTATAAACTATCTCGGCAAAGAAGCCACAGTGCTGCGACCCATTGCTATACACTGTAGAAAAAGACCGAAGTTAGTAGCATGTGAGAGAGAATATGACGACATCATCTCGGTAGAAGGAAGGGATAATTTGTTGGTACGATTGCACACTAACTTCTTCACATGAGCAGTTTAGTTTGGAAACCTTTGTTGAATAAAGGATGCGGTTTGAAAAATATAACTCAAGAGGTAACCTCACTAATCCACTGATTGTACAACATAATACAGATTAACCCTTTGGAGAATAGGAATGCAAACTAATGATTTGAAAATTTGCAGTCATCGATTCCAACGTGAGGAAAGCTGATATATAAAATATTATTCTGAGTGCAGACTAACTTTGTGAGAGTGGAAGGGGCTTTAAATTGAAAACAAACTTGAAAGTTTAACAATACTCCACATAAACTATGATTACATGCAAAAACTGGCTGCAGTTGGGAAGATTCAAATTCAAAACTGAGGGCATCACCAACTATAGCGAAGCATAGCTGTCCAGGAAGGCCAAGCTCAGGAAGGCCAAGCATGAAGTGGTCTTCACCCGACACAGTGCAGGCATCACATGCTCAGTGTTAAGTACCCTCCCATAAGGTAGGTGGAATCTTGTGACTGCAACAAGCAGAATGTGAGACTCATCATTGTTTTCATCATCACCTCCCTGCTGGGAGGATACTTGACACTGGATGAACCATGTCTGCACAGTCCCAGAGGAAGACCACTCACTGGTCGAAATTCCAGAAATGGGCCTTGCTTGCTGGGTAGCTAATCGAGGAGGTGGTACCTTCCATTTTGAACTACAATTAATATATTGGGGAAGGTTTTTGTCCCATTGATCAAAGGGCACATTTTACCACTCCTGACATGAAGGCATCTAGATGTGTTTCGGGATAAAGGGCGATAAATGTAACATTACTTTCGAGTACTCGCTCGAAGAAACCAGGGCAGAAGGTAAATAACAACATAAAAGACCAAGCATAAAAGGCTGGGTTTAGAAATGCCAGCATTTATAAATTATATTCTATCTGGGAGAATTTCGATTTCAGTAAATGAAAAGAATGTGAAAATATCAAAACAAGGATAACCAAATTTTCAGCAAGAGTCTGCTGTCAAAGAGAAATGTTCTACTTGTATAACTTAAACACAGAAACTATAAGGCTATCTGTGCCATCTTAATATAGCTGATCCCTCACTGTATTTGCATGATGCAATTCCAAGAACTTCTTGAACTGGATATTGCATATGAATCACTCCAAACCAGAACAAAATCAACAGTTACAACAATGAAGACAGTTTCTGTGCAAAGGCAACCAGAAAGAGGAATCAGAGATTGCAGAACCTCACCAGGACTTGTTTTGTGTGGTGTATATTGTGTGGCAAGTAAATGGAAGGATGTACTAAATGAAAAGTCATTGATTACAAATGAATGGTCTAAATGATAAAGTTGCAAAGGTGCAAAGGTCAAAAAGTCTGAAAAGATCTAAATGGGTCTTAAAAGGTTGAAGGAGTCTAAAGGGTGTAATTTAAGGTCGAAACAGTCAGAATTGTCTAAAGGAGTCGAAAGGGACTTGAAACGTTGAAAAGGGTCTGAAGGTCAAAGGGGTGTAAAGGGTATTAAAAGGTCTGAAAGGTATGAAGATCCAAATGCCGAAAGGTGTAAAAGGGTAGAAAAGAGTCTCAGGGGTCTTGTGGGTCTTAGGGGTTCCTCAGGGGTCTTGTGGGTCTCAGGGGGGGAAATTGTGTAAATTCCTTCAAAAATCTTCTTCTCCAGACCCACCAGTCAGAATGCTACCCAATTTGGGTTACAACATTAAGCCAGGGTAGAGATGTTAAATTGCTGAGGTCATGCCGGTCACATGACTAGAAGTAGGTCAAAATGGTCAGCTTAGTCAATTTTGGGGAAAATTGTGTAAATTCCTTCAAAAATCTTCTTCTCCAGACCCACCAGTCAGGATGCTACCAAATTTTGGTTATGTTAGGCCAGGGCCCAGATAAGCTACAGGTGCAGTGGTCCTATTTTTTATTTTTTTAAAAACTTTGTTTACTTGTCTGGGACATGTACCACCAAGTATTATCAGGGACCAACAAGTATACTCCAACATCAAACAAGAGTGAGAATTGGTTTGCAATACACATCACCTACCGATGTGATATTTTCTAAGTCCAAAAAGGGCATAACTCTGTGAAAAATTGATGCCCTGAAACTCGAACTTGTTCTGTAACTTGTAATAAAGCCATGTACTGAGTTTCACTTTAATGTGTTAAAGGGTATGGCGAAAAAAAGTTTGAAAACCCACAGGTGGGATGGACGGACAGACGGAGAGACGGACTGACGGACAGGTGGAGAGCAAGCCTATAGTCCCCTCCGATGAAACTGGTAGTGGCCTAATAAGTTCAAATGACACTAGAAAGCATCTGAAAATGCAAAGCCAGTTCTAGTCGGGTGGTAGAAAGGGGGAATCACCACCGGAAGAGGAACAAATTTTCATCCAACTTTTCTAGACCAGATTTTTGTGTAGATTACGAATATGAAAGGTGATCAGCCAGGTTCGGGGGCTTTTCCGAGCTATTGTGGTCGGGTCAAAAGTAACCGGGGTCAAATTTAGCCAATTAATGAGTTTTTACTATAAAACTGATTCTGAAAGCTAAAATACTCTGTATTTATGCCTCGTTTATACTTCAAGTCAATCTTTATCAAACAAAAAATCAAACATTTTAGGCCTACCTTAACTCAAAATTCAAAGGTCAACAAAATAAAACTAGTTAAAAAACAGATAAAATGCCTAAAACTGGTCATGTTGCTGAAAAATTGTATCAATTTTTATCTAATCTAAAATAGAGGAACGGGCGGGCACCCCTGCCATTTTCCACACCATGTGTCCTTTGTGGGCCCCAGGCGCCCTCTTGCCCCAGAAACGTTTTCAAAATATTGATTTTTTTTAAATTGGTAAACAATTTGCCAAACTGCGTAAAAATAGCCTGAATCTGTTTGGTAAAAAAACGCTAAAACTGAAAAGAATAAATTGATCAAAAATGACAATGAGTAATTTCCATCTTTTGGCAGCCCAGTGGGCGTATCTAGTATGAACTAATGAAAGCTAAACTTTAGGCCCCCAATCCCGGAAGGGGCCCCTGAAGCAACTTTACTATCATCGGCTGTTATATGCCGATGTTGTACAGGCTTAAAGCCAATATCTTATTCTACTTTTCGATAATATGCCACCAATCATCAGTCTCATTACAGAGTATCCAACTGTACTGGAATGTATTAAACAATCTCAGCTGATGGCAGCTCAGGCCAATATG
>CM068955.1:50139442-50158859 GCA_035128595.1 Eptatretus atami
CCCCTGATATGTTGAATAGGCTGGGAACATTCTCAGATAAACTCCAGTGTGACGAAATCGCATGCTGAAGCACGATTTTCTGTATACCATATAAACCCGCGAGAGCGACTGTTAGGGAGACGCTGTGACATGTGATGAGACATATGTGTTTTCATCGCCCCCCCTGCCAATTTTAACTCTGATGATGGAACGAGTGTAATCTCCAAGAGTCGTTATGCAGGAACTGATTATAATCAGGTGATTAAAACCTCATTAAGATGTGTATTGGAAAGAATCCTCTGAGCTCTGAATCATCCTGGACAAGTCAGCGCACGAGAGAGAGAACACTGCGCCAACTCATTCGTTCAAACAGCCCTGAGGCGAGTTAACATGTTGAGTTGTGCCGCAGGAACAGAGACACTGTGCACGAAACTATCCAACCAGGGACATCGAGTGCACATTTATGCTATGGTGAACTTCCTCATTGACTTTGCATGTGTGTATTTGAAAATACAATTCTAAAAACTTATCCGGATTTATTTGGTCACTGTAACGTCACTCAGAATTGCCGCCCCTACTGACAAAAATCCATTTGATGCGAGCTGACTGTACGTTCGTTCATAACCGGATGCAGTCGTTAGAGAACTTCTGGTTCAGCATCATGAATAAAATAATTACACTAAAAGGAAGAAAAAACCATAAGTGCATATACCCCCCCAACAACGATATATAGCAGATATCTCAAAAGTTGTGACGATTCGAATGAAACGTGCTGCATGATTGGTAGTACAAGACCAAGCCAATTAATTTGGGGTCATTCCTATGCAGATCCTCTATCATGGATACAAACTTGAACCCATCACTCATACGCGAGAGTTATGTGCCTCTCCAGAGTGCTGTTCCAGTTAAACTCTAATTTGTCTCAAGTCATTTGTCGAATATGCAAATTTTATAGAGAACGCTGTCACACGCTGTGCGTGTGGTGATGAAGTTAGAATCATGGCTGCATACTTGATGGAGGTGGAGTGCGTGTGCTTTTTGTCATGAAGCTATCCCCCTCAACTCGAGTCCTCGCACAGTGTGACCACCTCCTTGGCTTTTTCACAAAGATCTGGCTATCGTAGTTCACCTTGCCGTCTTGATTTTCTATAGTTTCGTGCGATAGTTTCTATTATCATTGCTTTTCCGAAACCTGTGAATTCTTGGCGTTTTTTCATTGGCTCACCTTGCATTTATGAAAATGAGATTGTCACACTGCAGCTCGACGGTCCGTCAGTCTGTGCGACCATTGCTAAAAGACGCTCGTTCCACGTGTCGAGCAACTTCCACGCAAGAATTACCTTATGGCCCGGGAAACTTCCATTGCACAGAGACGATAATATTTAACGCGCAGCGGAGTCCGCGAAGCCACACCAGAGCAAGCGTTCGCGGGCGCATAACGTGTTCGCACGTTAAATGACTCGAGAAAGTGGAAAACGCATCTTCACGCCAATAAAGGTAATTGAGACTCTGCCCCGATGGTTTCACATGCGAATTACTCTGCCGCGTTAGCATAACTGCGGGCACACAAAGTACGATGCCAAATGCTCAGACGAGCTGCGTGACTGGAAAAAAGCTTGATGGGCCCACTCGTGCAACGTCGAGATCATCGCTTTCGAATGGCAGCATCACCCATTCACCTGCTGTCGCTATGATAACACCAGCACATCCTAGCGTCAAATCATGGTCGTAGAAAGGAAGATCTGCTGCCTTTACAGGACAAGAGGCTCATCGAAGAAGAGCTCTAGATTGAACAAAGCGCCGACAAACGGCAAGAATGAATGCATAGATAAGAGAGAGGAACTGAGTAAGATGATTGACTGAAACGTTCCATGGGTATAAAGAGTTGTGTCAGAATATGGATGACAAGGAAAGATGGTGGTGCACTGCTTGCTTGAAACCCTTAGAGATGAGAAACAACCAGTCTCTGGAAGGTATGTTCCATAGACAGTTGTAGGAATAAAAGAGTAAAAAGGTGAGTGTGTGTGTGGTTGTGTGTTGTGTTGGTGGTGTTGTTGTGTTTGTGTTGTTGTTGTTGTGTGTTGTGTGCATATGTGTCTTTAGCTTGGATTTGAAGTTTTATCAGGAGGAGTTACTGGAAGATCTATTAACATGAGTGCATCGAGTCCAGCGAAACAGGAGGACTAGAAGAGTCGGTTGAATCGATGTTAACATTCAAACACCCCTCCAAGCTTCAAGACAGCTTCACCGCCATCTCAATCCATCCCCCATCCAAATCATGTTCTTTCTACCGAACCCTCGTGCACACCTTCCTTCCAAATATTCAGTTTCATGTGTCCATCTTTCCACCCATGCACCTCCCCTACCTCTCATTCCTCCAAGTCTCCCTGTACTATTTTATCCTTCCAACCGCTGTTGTGCCTCCCCCACCCCCCTCGTCCTGGCGCCGTTCAGCTTGTACCAACTCTTGACTCTGCATACCAAAAACAAAAACGTTGAAAAGGTACAAACAGTCGTGCCCTTGTACATACCGGCAAATCACTCAAACCATTTCAAATTAGGGAGAACGATTTGACTCACCTGCAGGTGCGTGACAACAGTATATTTAATTGGACAATATGCCACAATAATACATAATAATACCAATATACACTGTTGCTTGCTCTCCTATGAGTAACTACATTCTTCATTATCAGGACAACAATAAACCAGTATACAGCAACTCATTCTGGTGACTCACAAGACATCAGCTACTCTGTTTATAACACAGGATTTCATGAAAATAAACAAACAGATGCTTGCACCAATGGCGTCTGCAAATGTTGCAATTTCCCATCGTTTAAGCGGCTAATGAAATGCCTAATTTTTATCACTTTATGAGACTTTCCTATTTATTACACGCAAAATTGGTGAATTTTGCTACCTCTGCACGCGTGCATACATAATTGCAGAGATCCCTCTTTTAAAATCTGTACGAAAAGAGTGGAACAATGAAAGAAGAGGCGTTATCATCATACTGCACTACAAGAGAGCATGTTGTCTGTCTGTTCTGCGTCTTAGGTGGGGGTCGACATTTTCTCAGAGATGAGCCGAACGATCTTCATCAAACTTTCAGAGGTTCAGCGTGATGCCGCGAGTGTTTATTAAAAATTAAAATTTGAACATCTTTAAGAAAAATAATTTTTTTTTAATCTATCAATAGTCCTAAGCCTTTGTAGCTCAGTGAAGTAATTCAAATGATCCCTGACCTCATTCTTCATGAGTGTGGGAAGTGTTTTGTGCACCCACATGTTTAGCCACCCACAACAAAAACAGAATTTTTTTTATTCTTCAAAATGCCAACAGACCACACAAGCATACTCCTGCTCGTATTTGTGTATTTCAAGAAGTCTTTCCTTGGTTGTGTTGTTTACTTCAATAATATGCTCCTGAACTCTAACAAGGAAGCTTTAGCCGGTAAAAATAATAAATAATAATAAATAACAACAATAATAATAAATCAACCCGCACGTTCAGATGCGCACCACCATCTCAATCACCCCCACCCCATCCAAAACCATATATTTTCTACCCCCATTAAAATCTCCCCCAACACTTCCTCCAATTACAGTTTTTTTTTTCTCTGAAGAATTCCTTCGTACTCCATCTTTCCACCCCATGTGTCCTTCCCTACCCTCATCCTCCCCACATCCCTCATTTATCCCAACAAGTCTCACTCTATTTTGTCCTTGAACCTGCTGTTGTTTTCCTCCCTCTGCTACTATAATCATTTTTTGGTTTTCGTTTTTTTTTTTTTTTACGTTTGCTGGAATCCGTTCACCCTTGCTTTTTGACTCTTCCAAGAGCCTCAACTTTGTATACAAATAATATGTATTTCGCCGCTCCGGGTGGGTTGAATATGACAATACTGGAGAATTAACCCGTCCTATAAAAGACGTTCTCGCTATAGCGTATCGTAAAGTTTCACTAATTACCAAAAAAGACTCCTTCAGTTGCCAGTTCACTCCTGAACTCTGCTTGACACACCCTGGAATTGATTCTCTAGCAGAGCAAAAACATGTTCATCCATTCCAAAAGTTGTGGATTCCGTATCGCGACAATATTGTGATTCGGTGACCCAACCACAGCTGTTATTGCCCGTGTCCACGTCCTCTTGGGTGTACCGCATCCCCCCTGCACTTCCTTCTCTGATCTTCTCTAAGCACCATCCTTTCCCCACTTGTATCCCGTCTACAGCTGCAAGCTTCCATGTCCGTTCGCTTGTAATTTCAACTGCGATTACCCCATTGCACACTTCGTATGCGTACATCACTCCACCTTCTGTGTCGGGTAAGTGCGACTCCAAGAACCTTTCTCGTGAACATAAGAACATTTCAAAAGTTTCTTTTTTTTAAAACAGAGACGGCTTGAATGCACGTCAGTGCTCGATTGATGGACACGCCGTGCGGTGGATCGCTGACCAAGTAGTGCTATTTCTCTGTATGTTAATGATTGCACCAGGGCATGTTTCCAAGAACTCAGAAATGTTGACTTTTTTGCTTTTACAAAAACCTCCACTGCAAGCTCGATTTGGCCCATCTTTGAGTCCCGCATCATATTCCATTCACCCCACTTCCCATCTCATCCATGGCACCACAATCCTTTCTGAACTACATTAAACATCACATAATATATAGCATCTAGCAAGAATCATCAATGCACCACACACAAAGGCATAATCAAAGTCATTTGATGCATTTGATTCCATAGTCAGAACAGACACCCAGAGTAAGCACCATAGGAAACTAGCCATCTCCCAATCCTCGCTGACCCATAACTTCGTCTTCCATGATCACGTGTTCATCAAGACCGAACCCAGCCTCAAACTTTATCATCTTCCAAGACGAGTGAAATGTATAAGTGCCTGCAATTTCCAGTAACTCAAAACCCCCAATAAATATCTTGTAAAATCATTTTGACATCAATTAATACCTCTGCATTTTATCACAATGCTTGGAAATTTTTAAGCAGTCAAACCATCCTCTTCTCACAAAAGACGTAAGCACAAAGATATGCATTCCTTAAAATTAATTATGTCATTACATGATCAATAATTATGATAACAAGTTTATGTGTATGAGCATGCTTCTTATAACGCCCCCAAATATTCTCACCTTCTCGTGGGTCGACCAGAGAGGTTTTTCATCCAAGGTTTTCACGAACCGCTGGCCAAGCCTACGCTTTGTCTGAAGTGCAGAACATTTAATTTTGTCGAGGTGCAACGATAACTTCACAAAAGACTTGAGCAAGTTATTACCTTCAAATACCAACGATGATGTGTTGTTAAAGTGTACTCAATCAGGTTCACTGAACACCCCTGAACAGTCAACAAAAGAAAATAGATTCCATCGTAAATATCTAAACAAGCGTAGCAACATGGGTGGTCGCTATATAATTTCATACTATTCATACAGTTTTTGACGGATGCTGAAATTTTGACAAACACGGTGATTATATGCGCATAAAGCGCGGAAGCCGATTTATTTGAAAAAAAACATTTTTCAATTTTTTCAAAAATTTCAAAAGTCCGTTGCTAGGCAACGGTGGCGTCCATAGCAACGTCTCAAAGCTAGAACTAGATCCTGTAGAACCTACCAGTCAAGTTTCATCAAATCGAAGTTGACTCTGGCCTCCAGAGCTTCCATTACAACCAAACAGACAGACGAAAAACCTGAGAATAACGTAGTGTAGCGACCACCCAACAAATTGTTTCATGTCCAGTTTCAGCTAAATACAAGCAAAAACGCACGCAATCATTGAGCTCATCGAGAATAGCAGCACGCACCATTTTTCAGCTCTTTGTATATGGCCAGTCAGTCAGTATGAAACTACCAACCAATAAACTCAGAACTGATTGCCTCTTACAAAACTGAGTCTCGTTTGCTGCAATTGATTAACCTTGAAAAAAAAATTTTTTTAATAATAAATTTAAAACCACTCATTTCAGTCCACTGCCCAGTCAAAAGCCTCCATCAACTCATGCTCAATTTTAGCATAGGCGTGTTTGATATACCTGTCACTTTCGCAAATGTAAGTTTGTGAGATTGCATAAGCCGCTGAGAATCACAGCCATGGGAATGGACCAACATCCGTCAGTGGAAAAGAAACAAGTGTTTAACCACTCGACCAACCATAGCTAACCGATTAAATATAGTCAAAAATGCCCTCCTTCATTATCATTAGAGAATTTAAATTAAATCCTCCACAAACGGTGCGAAGGATTGGCCGCGTTTCGGTCACAGGTGTCGCTGCGCCCCGTTATGCATATTTCACGTCAGACGCGGTCCGTTAACACGCGGCCGACGACCGGATACAACCCCCGAGATATGGCCGAAATACCTTTTGAAAACTTACGTTTCAATTGTATCTTTAAACTCGTGCTTCTACAAAACCCTAGATCACCCCCAATGCAAGCCAAAAAACTGCGTAAAGTTTTCTTATAAAAAGAGGTTTATCTACAAAATAAATAATGGAATAAGAAGCGACAGGACGATCAATAAACGATGCAATCTGCGTGGTCAAATGTCACAAGAAAATAGGAAGGAGGGACACGCAATCTTTAATACAATGAAAATAAGACGAACTGCTAAAGCGCTGACAATACCAGTTTCATAAAAGAAGGAGACAGGTGAACTTTGCCTAGCATGAGCCTTAGCTTCGTTGAAGTGTGTGTAGCATGCAGGTATGTTGACACAAGCAAAGTTGGCTCAGGGCACAATGGCATGAGTAGCCGGAATGTGATAGGCGTTGATGGCGCACCATCAGATCTTTCTAACAGAGATGAGAATAGCAGAACAACAGACAGACAGACAGACTGCCAGTCTTTCACATTGTTGTTGACTGCCAGTCTTTTACATTGTCTTGTGACTGCCAGTCTTTCACATTGTCGTGGACTGCCAGTCTTCAACAATTGTCTGTGTGACTGCCAGTCTTTCACATGTCTGTGTAACTCCAGTCTTTCACATTGTCTGCTGAGCTGCCAGTCTTCACATTGTCTGGTGACTGCCAGTCATTCACATTCTGTGTGGACTGCCAGTCTTTCACTCTTGTGACTCCAGTAATATATGATCAAGTCGACTTATATTGTTCTGCAATTTAGTAATAATTTTGCAACACTGCAGAACACCAATCGCTCTTAGTAGTTACAAAAACCTGCAGTTTACAGCTACTTTACTGAATTTTTGTTTATGCAAAATTTTCGCATCTCGCTCCTATAAGTTCCATCGCACATCAGGTAAAGCAATGCTTCTGTCGTCTGTCTGTCTGTCTGTCTGACAGTCAAAATAAAGTGAAAATCCATTACAAAACAGGAAACCTCCTCGGCTTTGGGGTTCGTTTATAAAGGACACAACATCTCATCAGTAATAACTAATTTTAACGTGTTCAATAAGTATTGGTAAAAACGGGTTATCTCAAATGATTCACGGCGGCTAACACCTTCCAATTCAATTTTTTTTTTTCATACAGTCTTTAAAACTTTTTTCTTTTGCTTTAAAATTATGAATTAAATATTGTTGAACACTGTAGAACACCAAAATACCTTGTTTGACGTTACTTGCAAAAATCTCCACTTTAAACAAAAATGTCCACCATTTCGACAATTCATATTTGCAGCTCATGCTCTCAGGACGGGGGGTCATCCGCGTCGCCGTCGGGATACCGCCGCTCCGTCGTCTGTCTGTCCGTCGTCCGTCCCGTCCTGTCCGCACTCTAAAATCCCAAAGTTTTTCAACTTTCACGTTCATATTTTTACATAGGTACCAGACTGTGGAGACGTGCTGTCGCACATACTGCTCTCATCTAAAGTGTTTCCCATGGCAAACCAGATGCTGTTGCCCAGTAGTAGCAACAATTCTGTATATACCTTCTTCTTCGGGTATATTGCTCACTTGCGCTCTGTTACTGATCTACAATATACAAATACATATATGCTTTAAAATTATTTGGATCAACTTCACGCAATCTTTATAAAAAAATATTAATATTAGACGAGTCTTTTTAAAACGAAAAATGCTATAAACAGGCGAGCATTGGGTGCTTTGACAACCCAACTCGGTGTTTCAGTCGTGAATAGTCTCTTCTTTATTTTGAGAAATTAAGGCTTTTGCAATTTCTTGCATATAAAATCGTTGTAACGTTTCTTTTTTTTAATAAAGTCTTGTGTAAGCTTTAACCTTAAATAACTCTGATTAACTCATGATGAAGCAAACTTAACAGCATATGAAGCATAGCTTCGTATGATGTTGTCATTTTACGTTTTAATCTTTTAAATCATTTAAATGCTGAAAACTGATGAACATGGTGACAGTAGAATGAAAGGTAACTTGGTTATGTTGACCAGATCAAGAAAATCCATAACACTGTGGGTAGAAAATCCACTGCTCATACAGCGAAAGCTGACCACACGAATGAATAAAAAAAAAAAGGTTAAAGAAACTGTCGGTTAATGACAAACTACTGCCTGGAGGCTGACATACAAGAGATTTTTTTTAACCCATGAACAGCTTGCAAGACCAGAAGGTTCAAATGTTCCAGAAGGGCATTACTATGCGAGTTAGGTTTCTGTCAACAGTTCAAATAAAAAAAAGAAAAAATCCACAATTCGCAAACTTTTCTGATTGAGTTGACATTTTTCTAGTAAGCAACAATCCACATCGATGACAAAATGAATTTGGAACAGAAAAACCTCTGAAGTCCAGCAACATGAAAGAGACGAATCAACAATCAATTTCTGGCACTCTCAGGAATCACAACCATAGGTTCTTGTGTTTTGAAGAAGTTACATCAATGCCGCTTGAACTTGCTTGCAATTTACAAATTCTTGTTCCTAACGAGCATTAAATCTTTCAGTATCACCTTCTTCCAGTAGTATGTATTCCCTGTCACACGCTTCAAATGCATGTCTTCCTAGATAAGTGATCGTGACATAGACCAACTGCTTGCCACCTTGTTGCCTGACCTGTTCCATTGGCCTATGTTTTTTACGGTTGTAATTAAAAACTGTTGGTACCCTCAAAACCACACTCTTTGAATGAACTTCAGGCGAGAATCACAAATGCCAATTCATGAAATCACTCAGCAGGCAACTGGAGAAGTTTTCACCATCAAAATTACATTCAACGCATATACGGTATTACAAAGATGCAGTTATGTTGAAAACCTCCGAAATTCGAACTGCTATTATGAAAAAACACTTTATGACATGCATTCATAGGCCATTACAGTTTGCTTCTATCATGTGTACATCCCGTCTTTATTAAATTCTAAAGTTGCATAACGACTTTAACAAATACCCTTACATTCACATATCCTGTGAAATGATGCTACCAACTAGTCTGTATAAACTATCTCGCAAGGAACCACAGTGCTGCGAGCCCATGCTATACAACTGAAAAACGAATTATAGCATTGAGAGAAAATGACACAATCATCCGTAGAGAAGGATAATTTGTTGGTACATTGCACTTAACTTCTTCACCATGTTGAAAAAAGAGCAGTTTTAGTTTGGAAACCTTTGTTGATAAAGATGCAGTTGAAAAAATATTAACTCAAAGGAACCTCACTAATCACTGATTGTACAACATAATACAGATTAAACCCTTTGGAGAATAGGAATGCAAACTAATATTTGAAAATTTGCAGTCATCATTCCAACGTGAGAAACTTGATATATAAAATATTATTTTAGTGCAGACTAAACTTATTGAAGGGAAGGGCTTAAATTGAAAAACAAACTTGAAAGTTAACAATACTCCACATAAACTATGATTACATGCCAAAAACTGGCTCATTGGAAGATTCAAATTCAAAACTGAGCGCAGCACCAAACCTATTAGCGAAGCATAAGCTGTCCAAGCAAGCTCAGAAGCCAAGCATGAATGGTCTTCTCACCGACACGTGCGCATCACATGCTCAGTGTTAAGTACCCTCCCATAAAGTAGTGGAATCTTGTGACTTGCAACAAGCAGAATGCATGAACTCATCATTGTTTATCATGCACCTCCCTGCTGGGGAATAACTTGACCTGAGATGCAACCATGTCTGCAACATACCGAGAAGACCCACTCCACTGGTCGAAAATTCCAGAAATGGCCTTTGCTTGCTGGGGTACTATCGAGAGTGTCCTTCCATTTGAAACTACAATTAATATATGGATTTTGATCCATGATCAAAGGTAAAAAAAAAACTGGGCACATTGACCACTCCTGACATTGAAGGCATCTAGATGTGTTCGGGATAAAAAGGGCGATAAATGCAACATTACTTTCGCAGCTACCGCTCGAAGAAAAACCAGGCAGAAGGTAAAATAACAACATAAAAGACCAAGCATAAAAAGGGGTTTAGAAATGCCAGCATTTAATAAATTAATTCTATCTCGGAGAATTTCGATTTCAGTAAATGAAAAGAATGTAAAATATCAAACAAGATAACCAAATTCAGCAAATTCTGCTGCAAAAAGAAATGTTCTACTTGTATACTTAAACACAGAAACTATAAGCTATCTTGCCATACTTAATATAGCTGATCCCTCACTTATTTGCCATGATGCAATTCACAGAACTTCTTGAACTGATATTGCATATGAAATCACTCCAAACCAGAACAAAAAATCCAACAGTACAAACAAATGAAGACAGTTTCTGTGCAAAGGCAACCAGAAAGAGAATCAAGATTGCAGAACCTCACCAGGACTGTTTGGTGTTGTATATTGTGTGCAAGTAAATGGAAGATGTACTAAATAAAAGTCATTATTGATTACAAAATGAATCGTCTAAATATAAAGTTGCAAAGCTGCAAAGTCAAAAAGTCCTTGAAAAGATCTAAATGGTCTTAAAAGTTGAAGGAGTCTAAAGGGTAATTTAAGTCGAAACAGTCTCAGAATGTCTAAAGGAGTCAAAAGGACTTGAAACTTTGAAAAGGTCTGAAGGTCAAAGGCTGTAAAGGGTATTAAAAGGTCTGAAAGCTATTGAAGCATCCAAAGGCCGAAAGCGTGTAAAGGTAGAAAAGATCTCAGGGTCTTGTGGTCTTAGGTTCCTCAGTTCTGTGGTCTCAGGGAATTGTGTAAAATTCCTCAAAAATCTTCTTCTCCAGACCCACCAGTCAGAATGCTACCCCCAATTGCGGTTAAAAAACATAAGCCAGCGTTAGAGATGTTAAATTGCTGATGTCATGCCGGCTCACATAGACTAGAATAGGTTCAAAATGGTCAGCTTAGTTCAATTTTGGGGAAAATTGTGTAAATTCCTTCAAAAAATTCTTCTTCTCCAGACCCACCATCAGATGGCTTACCAAATTTTGTTATGTTAGCCACCCAGATAACTACAGTGCAGTGGTCCTCATTTTTATTTTTTTAAAAACTTGTTACTTGTCGTGCGCGACATGTACCACCAATAATTATTCAGGCGACCAAACAAGTTATACTCCAACATCAAACAAGAGTGAGAATGTTTGCAATACACACATCCACCTTTACCGATTGATATTTCTAGTCAAAAAGCGGGCATAACTCTG
Organism: Eptatretus atami; assembly: GCA_035128595.1. Lineage (NCBI taxonomy): Eukaryota > Metazoa > Chordata > Myxini > Myxiniformes > Myxinidae > Eptatretus > Eptatretus atami. The sequence continues at coordinate 50,150,972 of CM068955.1, forward strand.
TAAAAATTGATGCCCTGAAACTCGAACTTTACTGTTAACTTATAATAAAAGCCATTACTGAGTTTCACCTTTAAGTGTTAAAGGTATGCGCGAAAAAAAGTTTGAAAAACCCACAGTGGGCATGGACGACAGACGGAGAGACGACTGACGAACAGTTGAAGCAAGCCATATCCCCTCCGATGAAAACTGCGTAGTGCCAAAAGTTCAATGACATAGGAAACCATCTGAAAAAATGCAAAGCCAGTTCTAGTCGGGTGAAAAGGGGGAAATCACCACCGGAGAGAACAAAATTTTCATCCAACTTTTCTAACCAGATTTTTGTTGTAGCATACGAAATATAAAGGCTGATCAGCCACGTTCGGGGGCTTTTCCGAGATATTGCGTCGTCAAATTTTCAACGCTGGGGTCAAATTAGCCCAATTAATGAGTTTTTACATAAAACTGATTCTGAAAGCCTAAAATACTCTGTATTATGCCTCGTTTATACTTTCAATCTAATCTTTATCAAAACAAAAAATCAAACATTTAGGCTACCTTAACTCAAAATTCCAAAGTCAACAAAAATAACAACTAGTAAAAAAACAGATAAAATGCCTAAAACTGGGTCATGTTGCTGAAAAATTGTCATCAATTTTATCTAATCTAAAATAGAGGAACGGGCGGCACCCCTGCCCATTTTCCACCCATGTGTTCCTTTGTGGGACCCCCAGGCGCACCTCCTTGCCCCAAACGTTTTCAAAATATTGATTTTTTTTAAATTGTAAACATTTGCCAAACTGCGTAAAATAGCCTGAATCTGTTCTGTAAAAAAACGCTAAAACTGAAAAGAATAAATTGATCAAAGATGACAATGAGCTAATTTCCATCTTTTGCAGCCCAGTGGCGTATCTAGTATTTGAACTAATGAAAGCTAAACTTTAGGCCCCCAATCCCGGAAGGGGCCCCTGAAGCAACTTTTTTACTATCATCGGCTGTTACGTATGCGATGTTGTAACAGCTAAAGCCAAGATCTATATTCTACTTCGCATAATATGCCACCAATCATCAGTTCTCATTACAGAGTATCCAACTGTACTGAATGTATTAAACAATCTCACTGATGCAGCTCAGCCAATATGCATACGCTCATAAACAACTGATGTAGGCTGCTGCCAACTTCATCATGTCATATGGAACAATCGAAGACTTGACAACGTCATCATTCACCTTGCTATATGCATGCCTTCATGGAATTCTTTGGCACTATTGGTAAATTTGTATCAGGTAGCGGATTGAAGAATTGCGTGTAAACAGCAGTTAACACATCTGACAATTCAAAGCTGCCCAGTGAACATGTATAATAATCATGGGCCAATTCACGAAAGCTCCAATAAGCCCCTGCACCCGTCTTTCCTAGCAAGCTTATATCCCCAACTTATTGAATCCGACTTACATTGTTCACAATAATAGTCCCACAGAGCTGCTCAGAACTTCAAGAAAAAGTAGGCTTCTCTAGTGTTGAACAACAATACCAGCAGACAAAAATATCAGTGTCTTCAAGGAGCTATGACTATGGCAAGACTCCACAGTTCTGGGCAATCTACATTGAAGCTGTTGATTGTCAACATAAACTCCATTCCTCGATAAACCTGAATGAGAATGACCTTCGACTGAAATGCTGGACAGACTCATTGCCATTTTGTTTTGCTATGAACAAACAGAACTACGCAGATATGGAACATTCTATTGTCGTCAACTCATGACACTTGATGATACGCATCCTGGTGCCAAGGATGACTTCTGAAGAAAGGCCTGTCTGTATGTAGGAACAATACTGGTATCAGACAGTCAACTGATGCAGCTGGAGAGCAGACTTTTATGAAAAATTACAAGACACCAGGTGCATCAAGAACTTCACATCAGAACAGCATACAAAAAAGTGGTGCTGAATGTCCATTTACGTCTGCTATGTTCTTCTCTGCTGGAACTTACCAAGCTCGATGAACGAGTCACAACCCAAGGAAGTGCATAAGACCACACGAGATCCAAAAATCAGATGATCATGTAAAAAAGACTATGCAAGTTATCAAGTCAGAATTTATCAATCCATTCTCACATGAAATTGATCCTAACAAAACTGTTCAACATAGTTTCAGCAACCATTACCGAGATGATGTCGCTGCCCACCTTTTGTCAACACAACAACGAGGAAGAGAACTCTACAAGCGTTCAACTCCCGACTCGATACCGGAAAAGAATGGTGAAACCACACGCTTTTTTAATCCGATACAAGAGTTCCATGGAGAAGCTTTCAAGACAACCTGAAGAAGACAACAGTAAAATCTGCAGCAGGAAAGACCAAAGATGTAAAGTACAGAGAGATATCCTTGGATTACTGGCAGCAAAGTCATGTAAAGAAAACATGTTCGTCGATTTGGATAAAGCATTGAAGTATCCTTTAGCAACGGTACCTCTACCTCTTGCGACAGCAGATGGCAGTCGTCGGACAACACCAAAAAGTTTACCGAACTTTACCGAACACAGCCTATGATGTCCCAGAAAATGCAGTTTACGTGATTGACCTTATTGCGTATTTACGTTCGTTGGTGAATGCACCAGATACATTCGGTTGTTAGCCAGGAGAATTATGGCTGACATACCCACACGGTACAAAGTGGTATATTTCGCGTGTGACACATACAATGCACATTCCATAAAACAGGCTGAACAAACTGCAAGAGGGCAGTCAGATGAGTACATTCTGCGCACACCTGATATCAGAATTCCGGCTGCATTTGGACAGTTATGTGCAATGGAGGGAACAAAGAGAGAATGATGGAGCTGATTGAACAGGTTCTCTGTGAAGAGGAAAGTCTCATTGGAGACCGAGTTGTTGTACTATGCAAGGGGAATCTCTGCATAGATAAGATACGTCCACTGCTCAGAGGAAATACCAGCCCTGGCTACTGACCACATAGAGGCTGATACAAAGATCTGCTACCTCACCCAACATGCACTAGATGAAAACTCTGTGGTCCCACGGATCGTGTGTGTAGTGCGTTCAGTTCTGGGGATACAGACATTCAATCATTTACTGGCCAACGAACGTGAAAACATTTAAAGATCATCATAGATCACGGGAGTGGCAAAGGTCGGCGATTCCTTGATCTGAGTCAATGTCAACTCACTGAACTCCAGAAACGTGCATTGCTTGGTATCCACGCCTTTTCGGGAAATGACTACGTTTCTTCTTTTTCCGAAAGGGAAGAAAACTTGGTGGACACTGATAAAAAGATGATGAAAATATGCAGAAAGTATTCGTAGAACTGGGTAACGAGCAACAACTTTCCAGCGTAGTGTTTGATGGACTTCAAATATGTACTTGTCAATCTACAATCAAGAGATGCAAACGTATTAATGAAGCCAGATCTACTATTTTCTGGAATCGATTTCGTGACGGCAAGGTAGCTGATCTTGTGCATTACCCCATGTGAGTCAGCACTGGCATTACATTCAGCTCGAGAGTAACTATGTAGCCAGGATGTGTCGTCTGGCTCACAGACCCCAGCAATTCTTGGACACTCCAGTAACCATGGTGGACTGAAGATTATCAATCCATTGGGTGATATACCATATCCTGTGGATGTTGTGGAACTTCTGTGTAATATTTCTGATGAAGATAGTGAAGACGAGTTATCAGACTACAGTGAAGACAGTGATTGTGATGAAATGTCCGACTAACATCTATATTTGGTGATTGTATCCAGTGATTTAGGTATACTACTTCCACTGTCTTTAGCTAGATATTCTTAAACGTAATAACTGTTGATTATCTGACTGTACCTGATTGAAACATGTTTTAGGGGTATTACATACTAAAGCATCTTAATGTTTCATCTAGAATCTATGAGGAGCAGGGCAGTTCAGACAAAAGGGCATTTATGGTTAAGAAAAAGATTTTCAGATATTTTAAAGAAAAATGTGTGATATATATTTTTTAAGCAATGTCTGAATAAAAATCAATAGACAATGCATGAATTTTTATTACTATAGTGGTAGAAACTACATATGATAATGAAATTTCAATAGAAAAAAACTAAATTAAAAAAAAACTTTTGGGGCAAGTGGGTGCGCTGTGGCACGCTACAACGTGGAGCAGAAAGAACGGACGTAAGACGGCCCGCACCTCTAGTTAGCTTAGATGAAACATTAGATGATTACTATTTGAGCAACCAAGTTATCTCGGTGTCAGCATCGTATCAGTTTTTGCATCGGTTGTTATTTGTTGACCTTTGACCTTTGAGTTAAGGTCACCATAAAAAGATGTTTTTTTTTTTTATAAAGATTAGACACTTGAAAGCATAAACGAGTCATAAAAATACTGCATTTTAGCTTTCAGAATCAGTTTTATAATAAAAACTCATAATTGGCTCATTTGACCCCGGTTGACATTTGACCCGCAATATCTCGGAAACGCCCCAAACTGGCTGATCACCTTTCATATTCGTCATCTACACAAAAAACTGATCTAGAAAAGTTGGATGAAAATTTGTCCCTCTTCCGGTGGTGATTCTCCCCCTCCACCACCGGTCTATTCCCTTTATACTCGACTTCTTATCTCGTTATTCTAAACTATACCTTTGACCTTTTGACTAAATTATTAATTTGACTTCTCCATCATATCATAACAAAGCTTTCTTGAAAATTTGGTGACAAAAGCTTCAATGGAAAAAAAAAAAATGTAAGGCGCATGCATGCACACACACACACACACACACACACACACACACACACACACACACCACACACCACCACGCCGATTGCAAAACCCTGTCCCAGCTGCGTGGGGAGCGGCTAATAAGTCAGCCACCTCTTGTCTGCTTGAGAAGCTGTCTTCAAAGTTAGGGATACTTTGAATTGTCTCGCTTAACAGATATTGGTAATTGGTGGTGATAATTTGTCGGTTATAATGGACGAGTATTTGCACGTCTTGTCAAGTGTCTTCGTGTGTGTTTTTGTGCTGGGTTGTGTGGTCTTGTGCTCTTGTGGCCTCGTTTGGGTAGTTTGTTTGTATCTCCTCCACCACACTGTCAGTGCCTTGTCCCCCCCCCCCCCCCCCCCCCGCCGTGTCACTTTTCGATAAGCCTCAATTTTGCAGAAATTTTCAAAAAAAAACATTCGTTGAGAATGCTTGTCTCCACTGAAACGGGTGTAAATTCAGTAAATCATGCAAGTAAAGACAAAACGTTTGTCAATTTTCTGAGGACGTTTCTTAGCATGAATGTTGAATAGTTCTGAGCTTCAAGAATTGCCCACAAAATACATATTTTCATCTTGGTGAAGAAATTGGACTTGTATCCCAAGGTTTGGTTTGTCCAAATGTGACGGAACGCATTAGTATTCAGTGTTCGTATTCTAATCTTCTTGAAACCACTCTGGTCTTGGAAAGAATCAACATGTTGCTTTTTGGAATTGTCAACAAAGCAAAACCCACTTGGCTCAAAAATGATCCTCATGAATAAGAAAATCACCCTGACACACTTGACTGGGCCTATAGTTTGTTCCAGTGCACATACCTTGTTTTCTGGTTGACTCTTAAAAACAGTACACTCAGTCAGAGCAACTTGGGATGGCCATGAAAATTCTGCCTCGACGAGCAGTGCTGCCTACACTCTTCTTGAGTAGCACAAAGAGGTTAAGTGATAAACATGGTACAGCTGCATTTCACAGGATAAGGTATTCATTCTCACGATGGTATCCCACGAGAAAGGGGTTTTTTTGCCAAAAGTTCAGCACAAAATAAGGATTCACGAGCTACGCTGAATATGCTGTGCATCATCAAACCAGTACATCTTCTTCTTTCCGATGCAGAACATGGCTGCGTGTAGCATCATTTACTGGAGCTATGGCTGTGCCGCTAAAATCCAGCACGTTCAAAAAGGAAGGAAATCAGAAAAATGGATGATTAAACATTTGGAAGGGAAAATCATAAGGCAGAAGCAATGGTGCAAAGTATTAGGTGTTACCTGGTGGTGGTGAACCCAAAGCTCTGTATTATGTTGTCCACATTGAGACCTCATCAAGTATGACTTTTTCCAATTCATACAGAGCAATCTTAAATGTTTCTCCAGTAAATCTTAAATTTGCCAAACAAAATCAATCAATCAATTAATTAATTAATACAATTTTTCAATGAATAGAATTGTAATTAATTTGTGTAATCCTAAACTTCTCTCCAGTTGAATCGGAATGTTTTGCCCTTTTTTTCTACAGTGATCTAAGGCTCACAGAGACTATTGTACAAAAATCACATTCATGACAAGGATATGAGGAGACATCGATGCAATTTTCCGTGAATGTCAAGAATATGAATATGATGAGACAACGTATGTGAGATTTTATACATACACAAGACATAGTTAGGTGACATTTTCACCTGGGATCCAAGCGTTATGCGCTCTTGTTATCATCATCATCATCATCATCATGATCATAATCAGCATATTTCCAGTCCACTGAAGGACAAAGACCTGACAACTCACGTTGGGGGTGTTGGCATCTTTGCCATGCATGCCAAGTGCAGGTTGGCGAGGAAGGTTGGGCAGGAATTTGTTTAGGATGCCGGTGATAACTCGCCTGCTCTTCGCAACAGACTCCTTGGGATCTTTCAAGGGGAACCCAAACGCAATTTTTTTTTTCCTGAAAAACATTGAAAATCATTAATCACGGACTAATTTGAAGGGAAGATATTTTTGAATTTTTTTTGCCAATCACAAAGTATCAAAAACACCCTAAAGTGTCGACTTTCATTTCCACCAGTGACGTCACACCTGGAACCCACCTTGATCCGAATGGCGGCTTACATACAGGGTGAGTCGTAAGTCCCAGGACCTGGTTTTAGCTGCTTACACAAGATATATTTATACCCTGTATTTACACTGTGACAATGTTGTGGGGGGTACATCAAAGCTAAGGTTGCAGAACATCGCATGGCATCTGTTGATGAACTGAAACAACACATTCAGGAAGCATTTGGCACCATGACACATGTGGTATTTTGCATCAGTTTTAACACCGCACATGGAGAAAAATTATCTTGTGCTGTGACAATGGCGGATGTCATATGGATGCACTCGATGTCTAAGGAGGTATTGTAATTGTTGTATTACTGTAATGTTTTATTATGACTCCTGTTATGATGTATTACTGTTATTACTGTAATATGTTATTCCTCCTGGGGCTTATGACTCACTCTGGTAGATGGTATAAACTGTGTCCTGGGACTTATGACTCACCCTGTGGAGAAACTGTGTTTCGAGCTCTGATTCCGATACCGATTCCACCGTCATTAGCAACTTTGAAGGTCGTTGAAACTGATCAGTGGGATTTTCAAGAGACCATTGGAGACAAAATTAATGATAGAAACGCTTTCGGGACAATTGTGGAGCTGTATCGTTTTGAGCCTCATGCGAGTGATTCAGATGAAGATGGTGACATGTTCCGGTAGCATGTTCACTACAGATTGGTAGGTTTTGTTTGTCCGTTCAATTAAAGATTTATAAAGGGATTTTGTATGAAATGATAAATCAGTTATACAACCCCAGCAGAAACACGACACAGCACAAATACGACATGGACATGGTGCAACACAGCACAGCACGGACACTGCCCAGGCACACTCGGACACCGTGGACAAAATGGGCAACCAATGCTTTGTCCCACAGTCACAGGCTGACCAGGTGTCCTGTACGTAACGGGATCAGTCCGTTTCATACTTTCCAGGGACACTATTTGTGTCTGTGGTCGTGCCGTGTCCATGCTGTGTTGTCGATGCTGTGGTGCCATATCAGTGCCGTGTTCGTGCAGTGTCGATGTCCTGCCCCAGTGGAGGGGGGAGTGTGCTTGGGGG
>CM068955.1:50158872-50169799 GCA_035128595.1 Eptatretus atami
GAGGTGATGGGTAATGGGGGGATTATGGGGGGGATGTGGTCACCCATGTACATGTGCTGGTAGCTGGGTATAAATAATCCGTAGACAGTATGGATACGGCAGTCGACTTCCAGATGCGACGTGACAACTAAATGTGAAGAAGAAGAAGAAGAAGAATTCAATTTTTAATCACAAAATTACCGACTTTATAAATAGGAACAAGGACAAATGTGTCCAAGAGCCGCATCCTAAAGGTTTTGTCTTCACCAGAAGAAGAAGAAGAACAACAACAACAACAACGCGGAGCTCTCTTAGAGCCAGCGTTCGCAACGCGACGCGGCTAAAAAGACATATCTATTTTGTGGGGTATCAAGGGATATATTATGCCTGGTGTTGGCGTAATGGTTCGGGTGGTGGGCTTGGGATCCTAGGATCCTGAGTTCAAATCCCACTCGGCTGTTGAATTAATACCAGGTGGGGTTGACTCTGCCCGTCATCCTTCCGAGGTCGGCAAAATGAGTGCCAGCTTGCTGGTATCCTGTATCAGAGTGGTGACCCGTCCAGCATTGTGCCCAATAGCCAAGGAGACTGCTTAGGCAGCACCAACTCTCTGTACAGAATATGGGCCCAATGGATAGATGGAAGGAATAGATTAGCGTCGAGGTGGTCTGAACGCTTGGGCTCCTCTTCCATCCACCAATGACCAGTGTTGGCAGACAGGGCCACTGGTTTAACACCCATCAGACGGACGGTGCACACATTGATGTATCACCCTGCATGCGAAACATAGCTGGGCTGAGATGTGAATCCAGCTCGTCAGTAGAGGCCAGTGTACAAACCTCTGTGCTATCCTGCCAGCCCATAGGAGCTATTGTACTCAGATCCAAATATCCTGTAGTCTAGCCCAACCCACAATCTTCCTTATCCAAAATTAATAGATCTTGCAGGAGAACCTGATGCAGACTTTTGGCGGAGGAAGGGTTCCCAAAAAAACTAACTTTTCGAAAATAGTTCCACCACCACGATGATCGTTTTAAAAGCACAGGATATAAATTGCCAAAGAAAAATGTTTCCTAAGTAAATTGAACATGCACGTGATGATGCAAGGTTGGCTGGGAAAGGTGTACTGGTCGCAATGTCTCTCCTCCCACATGGCTGCAATCAGCATCACGTGGTCAAGTCATCCTCATGATCTAACAAAGTTATTTAATCATGGAATGTGTTACAGAGGGCTTCATTTTTGTGTTTAGATACATTTAATTACTCAATCTTTGTAACACAATTGAAAAATATTTCAGCTTTAGCATGCAAATGGTTATATTGTTTAAAAATATACTAAAGAAAAATAAACTTTTTTTTGTTCTATTCACCTCCTTTTAACCATACAGTGAAAAATAAATAAATAACAGCACAACCCTATAACAGGTTGGTCCTGTGCTAAAAATTCTACTGTACCGCATGTTTATGGTAAGTGATAAATATCAGACTGGCGTCAAGGAAAGACGTTTTACTGGGTAGTTAAAATAAATAAATAAATAAATAAATAAAATGTTCTTCATATTACGTAAGCAAAATGGTGAAATTCGTCGCCGTCCTTCCCTGCCAAATTTAATTGACCCTTTAACAGGGAAAAAAGAAAAGTGTTGGTGCGTTTGCGCACTAACACTTTTCTAAAAAAATAAAAACTTTTCTAAAAACTAAAAAAAAAAAGTTTGCGAAAGGAAATATTTCAAATTCTTTTTAAATAATGTATGGTTTCGCTTACGACGTCCAACCAAACATTTGTTTTGATTTACTTTGTTCATTCCTTTTTTGTGGCTATTTGCATATTACATAAGCAACTAAAAGGGCCCAAGGAAGAGCACATACCTCCGCCCCATGTTGCCTGATCCACGAGAACATATCGGGCCCAATACATTTTTGAAATATCATGCTACATGTCGTTTTTAGCCCTATCTCTCAATGGTGAAGAATCACTTTAAAGATTAAATAATTCTAGTAGTCAGATCCAGAATCGGATCTTCCAAAATCGAAAACAATTCGTCATGGTCACACACCCAAAGTGTCCACCAAGTTTCGTCCAATCCGTCCACAACTTTTGGAGATATTGTGCTATATATCGGTTTAGCACAATCTCTCAATGGTGAAGAATCACTGAAAAAAAATTATTGGAGTCGGATCCGGATCCGGAACCGGATCTTCCACAAAATCGAATCAGTTCGTCCTTGTCACACACCGAACCTGTCGACAAAATTTCATCCCAATCCGTCCTTAACTTTTCGAGATATCCTGTACACAGACAAACAAACAAACAGACAGAGGGGTGAAAACATAACCTCCTTCACCTTCAGTGGCGAAGGTAAAAAGGCCAACATTTTGATTTTCCTGCCGTTGTAAGTTATATGGAGCATACGTACTTCTTCTTTGCCCCCTCTCATTTAAACTTCCCTGCTATTCCTTTTCTCAATTGTTTTTCATTAATCACCACCCACATCCCCACCCCCTTCCTCCCACACCCACTCCACACCAACTTTCCCAAATGACTCATCATTGCATAAGTTAGATATCAATGGCTATTTAGGTCAGAGTGTATTCAAATAAACAACAAGATGGAATGTGTTTTTGTTTAAAAAAAAAAAAAAAAAAAGGCCATAAAGTTGTCAGTTATTGGATCCAAAGGTTGTATCACTGTACATTTAAGATAATGTGATCACAGGCATGTGTTAATTGAGCAGGTAGGAATAACTCATATATTATACTGGCAATCAATGTTTTTGTCAATAAAATGAGGCATCTGGGTTGGCAGGATAGCCTAGAGATATGCACACTCACCTTTGAGCTGTCTAGCGTGGGTTCAAATGTCGACCCAGCTATAAACTCTCACCTTGGTGCTTCACATGATAGTGACATACAGGGTGGCACATCCATATGCATGTCTTCCACCGGAAGGATGATTAGCCAGAGTACCTGTTTGCCACCACTGGATGTTGAACTTGTTGGTGGACGTCAAGTTTTAAGATCTTAGAGTTTTGAGTTTTAGCCCGTTTTCTGTTAAATAACACCGGGTGGGTTGACTCAGCCCCTCATCCTTCTGTGGTCGGCAAAATGAGTACCAGCTTATTGGAAGCATGGGGAATGGCATCAGCGACACAGCATGGCTCCCAGCAATGATGCAACCATCAGCGACAGACTGCATACAAAATAATAAGAAAAGCCTGCCTGTGAAACACCAGGATGACAGTTTATAGCTTGGGTGGGATTCAAACCCAGGATAGACAGCTTAGAGGCAAGTGTGCTTACCTCCAGGCCATCCTGCCAGCCTTCTTTCCTTAGTGTTGGGAAAAGAGGTGCACAGAGCACATTTGCACAAGCGCAAGCACATCTACACTTGCCACGAGAGATGGTTCGAGCCCAAACTTTCTTCGTCCTAACCGAGAAAAAATAAATAAAAAAACAGAAAAAGCAGGAATCCCAAATCAATTTCCCACAATTTTCCAGGAATTCCCAGAAAACTATTTACCGGTAATCAACACGAGCTTGGGCTCTATTTGTTTGAAAGTTTTTCCCAGCTCAAGCTCGAGAAAACTAGGCTTGCACCACCTCTAATCTCTATCATATGACATGAGGTGTGTCCACGGTGAGGCACAATAGCTGCCGGTGTGGCAAAATTGACAACATAGAAGATAATCAGCACCGGAATATTATCCTGAACTTTGTGTTGACTAGAAATTTCAGTCGAGTCCTTTTTCATCTCATTTTCACAAAGGCCTCAGCCGACGTTCCACAACACAGTCAAGGATGGTTGTGGACGCCTATTACTAGTCATAGAAGTTGTTGAAATAGAAGGCAAAAGCTCTCCAAAATGAATGTTAATTATCACAAGTTGTTTTCTTAACACTATAGACAACTCTTGACCCCACCAATATCTTACCAAGAATCTTGTTGTACATACAGATGTGAACGAAATGGTCTTATGTTTAGAAATAACTCATTATTGGTTTAAACTGGTCTTAACTGTCGGCCAAAATTGCTGCTGAGAAGAGGTAATTGAAGACAAAGGTTGCATTGGTATCATCGCAAAACAAAAAAAAACAGTGGGATGGACAAAGTTCAAATTGTTTGGTAACAATCAATAAAGTTATACATTAAAGAGGAAAACAGCATCAATCATTGTGAATCTCGAACAGTGAAACAAGGTGGAAGATCAAAACAAGTTGGAGTATGCATCTCAGCCAATGGTATGTGTTTACTACACAAAATTGATGGCACCCTGACTCTTGACATGAACAGACAGATTCTGCTCCACAATGCATTTAAACAAGAAAAAGAGCAATCGGGGATTGCAGACCCTCGCCAGGACTTGTTTTTTGTGGTGTTTGGGTAGTTTTATGTGGTGCATTTTATGTGGTGTTTATAAAGGTGTGTTACGAAATTAAGAGACACAACTAGAACTGCCGGTTTATAAATGCTGGCAGTGATGACAGGGTACCAAAACGTCCTGCTTTGATTGGACACCTGTCTCTGACCCATGATGTTTAATATTATTTAATTGAATTTAGAATGGGATTAAAATAAATTCAATTCAAATCAAATGTAAGACCAAATAGGTTCAGTCCTGTATTGGAGTCATCAGAAGGAACCCAAACAAGCAAAAGGCAAAGATGAAGTCATCAGGAGGAACCTGGATAAGATTTGCATTTCAGCTGCAACTCCTCGACCCTCAAACCCATCCAGGCACAGCCAAGTGATCCTTATTCAAAAATAGAATAAAATACAATAAAAATAAAGAACCCATATCAAAAAAATCAAATAATTCTGGCTGCCATATCATGCTTCTGATGAGGTTGAAATTTAAAACATTTATTTCCCATCACAGCTGTATCATAATTGTGAAGTTTCATGTCGATTGATTAAGCGGTTGAAGAGAGAGTTTTAAAAAAAAGATTTTCGCTCAATTCAATATGGCTGCCAGACCATGCGACTAATAAAATTATATGTGAATACCCTGATATACCCAAGGCTTGGGGAACATTTGTGTGAAGTTTCTCCTCGATCTGTCGATCCGTTCTGGAGTAGAAGATTTTTTTTATAGGTTTTAGGGTAAATCCAATATGGCTGCGAAACCATGTGACCTATGACATCATATGTGTGAACATTTTGCTCCTCGTGGTTAGGCGGTCATATGTGTAAAGTTTTGTCTTGATTTGTTCATCCATGTCAGAGAAGAAGATTTTTTTTAAAATACAAACAATATGAATATGGCTACCGAATCACGTGAGTGATGATGTCATCAAATCTTTTTCTGTGGACCATTTTATCCTTAGATGACCCTCAAAATTTTTTTATACTGATCAGATGTAGCGTTCTACATATGCATTTATGACGTCATAACGAAGGCACCTATGATGTTATCTTGGTGCGGTTTCAGAGATACAGAGGGCCAAAGTTTTTCCGTTTTTTTCCAACATAGCTGCCACATCACGTGACCTATGATGTCATAATTATCAGCAAAACATACTACATGAGTAATCACTCCGACAGTGAAAATTTTGTCTCAATCCGACAAGAGGTTGCAGAGAAAAACACTATGGTTCTGTGCGGACAAACAGACAGACAAACAAACGGACCCAAATGCAATAACCTCTCCTTCGGCGAGGGTAACAAACAGACAAGCCGGTAGGCGGCGATGGGTTGCCGAGCAATGGAAACGATAAGATATAGAGCAAAATGGATGTCATAATAGCGGATAGGGAATCACCTTAATTATGCATATCAAATCTCATCCAGTTCCATCTACTGATAACTACTCGGTATCCATTTGAATGAAAAGTACCGAAAAAGCGGTTTGAAATCGAAATCCCCAAAGTTCGAGGGGTGCTGTAGGTGAACAAAGGTCTAAATCGAAAATCCGGCTCGATCGTTTGTGTACAATGTATTCCAGACGATTAGTGTGAATTTTCATGACCATTCGACCATAACCCTAGGAGGATTAGCATTTGGCGCGAAGGCACCTCCAGCTCTCGCATATTATCAATTTTTGCACTAATTGACCTTTGACCCCTGACCTAAGCGAAATCGGTCAATATGTCCTGAGGCAAAGTTGTAGTACTCAATGAGTACCATGAACCTGCACAGTTTCATTGTATCGATGCACTCACCTGGTCGCTAGGGGCCTTCAATTTTCGCCAATTTTCGCGCATACCCTAATTGTAGGGGACGCTGCAGGTAAAGTATTCCATATATCACAAAAACCCGAATATATTTGATAGAGCATCACCTGGAGATCATTCGTGCCAAATTTCATAACCCTACGTGGGATAATGGCTTTTGGAATTGATTTCGCGTGAACGGTACCGATTTTGAAGGTTTTTCGTTGTTGCTAGGGAACCAAAGCGTCCTAGCAACCATCACAATTTCCAAAGCACTAGGTCATAAGATGTACCTACCATCCGAGTTTGGTCAAAATCTGCCCACGTTTATCACCAATTATGCTGATGACAAACGAACACACATCCAAACAAACAGACAGAATTACTGACAATAAGGGTCACCTATTTCGGCGACCCAATAACTTGTCAGGCAGAGATTGCCCTTCCATCAAGACATTGTTCCCAATCAGAGCAAATCTAAAGAAACGATATCTTTATGGTAAAGTGATGGCCATAGCTTTGTTTGGACAAATGTCCATACATGAATAATGTTGAGGCTGTGTGGACATACAGTACTATGTATAGAAAGTGAGGTTCAAACTGCAACCATGCAACTTGGATGAATTGTGAGAAGTAATCCTGGACACTTGGAACAATATTCTACATTTATACATTGATGAACGGAATGGCAGCCTGAAATTCTTTGCTGTAATGATCTACGGTATGTAAAGCAATTGAGGTCGTGAGAGTGTGAACTACAATCCATATCCCTCTCTCTCCCGCTAAGAGTGGCTGAGGGTGGTCCTGTATGCGTTTTGATGTGTCCTAAGTTACTCTTCATTTTCTTTCAGAACATACGTTGGGGTAATATTTAAAAAATCAAGGGTAAAATCTTTCAAATATTACAATTTTTCCCTCAAAAAGACGTTTGTATGTTAGGAAAATTTATGTATTCGTGATTTTTGGTTTCGAGGAGCATATATCTAGCGTACACCAATAAGTCAGTCTGATTTGGTTTATCTTTTATAATTTTCTTTCTCGGAGCATGTCCTTAATGGGTGTTGGAATATTAATGAGGTCTGTTGCTGTTTTTTTGTTACAGAATGCTGACTTAAAATGTTACTCATATAAAAATAGAAGTTGCACTCAGTAACTTTTTGTTCATATTTTGAATGCTCGCTCAGGCATTATAGGGAGCACTCGAGAGAAAGAATTTGTTGCACTGGGAGATGATCCACCACAAAATGCTGGTTTTATGCAGTGTCTACAGATGGCTAAGTGGTGTTCAGACAAGCCTTTATGAGTTGAGTATGGTTGCTCATATTGAATATCATGAAAACCCATTCACAACAGTTGCAGAACCTAAATAACACAACTTTCTTACACAAGAAATGAATGTTGAAATGAGAAAGCCAAGGAGAGAGATCTTCCTCAAGGTAGCATCCTAACTCCCATTCTGTTTAACATCGATGTCAATGACCAGCTATCCATCCCCAGACCAATAGTTTACATCTATGCAGATAGTAGAGGACCTGGCTTAGACATGTATGCACTTAATTTAGGAGAGGATAACTCAACTGTTCTAGGCTATGACCCCAAGGAACAACTTGGGAGTGTGCCAAAATCTCTCTCCGGGACGAACAGCCCGAAAATGACCACGCCCTTTTAAAATGACCACACCCTTTTTAAAATGACCACACCCTTTTTCATCGAAAGTGCAACTTCTGACATAGCTGTATCTTCTAAACCGTTGGAGCTACAGATTTTCTGAGGTGCTCAAAATGGTCAGAATGGCCATGTTTATTTATTTATTTATTTAGGGGGGTCATAGAAGAGTGTAAAATTTCTAATTTGATATTTTTTATGAGAAAATGGCGAAAAACCGTTTTATTTACCATACATACTGGAATTGCCATATATTTATTAACTTAAACTTTCTGGACTTAGAGCAAAGTTAGAAGATTTGTGTCATCTACTAGAGTTGAAGTGACAATTTGGAATTGAACAATACAAGGGATTTTTTTAAAAAAGAAAAGCGAGCATTTGATTAATATAAAGAAATTGTATTTTCAATCATTTACATACTATTATCAATGGAATGTTAACTTAAAATGAAAAATAAAAACAAAACTTATTACTTTAGTAGGCAGCAGTATCTAGAGAGCTTAAATGTTTCAAAGATCAGCAGGGAAATTGCCAACCACCAACAATACAACTTTTAAAACCACATTAATACTGTTTATGTGTCACGTAAACCAGGGTCAGGAACATGAAGAGTAACACAACAGAGTCCAGGTATGAGGATGATGAGCAGTGTTCATTCAGTGATAGGGTTTTTACAACAATCACCTCCCTTGCATTTGCGTACTTGCAACACTTGATCCCAGCTACCCTGCAGGAACACCCATTTTTGCGAGCACACTTGCCACATGTGCAGGGATTTGGCAGGCCTTTGGGTTTGGAGATCACAATCTCAGGGACTAATAAACTGCCCTTCTTACAAACCCATAAGACTCGGCATTCATAATCAGGGTGGCATCTCTAAATGGGGCTTGGACCCACAGCTGCTGTTGGTAATAGCCTCTATGGATATGTTTCCTTGAATTAGTTGAGTTGCAAGTGGTTCTCTCAAAGTCCATCTTGAGGGCATTGCTATCAAATGCAGTGAGACACAGGTCTCAAATTCTCCAGGTCTGTTGATGGTTTGAGACACTTGACCAAGAATGTCTCTGCCATCTGTATTGCACTTTCTGCTAGCTGGGACAGTCAAAATTCAGGATCAGAGAGGAATTTCCTGGTTTGCGGACAGCATTCAGGGCTGCAAGTTTAGTTGATATCTTGCTGGTTGTATCACACCCAGTCAGCGCATGGAGTGCTGGGAGACACTTTGTGAGCTCGTCTCCCAGTGCTATGCAGATATCGTGGAGTGGTAATATTGATCTTTTCACTCCTGAGTTGCGGACGATCCAAAGCTCTTGGAGGCCAAGATCTCTCCAATTGACTGTGATGTGGTATAACAGGCACACAAAGACATGTGTCACCTGATGACAGCGTCATGGATGTCGGTCCTGACCGGTGACTTAGAATGTCCTGCACATGGAACATCATCCTGTCATCAGCTTCCTCGTGTGTGCAGTTGAGCCGAGGGAATGGAGAAGCACACCCAGCACACCATCCATGCCTGTGTGATATACCGAGGTATAGAGGTTTGGTTCCGTGGTAATTCGTGGTGAGCCACTCAACATAGAATGCCTGGAAAGCAGTTTTGCTGATGGAAGATGACAAAAGTTCTCTAACCACTGGAACATTTTGGTTTGGTGATATCACATCAAGGACAACTATTTCTTTTGACTTTCTTCTTCTCCCCCTCTCTCCATCTTGATGCTGTCCTCTCTGTAAGCATCAAAAACGATATGGATCTCAACCCAGTTGTGCCCAGCTTTGGTGACCATAGATGTCAAGGCAATAGCAAAGTCATGGAATGTCTTGACGGGCGGATCAAGCTTCTTTAAGGGACCTTTTCGCCAAGGCCATGAAGTCGATAATGATGGCGTGGGTTTGTGGGGAGGTTTCTGGCCCTTTTTTATCTATAGTGGGCACAACTTCAGCAGCTCAGTCCCAAGTTGTGATTTGGTACTCTTCCTCAAGTAACCATCTTCGTCAACCAAGAAGAATGCAGAGTTGGTGATCTCATGCTTGAGTAGCTCCTCAACAGTGAACCCCCGGTGACTCCCATACTCAATAAACATGAGAGCTTTGATTGTCTCATCTTTGATGTCTGCTTTGGGAGCCAATTTCAAGGTGGTATTAGGGGACGTAAACTTGATTTTGCTAATAGTTGAGTGTATCGATATCGACCTATTTCTGAGTCGATCATCGATAAAATTAGCACAAGCAGTGCTGCCCTCCTTGATACAGCACAACAACTTGTCTACATTTACATTGGTCACAATTTCTCCAGTGAGAACATTCTTCAGTGCTACCTGGTCTTGTAGAGGACTGCTACCTTCAGGAGATACTCCTCTATGTCTTGCACCATCCCAACTATCTTAGTTGCAGTACTTAGGTTGAAGTCGTGGTGAAGTGAGAGTTCTCCTTCGACATCATCCTTCATCTTCAGGAGGTCAACGTACTGGTCTTTTTATGCTTGATAATTCCCCACAGAGCTACTGCTTCCTTCTTTCTGGTGACCCCAATTATCCCCCACTCACTTTGGCAGGCCGATTGTAGCACTGCTCTAGCGCCTGGTCAAAGGGCACTCCACTACCTTTCTGGTGGTGTTCATGCAAATCCACCATTCATGTAGGAGTTGTAGAGGAGTGGGAACTTCTCCTTCAGTTGATAGCAGTCCTGGATGGATAAGTTGTTCTCTCACTCTCTCTCTCCGGATCTTGTAGCACTGGTGCTATGAATAAATCAAAAGCAGGCTGAGTGAGTGATAATAGGGTGCATAGAGTGATAGACAATGGGGTACATAGATTTTTAAAAGGGCGTAGTCATTTTCGGGCTGTTCGTCCAGATAGAGATTTTGGCACACATCCCAAGTTGTTCCTTGGGTCATATTAGCCTAAAACAGTTGAGTTATCCTCTCCTAAATTAAGTGCATACATGTCTAAGCCAGGTCCTAGACCAAGATGACCTGTGTATCACAACACAGAAGAATGAGTTCCTTGAATTCGAATCTACTCTCTCTCTCTGAGGCCCGCACCAACTTGTCCTCATACTATGAAAAAAAACACAACTGAGAGTCAATCCCTCTAAAGCTCAAGTCCGTGCCTTCCACTTGAAAAAAAACATGA
>CM068955.1:50182614-50201233 GCA_035128595.1 Eptatretus atami
TGATTGCCAAGTCGTCTGCAAACAGCATTTCCCAGAGAAGGCCGGTTCGGCATTCTTGGCTGATGATGTCCAAGACGATGACAAACAATAACGGACTTCGTGCTGATCCTTGATGAAGGCCAACCTCGACTTTGAAGCTCTCCGTCATTCTGTGTACTGTTTTGACCTTGGTTGTTGTTCGGTTGTATGATGTTTTCAAGTGTTCCAGTACTCCTTTCTTGCGTAACTCCAGAAGACCCAACCTTCCGGGGGATTCTGTCGTATGCCTTTCCACGTCAACGAACGCATGGTCGAGTCGCTTGTTCTTTTCCAGATGCTTCTCTTGCAGTTGTCTGAAGATGAAAATAGCATCAGTAGTGCCCCGTTTAAGTCGAACGCCAAACTGCATTTGGTCAATGTTCGTGACTTCTCTGATTTTCTTGTCCAGAATCCTTTCGGTGATCTTCAGCATCTGCTTCGTGAGTTTGATTCCCCTGTAGTTCCCGCAATCGAGCACATCTCCTTTTTGTTTGTAGATTGAAACCAGTACACTTTCTCTCCAGTCTTCTGGCATATCCCCATTATCCAGATGTTCTTGAGGATCCAGTGGGTCCAACGGACTCCATGGTGTCCGAGTGCTTTGATCATTTTGATGGTTACTTCGGATGGTCCCGCTGCTTTGTTCTTCTTCATTTTCCTGATGGCTTCGCTGACTTCCTGCATTGTTACCATTTGGACTGGTCCTTCCACTGGTGGTTGTCCAATCAGCTCTTACCGTTTCTTTCCTCTCATTTAGCAGCGTTTCAAAGTATTCTTCCACCGAGCTCTAACCATTCTTCCTAAACAAGAGTTCCCTTTACCTGTCTTTGATCACCTTCATAGTTGGGATGTTCTCTGCCTGCCTTTCCCGTTGTTTCGCTACCTTGTTACACCTTTTCTCTCCCTCTGGTGCTTCCTATCTACTCATCATCCTTTGTGGCTGCTCCTTGCTTCTGCCACTGATATATGGCTTCCTTCTTTGCTGCTTGTAGCGTCCCTCTTTCCTGGTTTCTCTATCCCCTGCCACTCCTTGAAGGCGGCCTTCTTCATCTTGATGCTGTTCTGAATCTCGTCTGACCACAACCAAGTTTCCTTCTCTTGTTGCCTTTCCAAGTGTTTTCCCACTTGTGTCAGCCACGACACTCTGCTGCTTCTTCCACCAGTACCCCCTTCAAGGTCTTCCAGAGTTCCTCCGTGCCAGCGTTGGTCATCTTGTCCCTGACCCTGTCCTGGTACTCCGCTACCGAATTGCAGTTTCCAAATTCTGATCTTGCTTTCTCTCTGGTCCTGGCTTCTCTTTCTCACCTCCCCCCTATCAAACAGGTCCATCACTATCATTCGGTATTGATGAGCTACTGCTTCCTCAGGTATTACCTCCACGTCTTTCACTTGCTTTCGGTCTTTGCTACGTACCAAGAAATAGTCAATCTGTGGCCTGTCTACTCCACTTTTATATGTCACCAGATGTTCTTCCCTTTTCTGGAATCCAGTATTAACGAAGAAAAGTTCCAAACTCTCTGCCATTTCAAGCATCACAGGCAGGCAGGCAGTGTTTCACAGGCAGGGTGATTCATCAATGCATGTGCTGTTAAACTGGACATCACATCTTCTGGAATCCTCCCCCCTCTCCTCCCACCCCCACCCCTCTTTCTCCGAATGTATCTGAATGCTGGTTGGTATCTCCGCACAAATTCGGATGGTAGTTATCTCCACAAGTATGTGAATGGTGGTTATCTCCGCATGTATCCAGATGGTGGTTATGTCCGGACAGTGGTTATCTCCACATGTGTCTGGACGATGGTTATATCCAGATGTACCCTCCCCTACACCGCCTTACCTTGCCCTCCCTCACGCTGCCGCCCTTTCCTTCCCTTCACGCTGCCTTGCCTTCCCCCACCCCTCCTCATTTCCCCTCCTTCCTCACTCCCCACCCTTCCTCAGTCTCCCTACCTCCTCGCTCCTCCCCCTCTCTCTTCCCTCTCTTTTTCTCCCACCTCCACTTCGTATACCTGTCGTTCAGATGGTGTTTTCTCCGGACGTGTCCGGATGGTGGTTTTGTCTGGACGGACCTCCACTCACACCACCTTACCTTGCCCTCCCCTCACGCTGCCTTCCCCTGATGTATCTGGACAGTGATTATGTCCGGATGGTGGTTATCTCTGCAGGTATCAGGACGGTAGTTATCTCCGCACGTATCCGGACGGTGGTTATCTCGCACGTATCTGGACGGTGTTATCTCCGCACGTATCCGGACGGTGGTTATCTCCGCACGTATCCGGACGGTGGTTATCTCCGACGTATCCGGACGGTGGTCATCTCCGCACGTATCCGGACGGTGGTTATCTCCGCACGTATCCGGACGGTGGTTATCTCCGCACGTATCCGGACGGTGGTTATCTCCGCACGTATCCGGATGGTGGTCATCTCCGCACGCATCCGGACGGTGGTTATCTCCGCACGTATCCAGACGGTGGTTATGTCTGGATGATGGTCATCTCCATACGTGTACGGATGGTGGTTATGGCTGGACGAACCTTCCCTAACACTGCCTTACCTTGCCCTCCCTCACGCTGCCTTCCCTTCCCACACTCCTCAATCCCCTACCCCTCCTCCTCTTTCCTCAACGCTACCCTCCTTGCTCCCTCTTCCTCAATCCCCACCCCTCCTTCCTCGGTTTCCCTTCCTCCTCTCCTTCCCCTCAACATACCTTCCCTCCTCTCCTCCCCTCACCCTACATCCCTCCTCTCCTCTCTCACCCGACATTCCTCCTTTCTCCCTCCCCTCCTTCTTACCCCCCCCCTTAATATTCCCATCAGCAAAGTGCGGGTTTATTTGCTAGTACGTGAATAAGGGTGGGACATTGAGAGTGCAGTTGCTAGTTGAGGTGATTAGGACACCAGTAGGTAACACGATGTTGGGCATGAGGACCCTGCTCGACCTAGTTACCCCTACCGGCGTTCATGATTGTCTAGCAATACGTCGGGCCACGGAGTTGCCCATGACCCATCGGCTTCAGGTTCAGAGATCAAGGAGTGGGTCCGAGAAACCCCCTGGTGAAGCACCCGTCAACCCCAAAACTGTTACAATATTTTTGCCATAAATTGCTTTTCATAAATAAGTGAGATTCGTGGAGGAGTGAGGGGACAAAAGATGGAAGCGGTGCCAGACAGACACATCAGGGTAGTGGGGAACAAGGTGAAAACGTGAACATGAACTGCAGATGAGAGGCACCTGTAAATGGAAAGTTGGGGAGGGAGATAAAGAAGGTGAGTTTGTGGGGGGAGAAAAGTTCATCACTGGGGATGAAAGATGACATGAGATGGCTGTTTTCGTCTACCTTGAAATTTGGAGAGAATATCAAGATTGGAATGAAAGAGCCACCAAAGGTTTCACTAAAAACAGATGAAAAGAGTGCAGGTTGCAAAAAGTCTGGAGTTGGGAGATACTTGAGGAACATGTACAGCACAGCATCCTGGAAGGGTAGGAAAAGGCAGGGGGTGCATGAATATATAGAAGAAGGTAAACGACTGAGAGGTTGCTAACCTGTCTGTGATAAGAGAGCAACCGACCTTGAGCCTCGGCCTCCTGGTATGTGGTGCCATTGATACTCAGTGCAAGCACTCCACCATGTCCATCCATCCATTGGGACCATACTCTGTGCAGAGCATTGGTACTGCCAAAGCAGTCTCCATGGCTATTGGGTACAATCCTGGACAGGTCGCCACTCCGAAACAGTATACCAGCAAGCTGGCACTCATTTTGCTGACCTCGGAAGGATGACAGGCAGGGTCAACCCTACCTGGTATTAATTCAACAGCCAAGTGAGATTTGAACTCAGGATCCTCGGATCCCAAGCCCACCACCCCAACCATGAAGCCAACACCAGCCATCCACCATGTCAAAGAGTGAGAAATTGGAAGCTGGTGCACCAATCCACAGAGGAGAGCCACACTCTGTAATAAATCGGTATAATTTCCTGTAAAGTTGTGAGAAATTCAGAGGTAGAATGGACAGAGCTTTCCAGAGGAGACCCAGTCTCTGGCTCATTTTGGAAATTAAATTGGAAATGTGTTCTGCCCACAAATTATGTCTGATGACAATGTGCAGGAATTCAAAGGGTTTCACTTCCCTCAGTAATTGCTGCAGAAGTAGAAAGGTGGGTTGAGTTGTTGGGCTTTCTGAAGAGATATGGTGAAATAAAGTATGAGGTTAGTCTGGATTGGATATTCCAGTTACTGGACCAATTCATGATTCACAATTTATGACGGAAGAATAAGAGAGGTTTTTTTTCAGTGAAAATAGAGATGGCGAGCAGGAATATCTTGCACAATTAATGGTTAGAGTGGCGGGCTTGGGATCCAAGGGTCCCCATTTCAAAACCTGCTCGGCCATTGAATTACTACCAGGTGGGGTTAACTCAGCCTGTCATCCTTCCGAGGTCGGCAAAATGAGCAACAACTTGCTGGGATGATTGAGCCATTTGAGTATCCTGCGTCGGAGTGGCGACCCGTTCAGGATTGTGCCCAATAGCCCAGGAGACTGCTTTGGCAGCACCGACGCTCGGTACAGAGTATGGTCCCAATGGATGGATGGAATATCTTTCATACAGGGAGAGAGCCAAGTTGTTGAAGGGAAATGGAAGAGGGTAAGTTACATTCAGGCTTGTCCTCAAAACACATGCCAGGACATCACAAACAGGACAAGCCACTAAGGCAGAAAATGTACCGGAAAAGACGAGATAAACAAGAGTGGGAATTGCTTTGCAATATACGTCCCCAACCAATATGATATTTTCGAAGTTTAAAAAGGGACATAACTCTGTGAAAAATTGATGAAACCCCCTGAAACTCAAACTTGTTTTGCAACTTATCATAATAAAGCCATGTACCAATTTTCATTTGAATATGCTAAATGGTAAGGGAAAAGTCTGAAAAACCACAGGTGGGTGGATGGACAGAGAGCAAACCTATAGTTCCCTCCTGTGAAACCAGTAGAGGACTAATAAAGAAGTAGGATACAGTCGTTGCGAGTTGGAGAGTGGAGAGGGAGAATGATTAGTACAAGTTAGTTAGGGCACACATTTGCTCCAATCCATCCATCAGGACCATACTCTGCACAGAACATCAGTGCTGCCAAAGCAGTTCTTCTGGGCTATTGGGCACAATCCTGGACGGGTCACCACTCCGACGCAGGATACTCAAATGGCTCAATCATCCCAGCAAGCTGGTACTCACTTTGCCAACCTCAGAAGGATGACAGACTGAGTCAACCCCACCTGGTGTTAATTCAACAGCCAAGCAGGATTTGAACTCAGGACCCTAGGATCCCATGACCACCACCCGAACCATTAAACCAACACCAGGCATATTTGCTCCAAGAAAGAAGGAAAAGACACAAAGATGGACCAAGACTGACACAGATAATATGAGGTCAGGAAGGAGATTATAACATGGAGACTTGTAGCAACATAAATAGACATAGACAAGGAATCCTCCGTCGTTCCAAGTCATTGATAAATCAGAACTATTCACATCCTAATCAGCCTTTGTCCGTACCTCAAAGGAGTACTGCGCTTTGTTAAACCGATGGAGTACGACTCACCTCGTTCTTCCATGAGCCTCGATTTTGTATCTAAATAAAAACGTGAGGTTATAAAAATGGTACACGACTTCTTTCGACACCTCATAGTCTATTTCTGCCACCACATTGTGTTGTGTCTAATAAAAGGTCTTCACATGACTTAACAGATATTTTTGCCTGGAAATGATTTTCAATCTTCATTGCAGCTTTGTCATTTATTTATTAATTTTGTGCACTGCCCTCTTTGCTGCTTCGCATGTATGCAACCAATGGGATGAAATGTTGGAGGAATATCATTCTGGGTTTAAGATGCATGTGACACACACGCAGTGGGCCAACAGTCTTTGATTGTGAGCATTTCCTGAATTTCTGTTTTAGAACATTCTGTTGAAATCCCACACTTTTTTTAAATAAAATTTTTTCATGTTTATAATTTATTTATTTTTTAAAAATACTTTGTAATCTTGATTGCAGGAATATCGTGGAAACAAGGTCCATGAGAGCCTTTTTGAAGCAAATCTTATTGAGCCAAATATCCTCGATGCAGCTGCATCTTTGCAATTACCTAACAAATTGTGCTTGGTTGTGGACACAGTGGTCTCAATAATGTTTATCTTAAGGATAAAAGCATTTAAAGTGCATTCTTGGCATTGTTCCTATCACATAGCTAGGATTCCTTTTTATTTAGAAGTCAAAGCATCTCTGTCATCCTCTTTGTTAAACTGATAGCGCTTGTGAAACAACCAGAGTCAGCGCGGAAATAATGAAACGAATAAAGTCTCTTTATTGTGTGTGGGCGAAGATCAATGAAGCGTGGGAAAGAACAGGCAGGGCCTCAATGTGGGTTGCTCTAAGAAGGTAAACAAAGAAAAGAGGATTGAAAGAAAAGTAGGTGGAACTGCATGTTGAACTTTACATTTACAGCATTCTGCAAAAAACAGACTACTGCTGATAGAGGATATAGTATGTAACATACTGTGTCGGCTGTTTTGAGTTTGAAATTATCAGCCAATTGCAGATTAGCTGGTGCACTGAACACTGTATAATGGTTGTGCCTTGTTTGACATAGATAAGGTGCAACGTACATATGATGTTTGCAGAGTGGTGTTGTGTGTGGCGGTGCGGTGGGATGGAAGAGGGGGGTGGGAGAGAGTGGTGTGGGAGGTGTGCGGGTGTAAACGAACAAAATGGAAATTGAAGAAGGAGGGTGGGAGAGTTGGGGAGAAAAAAAAAAGAGACAAAAGGTTAGAAGGAGGGAAGGGCACACTGGTGGAAGGGCGGTGGTGGTGATGGAGGGACGAAGGGTCTGAGGCATGGATGGCGTTGAAGGTGTGCGGTGTGAAAGACGCTTCCCTTTAATTATGTGTATATAATATTTAATAGGTCCCTAATATAATTTTAATACCTCCATGTTTCTTTAGGTCGAGCAGATTATAACTATAAAGATGAAGCGCAGTATTGTTTGTGCATGGCATTCAGTACATGATTCAAAGGTCACAAGTTGTTAAAACCCTGAGCACCACGGTGCCAGCATGGTGCTCGCTGAATTGGAAAGCTGGTGACACTGTTCTGATGGAGATCATAATTCTCTCTACTGGCCAAGCCAAACTTAATACTGAGAAATCATTCCATATCGTATGCCCATATCGTTTCCGATCTCCCATGACCCCTTGTCATATAAACTACGCAAACTTGTTTTTTTTCTTTCCTTGGCACAGTTTAACATCTAAACCGGAATGCGGGTTTGAGATCAATGGCCTTGTGTGCTGCCATCCAAGGAAAACAAAGACAAGTGTGTGCCTGGCAAAAAAAACAAAACTGTAAAATAAATAAATAAAAGAAACTAAACACAGACCATTGGAAATGAACAATATTATATTTGAGCCAATACAATTGCATTACAATCAAAGATTGGGAATCCATAGAATATTACAGTTATTTTGGCCTTTGTTTAATGCCTGTGAATTAAAAAAAAAACATTTTTGACACAATGGAGAAGCTATAGTATTTGTCCATATTGATCCATGGGAATAATCAGTGGTCATTGCCCCATGCACACAAAGTGAAAAGCGGGGTTAAGCAATTGATTCATGTCTGTCTGTCTGTCTGTCTGTCTACAAACCTGAATTTATGATCAAGGAACAACTTAATTTCATTTCAATGCTGTATTTTGAACATGAATCGGAAAAACTAACCTGGAGTTTAACAGTGCTTTGTCTCTGAATTTGTCCCGATCGCGCAAGCACAGAGAGGACTGAAATTTTTTTTTTAGTACATCTACCTGTCTGGCAGTCACACAAAATTGAAAATCCTTCCCAACAGGAAACATTCTTTATAAGGATGTCATAAAGGACACAAACAACAGGCACGAATAACTAATGTAACACGTTAAATAAATAAGGCAGTGAAAAAGACGCCGCATCAACGGCAGTAAACGTCCAATTTTTTGTTTTTTTAACAACCGTTAAAATCTTTATTTTCTTTTTATTTGAATTATATACTTGAACACTGCAGAACACAAATTGCTTTTTTGACACTTTGAAAACCCTTCCGTTTAGCAGTACTTGATCAAAATATTCCGGCATTTTACCCCCATCACGACCAATCAAATTTGCCACTCGTTGAGTCTGCCCATGTCCTTGTTTCTGAAGACAGCGTGGGGTAATATGTTATATGAACTTTCCAGTTTAGTGAAGAAATACATTCCCCTTTAATGGATGTCGCTAAGCTCAAATAACAAATCTTCCACGATAACTTTTGAGTGATGTCCTCTTCGATGCAGGTTCTTGGGAATCACTTGTTCCCGTACTTGGGAAACGTACCACTTGGATGGTGACTGCTACAGGATGCTTCGGCAAATTCTTCGTGGATGAATAAATCACATATTTCAAACTGAAGTTGCTACCAGATAGACATTGTCACAGCTAAACCCATCACATGGAGCCTGGTGTTGGCCTAGTGGTTAGAGTGGCAGCTTGGGATCCTAGGGTCCTGAGTTAATACACCAGGGGGTTGACTCGGCCTGTCGTCCTTCCGAGGTCAGCGAAATGAGTACCAGTGTGTACTGGTAGAGGGGCACTGCATCAGTGATCTTGACACAGTCACGCTTCGAAGAAATGATAGCTACCCCGGCAGCCAAGCTTCCATACGCAAGAGGAAGAACCAATCACATTTGTCGGGTCAACATATCCATTCGGTCTGATATTTTAACTATCCCCAATGGAGGTTTAAAGTTTGAAAAGGACTCAATATTTGTTTGTTTTCCTCCATGTGGAGACTGAGCATAACTTTCAGGCAACAACTGCTAGTAAAACCTTCAGGGTGTTGTAGTTTGTAGCATCCCATGCTTCTGAAGTCACTTGCGCACAGCAGAGCAAGCAACACATTTGCCGATAAGGTTTTACGGCACTGACATGATTGTAAATGGAACAAGAGTTTCTTTTCTTTGTTGGAATGCAATTTTTGGAAGGTTTTACTGGAATTCCAAAACTATTAATAAATCAGTTTCTCATGGAACAAGCACCACTTCTTCTTTCATGTGCAGTAAATGACTGCAGACGGCATTATTTTCTGGGGGACGCACCCAGTTAAAGCAACAATTTGGAATTTGTTCATGGTGCCGGTGATAACTCTACTCTTCGCCTACTCTTCGTGAAGGATATGATAGGATCTTTAACATCCACCAACTAACACTGGCATATGGGACGCTCAGTTTAACGTCCATCCGAGGGCCGGCACACACATTGATGAAACACCAGGATGACAGTTTATAGCTGGGTTGAGATTTGAAACCAGGCTAGACAGCTCGGAGGTGAGTCTACAGCTGTCTAAGCTATCCTTCCAGGCCATAACACGCACTCGACATGGTACGTTTCATGCAAAACCACGTATGGGAATTTTTCGTGTCTGGGAATTTATGCTTTTTAATAGCACTTGATACCACAGTTTGCATTACAGGGAAGGATTGCTTTTTGCTGTATTTTCATTCTTTTGTTTTGTATTACTTGTTCTTCTGAGACATTTTAAAACCGCACAGATTCAAAGCTGGAGGCAACTTTCCCACAGATATACAGTCCTTTGACGAGGTAATAAATAATTCGGTTACACACACTTCTTACTTTCGCAAAAGGTGTTCGCTTAAACAATACGGCTAAATTCCTAATGCGTTACAAAATCGCAGATTCCTTTTATTCTTTTCTTCTAGATTCACAATTGTTTTGGTGTAGAGTTTTGAATTCACAACGGTGTTTCATCCTGCGGCCCCCATACTCCCCCCAAACCAACCCTCTGGGATATATCATAAATGGTTGACCCCTTAACTCCTCTTTCCTCCACCCTTTACAGCAATCCTCTCGACCCACTTCATATAATGTTCTCTATGAGTCTTTTACCCTCTCTGACTCAACCTCCTTGTGTACATATCTTCTTGATCTGAGTAACATTAGTAAAGGTATACGAACAACATATTAAAATCA
Source organism: Eptatretus atami (assembly GCA_035128595.1). Lineage (NCBI taxonomy): Eukaryota > Metazoa > Chordata > Myxini > Myxiniformes > Myxinidae > Eptatretus > Eptatretus atami. The sequence goes on from CM068955.1 coordinate 50,192,688, forward strand.
AAATAAAGACCAATTACTGCACCGTAGTCCCAAGAAGGAAACCAGACATAAAATCACACACACACACACACACACAACACACACACACACACACACACACACACACACACACACACACACAATAAATCAGCTGTTTCTGGAGGTTTCCTATGCTGGGTAGTGCATTTCACAGCAAAGACTCAACCATGAGCACCGTCAAGCTTTCAAAAGACCTCTGGGATAAAGTTGTGGAAAGACACAGATCAGGAGATGGGTATAAAAATATTTCAAAGGCCTTGAATATTCCTTGGTGCACAGTCAAGACAATCATTAAGAAGTGGAAGGCGTATGGTACCACCAAGACCATGCCTTGATCAGGCCGTCCCTCCAAACTGGATGACCAAGCAAGGAGGAGACTGATCAGAGAGGCCACCAAGAGGACAATGGCAACTTTGAAAGAGCTCCATGCCTTTATGGCAAAGACTGATCACTGTGCGCATGTGACAACAATATCCCAAGCACTCCACAAGTCTGGCCTGTACGGTAAAGTGGCAATAAGGAAGCCAGTCCTCAAAAAAGCTCACCTTGAGTCCCATTTGAGGAATGCAAAAATCCACTCTGGAGATTCTGAAGCCATGTAGCAAAAAGTTTTGTGCTCTGACGAAACCATGATGGAACATTTTGGCCTAAATGCAAAATGTTATGTTTGGCACAAACCCAACACAGCACATCACCCAAAGAACACCACCCCGACTGTGAAGCATGGTGGTGGCACCATCATGTTATGGAGATGTTTCTCATCATCAGGGACTGACACTTGTCACGACAGAATGGAAAATGGATGGAGCAAAATACAGAAAAATCCAAGAGGAAAACCTGCTGCCCTCTGCAAGAAAGCTGAAATTGTGACGGAAGTTCATTTCAGCATGACAACGATCCGAAGCGCACAGCCAAAGCTACACTGGAATGCCTAAGGAACAAAAAGATAAATGTCCTTGAGTGGCCCAGTCAGAGCCATGACCTAAATCTAATCGATAATTATCTGTGACATGACTTGAAGATTGCTGTCTGTCAACTCTCCCCACACAACTTTACTGAGCTTGAACAGTTTTGTACAGAAGATTGGGAAAATATTGCCCACACAAGGTGTGCAAAGTTGCTAGAGACCCATCCCCTCAGATGGACGTTAAGCTGGGTGTCCTGTCTGATAGCATTAGCTTGTGGTCGTGAAAATATCCCACGATGTCTTCCAACGAAGAGTGCATGAGGTATCGCCAGTACCCTGAACAAATTCCAAAAATAATTGGTTTATTAACACAGAAGTTTGATTTGACGTTCTCAAAAGTTGAAAAAAAGGTTGCAATTGATATTTAAAGATGTCGTGAAAATAAATTTGCTCAATCAAATGGAGAGAGAAAGAGACAGAGAAAGAGCGAACCGCAATGGGAAAGAAGATAAAGCGACGTTTCGGACACGAGCCTCTCCTATTTTCCTGGCACTTCTCAAGTCTCGCTGACATGTCGTTGAAAATTTTTTCATCGTCCTTGTGTTTCCATCGGCCCAGACCGACTCTAGTAGTCTTTATAAAGAGATAGTTTCCCTTGTCGTGACAATAGCCTGTTTCCAGTTCCAATCTGGACACGTGGCTCCTTGTGGTGTGATCCCAGGAAGAAATCCTCGATACTGCGTTGATTTGTCCATTATCTATTTGTATGAAAATACACCTATTCTCTCTTAATGTCCTCGTCCCACACCCAAGCTCCTCCATGAGCCCAATAAACTTTAAAAAAAGAGGATTTCCTTACCCGAAAGGGGTAAAAATAGGAGTGACGGTGGAGCCAGGAAAAGCCAGGTATTCACGCAACAAAAATTCCGTCATTTTGTGTAAGTAGTATGTATAGGTCCACTAAGCAAACATTCGAAGACTCTACTACTACTACTACTACTACTACCTTAACGGTTAAGGTGGCTGGCTTAAGATCTTAGGGTCTTGAGTGTGAGCCCCTGTCGTGACGTTGAAGTAACACCGGGTGGGTTGACTCAGCCTGTCATCCTTCCGAGGTCTGAAAAATGAGTACCAGCGTACTGGTAACGGGGGCACTGCATCAGCAACACAACCTTGCCCCCAAAAAATTATGCAACCAGCAGCCACAGGCTGCATACAAAACAAATGCTACATCTACTATCAGCTGGGAAAAGCTTTTGGCCCAAGTCTTTCACGAGTCAGCCGGCCGTACCTGACATCCAACCAAAGAGGCAGGAATTTGTGATAATTTGTCTATGGAGACAGGAGTAACTGTACAGGGCCGTACGTCGAAAGGCCGTACGTCGAAAAGGCCGTACGTCGAAAGGGCCGTACGTCAAAAGGCCGTACGTCGAAAGGCCGTACGTCGAAGGCCGTACGTCAAAAGGCCGTACGTCAAAAGGCCGTACGTCGAAGGGCAGTACGTCGAAAGGGCCGTACGTCAAAAGGCCGTACGTCGAAAGGCCGTACGTCAAAAGGCCGTACGTCGAAAGGCCGTACGTCGAAAGGGCAGTACGTCGAAAGGGCGTACGTCGAAAAGGGCCGTACGGCAGGTACGTCGAAAGGGCCCGAACGTCAAAAACGCCGTACGTCGAAAGGCCGTACGTGAGACATTTTATAACATTTATCAACTGGACAGTTCATAGCACACCTTACACCGCACACAGTCTTGGGTCTCCATTTCCGTCGAGCCGCCATTTTGTCTCAATCTCGATATACCCCCAACGGTGAGCGCGATCGCAAATTTGATTGGTCGAGAGAATATGGTGTGATACTTTGTCCAAGTAGACTTAAACGGAAGGTTTTGTTAGAAGCGGCGAGAAGGCGATTTGTGTTCTGTACAGTGTTCTCAAGTCGGCCTGGATAATTAAATTGAACTAAAATAAATGTTTTAAAGGCTGTAGTTTAAAAAAAAACAAAAAAAAAACGTTTTTCCCAAGTTTACCGCCGTTGATGCACCATCTTTTACACCACCTCATTTAAGACGCGACTCCAGTTCCTCGTGCCTGTTGTTTATGTCCTTTAGGAGTTCATGACATCCATAAGAAAAGTAAGTTTCCTGTTTGGAATGATTATCAATTTCCTTTGACTGCCCGGACTAAGACAATCAAATGCACGCTTGGGACAATATTCCAGACAATTTTCCAAATTCAAAGCCAAAGTACTGCTAAACTGCAAGTTCATATTCCGACTCGTGTTCCGACAGACTGACCGACAAAGTGAAGTAATTGCTTCACCCCGCATCTCGCTTCGCACGCGTGGCGTAACTAATGTTAGTGAACAGGTCTGCACTCACTGATCAACTTAACGGCCGTCAAAGGGATGGCTTTGTGACGTGACGTCAAAACTTTGTGACGTAACATCCTGCCCTGGGTAGGCGAACTTCCGCCAATTTCCTGCTCCAACCTACAATTAAGGGGCACTGCATAAACGGCACCGATGCACCCCACCCAGCAAACGACGGCTACCCTGCAGCCATCTGCTGCCAAGGAGAGAAAAAGAGGACGTATCCCTTGCAACGGCAACGGTGGTGTCCATAGCAACGGTGGTGTCCATAGCAACGGTGGTGTCCATAGCAACGGTGCTCAAAAGCATACAACTAGATCCTGGTATGAACGTACCTGTCAAATTTCATCAAAATCGGTTGACTCCTCTGGCCTCCAGAGCTGTCCATTACAAACAAACAAACATACAGTAGGACGGAAAAACTGAGAATGAGGGTAGTCTAGCGACCACCCAATATCGTCACGTCGGGCCAGGAGTCAAACCCAGGTTAGAGCCAGGTAGTTCACAGCTCATTTCGCAAATACCCATTGACCTCCACAACATTACGTCAGACTAAAGATCTTGCGGTGTTTGCAATGGTATGTTATCCGGTGCCTTTTGATGAAGTAAAACTCAAAAGCCTCCAAAGAATGCAGATTCTGATCAGTGGCCTGTCAACTATAGGAATGCAGATGTGACAACAGAACTATGGTGGTATTTTAATGTTGATTGTCCAAGATGACAGTTTTTGGGTCTGTTGGATAGACTAACTGTTACAGTACAATAATTTGTTTATGAAGGTCAGCAAGCACAGTTTGGACCAGAAACTTGAGTGCCCATCTGTGACCTTTGACATGACAATCAGTGCACATCTTCAACCATACATTCACAACCATTGCACAGACTTGATGGACCTTATGGCCTCCTCCAGTGTTGAAGTTCCTTGAAAAGGAACTCTTGTTGTTTTTATACATGGTCTTGGCTCGTGGAAGAGCGAGGACACATAACATACCAGGCTACAACGTAACAGAGGGAACAGCAGGAGAAAGGGGGAATGCCAAGAGCAGGGCGCTGGGAGAAAGTAGACAGAGACGGACAAACAAGGGATGCAGGTCACGATGAGGGTGAGGGGAGAATGTAAAGCATGGGCAAGATGGATGGGAGGGGTGGGGATGGTTTAACGGGTGTAGAAAAGATCATGGCTTTGGATGGTGGGTGACCTGAGATTGTGGTGAACAGCTGGCTGGAAGACCAGGAGGGAAGAATGACATCAAAGAGAATGTAGAAGGGGGTTCCACAGGTGGGAAAAGAGAGGAATAAATAAGTGGAGGTGAGCAGTGATTCTGGATTTAGGCAGTTCCACTCGGTGCGGGTTGCTGGTGGACTGCAGACACCTAGGGGGGACAAAGCACAGAGAGGGCAGAGGGTGCAAGACCAGAAATAAGGCAGAAGAAACCAGAGAGACCACCGACCTGTCGGTGATGGCGAAGTGACAGACCCATAGACTCAGCTTCATTGCGAGAGATTCTAATGCTCTTGAAAGCCTTTGTTTCCATGGCATCAAGTTGAGCAAGATTTGAGGCAGGGGAGCTAGTCCAAGGGAAGACTAACTAGATAGTCCAAAAAAACTGCACATGAAAGCCTTGTAAGTGGAGTAGGGAAGGCCAACTTTTAATGTGGCTTGCCCAAGAGAGATCATGGCTGAAAGTGAGACCCAAGAGTGGAGTGACTGACCCTTTGAGACGTTTTTGAGAAAGTAGATGGGAGTGTGTTGTGGTACATGTCATTTCCGCAGAGAGAGAGAGAGAGAGAGACAGAGCAGGGAGAGAAGGGAGAGAGAGGAGGAGAGGAGAGAGAGAGAGAGAGAGAGAAGAGAGAGAGAGAGAGAGAGAGAGAGAGAGAGAGAGAGAGAGAAGAGTGAGTGTGTGGATTTCTCAGGATTGAAAGACATTATTCCAAGCGTCTTGACCAGTTTTGATTTGTCAAGGCCTGAAGAGAGGGAAGAGGCTGCTGCCTATCTGTCAGAAGGATTCACAGCAGAGAGCGGAGACATCAGCAAAGGAGGATTTTCCAGAGTCAGTGAGATCATTGATGAAGGACCAGGGAAAAGGATGGGCTAGAAACACTTCCTTGGGGTTACTCCAGGCCCTTGACATGGAGAACAAACAAAGGGTTCTGTTGAGAGGCTACACATTGGCTACGAGAACAGAGAGGAAGTTATTTAAAACAATTATTTAAACCAATCCTTTGTATCTTCTAACAAAGTCAACATGCCCCAGCACAAGTTTTGATTATGAATGCCAAAATAAAGAACTCATCTTGCTGGTGAAGAATAAGTATGGATTTGCTCGGCGTGGCAGGCTAGACAAATGGATGACGTAACATGACGTTTGATTGGAGTATGTAAGGTTAACTGCCGTCGGCGAAGTAAAGAAAAGAGAAACCTTCTCCAAATTTTCATTGGTGGTTAGATACCTCAGTCAACGTCCTGTTGATTTCACCATTGTTCCTAAAAAATCTTTGTTCCTAATGGCATGACTGGCTGTGTCTGTGGGTAAAAGTATCGTGCAAAATGTTCTCGGTCTGTTCCAGTGCATTTTAGAAGAAAATATAAACGGAACTGGCAAGTGGGATTAAAAAATGGAGTGTCACGAAGAGAGACGGACAAGTTGCCTCAACTGATGAAAATAACAGGATGTCACCGATTGCCAAAAGGCACATGAACCACACTGGAGGACTTCCTTGGCATAATATAACTGACATTACATTACCAATTAATAACATAACATACACCAAAATAATGCAGGTAAATTAAATATCCGACTTCAATGCCTTCTCTGACATGACCGGTTGTGCTTTGTAGTAGTGTTACCTGTGGCACCAGATCAGCAACTTATTCACGTTTAACGAATGAAATAGCAATTAAGTGGAGACAAGGGGAAATGTCAATTTCATTCCCACATAATCTCACTGAAATTTGCAGTCATTTCTTTTCCAAGGCTCATGAGAGAATTTAGCAGAGAGTGAGACGTGACCTTGAAGGTGTTTAGTTGTGTCACGTCAAAAGGGGCCATCTCTGTGTTGTGATTGTATGGGGTTTGGGTCGGGGAATAAAAATTGCGGGAAAATGGAAACCGAGTAAAGGAAAAACAAGGGAGGATGATACGCAGGGAGAGGTTAAGGGTTCTGCTTAGGTTAGGTTGGAGGGAAAAGAGGTTTTTGGGGAAGGGTTGGAGGAAAGGAAAGAGTTTTTGGGAAGATAAAAGTAAGGGGGGATGGGCATGTATAAAACATAGGTTGTGGGGGATAGGGAGAACTGGGAAGGGGGTGGGGGTAAGAGGGAGAAGATGGGGGTGGGGGGGGGGTAAAGAGGGAGAAGATTGTGGTGTTCAAAAAAAAACTCCGCCACATTTGCAAACATAATGAACATGTCCCCAAAGAGCCTGTATGTCGGTTTACATGAAGTGTTTTTTTGTTCCCCAGTTGCTGATTAAATGTTTGTGGATAACTTAGTGCATATTTACACAAACAGCAACGGCTAAAGGAATGGACCACAGACCTACCCTTGTTAAAAAAAAATATATTATATTAATATATATTATATATATATATATAATATATATGGGGAAAATATGGAAAAAAACCACAGAAAAATTTTTTTCCCTATTTTTTTCAATATGAAAAAATATATATTTAAATAGTGAGTTTTGGAACAAAAAAATGAGGTTAATATATTTTTTAAATAGGCAGTTTATTGAAACAAAACAAATAGGGGAAAATAGTAACCACTTTTTGGTTGTTAAAAAAAACAAAGTCCAGGAAAATAGTGAAAAAATAGCAGCAATCTGGTGTAAAACACCCAAAGTATCAAAAAATAGTATGAATAAATAACAACCACTTTGGCTGTTAAAACAAAGTACCCAGAAAGATAGTGAATAAAATAACAACCCACTTTGGTGGTAAAACCCAAAGTACAGAAAATTAGTGAATTAAAATAACAACCACTTTGGTGTTTAAAAACCAAAGTAAACAGAAAAATTTAGGTTGGAAAAATAGCCCAGCAAATCCCTGATGTAAAAAAACAAAGTATCGAAAAATAGTGATAAAATAACAAAACCACTTTGGTGTAAAAACAAAGTACAAAAAATACGTGGATAAAATACACAACCACTTTGTGTAAAAAAACCAAAGTCCAGGAAAATAGCTGAAAAACAAGACAGCAAATCTGTGATGTAAAAACCACAAAGTATCAAAAAATAGTGAATAAAATAACACACCTTGCGTGTAAAACAAAGTACAGAAAATCAGTGAATAAAATAACAAACCACTGTAAAAGTAAGAAATGTGATAGCAAACGTTTAAACAAAGTACAAAAATAGTGAATAAATAACAACCCTTGGCTTGTAAACAAAGTACAGAAAAAGTGAATAAAATAACCTTGTGTTAAAAAAAAATCCCCGGAAAATAGCGCTAAAATCTGATGTACAGCAAAATAGTAGTAAGAAAAATAAAATACAACCATGTTGATACAAAAAGACAATAGTGAATAAAAATAACAACCACTTTGTGATAAAACCAAAACTACAGAAAAATACTGAACTAAATAACACTCATTTGGCTTTTACAAACAAGTAGACAAAATAGTGAAAAAAATAAGCAGCAAATCTGATGTAAAAACAAACCAAGTATTCGAAAAATAGTGAATAAAATAACACCACTTTGGGTAAAACAAAGTACAGAAAATTGCGAAAAAAATAGCAGAACAAATCTGTGTAAAAAAACCAGTACAGGAAAAAGTTGAAAAAAAACCAACCACTTTAGGTGTAAACAACAAAGTATAGAAAATGGTTGAAAATAATAGAAATTGTCAGAAAAAAAAAACACTCTTGGGGTGGGGGGAATAGGGAACACTAGAAGCTCTCTGAGAGCACATACCTCCCACATAATGCCTGAAAACCATGAGAACATATCGGCCCAATCCATTTTTTAATAATCATTGCTATACAGTACTATATCGTTTTGCCCCATCTCTCAATGAGTGAAGAATCCACAATAAAAATTAAATAACTTTATTGTCAGATCCTGGATTCGGATCTTCACCAAAATCAAATCAAATATTACTTGCAATACACTACCTGATCCACCAAGTTTATCCAAACCGTCGACACCTTTTGAAGATATTAGTCGCTATATATCAGTTTTAGCCCTATCTCTCAATCTGAAAATCACTTTTTTAAAATCGACGTCATCGGAATCCGGATCTTCACATCTCCGATCT
>CM068955.1:50201258-50234252 GCA_035128595.1 Eptatretus atami
GCAGGAGCGACAGACATCAGCAAAGAATTAAAGAGATTTGAGCAGAGTCAGTGAGAACATCTTATGAAAGACCAGAACAGGATGCGGCCTAGAACCCTCCTTGATACTCCAGCCTTGCAGGGAGAGAGAACAACAAAGGGTTCTGTTGAGAGCTACACATTGGCTACGAGAACAGAGGAAGTTATTTAACCAATTTATTTAACCAATCCTTTGATCTTCTAACAAGTCACATGCAGCACAAGTGATTATGAATGCAAAATAAAGAACTCATCTTGCTGGTGAAGAATAGTATGGATTTGCATCGGCGGGCAGGTAGACAAATGGATGACGTTAACATGACGTTGATGGAGGTATGTAAGTTAACTGCCGTGGGAAGTAAAGAAAAGAGAACCCTTCTCCAAACTTCTCATGGTGGTTAGCATACCTCAGTCAACGTCCTGTTGATTTCACCCATTGTTCCTAAAAAATCTATTGTTCCTAATGGCATGACTGGCTGTGTCTGTGGGTAAAGTATTCGTGCAAATGTTCTCGGTCTGTTCCAGTGCATTTTAGAAGAAATATAAACGGAACTGGCAAGTGGATTAAAGAAATGGAGTGTCACGAAGAGAGACGGACAAGTTGCTCAACTGATGAAAATAACAGGATGTCACCGATTTGCCAAAAGGCACAGGACACACTGGAGGACTCCTGGCAATAATATAACTGACATACATACAATAATAACATAACATACACAAAATAATGCAGGTAAATAGAATATCCGACTCAATGCCTTCTCTGAATGACGGTGTGCTTTGTAGTAGTGTTACCTGTGAGCACCAGATCAGCAACTTATTCACGTTTAACGAATGAAATAGCAATTAAGTGACAGACAAGGAAAGGTCAATCATTCCACATAATCTCACTGAATTGTTGCAGTCATTTCTTTTCCAGCTCATGAGAGAATTTCAGCAGAGAGTGAAGACGTGACCTTGAAGGTGTTTAGTTGCTTGTCATCGTCAAAAGGGGCCATCTCTGTGTTGTGATTGTATTGGGGTTGGGGTCGGGGGAATAAAATGGGGAAAATGGAAACCGAGTAAAGGAAAAACAAGGGAGGATGATAGCGCAGAGGGAGGAGGTTAAGGGTTCTGCTTAGGGTTAGGTTGGAGGGAAAGAGGTTTTTGGGGAAGGGGGTTGGAGGGAAAGGAAAGAAGTTTTTGGGGAAGATAAATAGATAGAGCAGTATAAAACATAGGTTTTGGGATAGGAGACTGGGATAGGGGGTGGGGGGCGGGGGGTAAAGGAGAAGATGGGGTGGGGGGTAAGAGAGAGAAGCATGTCGCGTGTCATAAAACACTCCGCCACATTTGCAAACACATGAACAATTCCCCAAAGAGCCTGTATGTCGGTTTACATGAATTGTTTTTTTGTTCCCCAGTTGCATAAATGTTTGTGGATAACTTGTGCATAATACACAACAGCAACGGCTCAAAGATCATGGACCACAGACCTACTCCTTGTTAAAAAAAAAAAATATATAACTATATATAATACTATATATATCATATAATATATATAGGGAAAAAATATGGAAAAAACCAACAGAAAAATTTTTACCCCTATTTTTTTCAATATGAAAAATATATATATAATATAGGTGAGTTTTGAACAAAAAAACATGAGTATAATATATTTTAAATAGCAGTTTTTACAACAAACAAAATAGCGGGAAACATAGCAACCACTTTGTGTAAAAAAAACAAAGTCCAGGAAAATAGTAAAAAATAGACACACAATCTGTGTAAAAAACACAAAGTATCAAAAAATAGTGAATAAAAATAACACACTCTTGTGTAAAAACAAGTACAGAAAATAGTGAATAAAATAAAACCACTTGGTGTAAAACAAAGTACAAAAATAGTGAATAAAATAACAACACCTTGGCTGTAAACAAAGTACAGAAAATATTGAAAAAATAGCAGCAAATCTGATGTAAAAACAAAGTATCAAAAGGAAAATAAAATAACAACCACTTTGCTGTAAAACAAATACAAAAATAGGAATAAATAATAACAACCACTTTGTGAAACCAAAATACAGAAAAATAGTGAACTAATACACACTCATTTGGCTAGTACAAACAAAGTAAGAAAATAGTGAAAAAAAAATAACAGCAATCTGAGGCAAAACAAACAAAGTATCGAAAAATAGTGAATAAAATAACAACCACTTTGGTGTAAAACAAAGTACAGAAAAATTGCGAAAAAATAGCAGCAAATCTGGTGTAAAAAAACCAGTACAGGAAAATAGTGAAAAAAAACCAACCACTTTAGTGTAAAACAACAAAGTATAGAAAAATGGTGAAAAAATAATAAAATTTTGAAGAAAAAAAAACACTCGGGGGGGGGGATAGGGAAACTAGAAGGGCTCTCTGTAGAGCACATACCTCCGCCACATAATGCCTGAAACCATGAGAACATTCGGCCCAATTCCATTTTTGAAATATCATGCTATACAGTACTATATCGTTTTTGGCCCCATCTCTCAATGGTGAAGAATCACAATAAAAATTAAATAATTATCGTGTCCAGATCCGGATTCGGATCTTCACCAAAATCAAATCAATTTGTACTTGCAATACACCTAACCTGTCCACCAAGTTTAGTCCGAAACCGTCGACACCTTTTTGAGATATTGTGCTATATATCATTTTTAGCCCTATCTCTCAATCGTGAATAATCACTTTTTTAAAAATCGAGTCATCGGATCCGGATCTTCACCAAAATCTAATCAGTTCGTCTTTGTCACACACCCAACCTGTCTACAAAATTTCATCCGGATCCATCCACAACGTTTTTAGATATCCTCTACACAAACAGACAGATAGAAAAACAGATAGAAAGGAGTGAAAACATAACCTCCTTCACCTTCAGTGACGGAGGTAAATATAGTACTGCAACCACCGAAATCTCCAAAATGATTTTAAAAACTAGGATTAGAAACCTTTTTCTATTTTTCGGAAAAAAAAATTGTTTTTAAATAGCACTGAAACACCAAAAATAGACTAAAAATATCCAAACCCGTATTCCCCGCCCCATCCCTCTCCCTTCCACAGATCTCCTAATGTCTCTGTTCCCCACTGTTTTGTCCTTCTCACTCCCACCCCTCTTGTCTCATGCCCCCCCCTTGCTGTGCATTGTGTGTTAGCTCTCATACGAGCCTCAACAAGGTATACAAAAAAAAAATGGGGGAAAACATTTTTTTCCTTGTTGCAAATCGACTCGGGTAATGATGTTCTGACATGATTATCACAAGGAATTGGTCATGTTGTCGGCGAAACCACCACCCCTCACTGGCTTTTCTAGTGGGGAGGGTGACTGTGACACCCTGCCAGGACTATAAACACCTGACAAAGGGCGGATGAGCTCCCTTCAGGAGCGAACGGCCATCGAGTACAGAGATGGTGTTTCCTAAAAACACCCAACGGGGGAAGGAAAATTTATTTATTTCCACCTGGCCTAGTTACCCCCTGCTGCACAGCAGTCCGATGAAGAAGTTTCCTTGTTTCAGGACTAGGTGAAGGTTTTTCCAGTTTTTCCTCTTTTTCTTTTTCTCTGTTGCCCTTCACATTTCATGGCTTTCAGCCTTGTTTCGGGCCAATTTCAGAATAAAATAATAAATAATTATTATTGGTAAAACTCAGGGTTCGATCCACCATCTTGGTTTCCAGACACTGTTTGCCACACCAGTAAACCAGGCAGTGTGGATAATTACTCTTCAAGTCATGGACACCCATGACCACCGCCTCTTAGGATTGGTTGGTATAATCGGCACCGCCTGGTCAGCTAGTATTGCAAACAGCATGTTCTCAAAAACCAATATGGCAGATCAAACCGCCGACTTTCCCCCAGAATTCCTTGCGGCACACATGTCGTGATGTCACAATGGAAAACTCCATTGATGATGTGACGTAATCTGATGAACAGAGGCAAAACTAGTTGATTGAACTGAAGTGCTCTGTTGGAATGACATCAGGAGAATAAAACGAAACGGCAGCAGAACTTGGAATCTTACATACCCTGTTCATTACATGGCGTAATGCATTACAACCCTGACACTTGTATATTGGTCACCACAAATTGACTAATTTTAGAGGATATTGCTGAAATTGTTGATATTATGACAAAACTTGGTGGATGAGTTGGTTAGGTGATAAGAACAAGCCGATTCGATTTTGGTTCAGGTACGAATCCAGATCTGGCCTATCAGTGGGATACAAAACGTAAACTGTTGAGCTTGGTGGAGGTATGCGCTCTACCGAGTGCCATTCTGGTTACCTCAACCACCAAAGGTGGGCGGGGTTTATATTTTCACACCTGTCTGTCTGTGAACAGGATGTCTCAAAAAGTTATGGACAGAATCTGATGAAACTTGGTGGATAGGTTGGGAATGTGATGAGGACGAATTGTTTCAATTTTGATAAAGATCCGGATTTTTGGTGAAAATTTTAAGTGATTCTTCACAATTGAGAGATAGGACCAAAAATTATATCCGCAGGAGCACATCTCAAAAACTCATGGACAGATTATGACAAAACATGGTGGATGAGTTGGGTAGATGACAAGAACAAGCCGATTAGATTTTGGTTGAAGTACGGATCGAGATCCGGCCTATCAGTGGAATACAAAACGTAAACTGTTCAGCCTGGGGAGGTGTGCGCTCCACTGAGTGCCATTCTAGTTACCCTCGCAGAAGGAGAGGGTATTGCATTTGGGTCTGTTTGTCTGTCTGTTTGTTTATCACCTGCAGGTCACAATTTTAAAACGATCTCAACGAAAATTCACCACATGGTCGAGTTTGCCATAAGGAAGAAGACTATTGTTTTTGAGGTCAAAAGGTCAACATAGGCCGAAGGTCAACAACTTAGGTGAGATTTCTAAATTCTTCAATTTTCATCCGATTGACTTGAAATTTGAAGGGGATTTATATTTCAGGTCACTGAATTAAACCAACCAATTGTTTTTGAGGTCAACATGCACCAAAAGGTCAACATAGACCCAAAGTCACCAACTAAGGTGTATTTCTAAAATCCTCAATTTTAATTCGATTGACTTGAAATTTGAAGAGGATATATATTTCAGGTCACTGAATTTAACCAGCCAATTATTTTGGAGGTCAACATAGACCAAAAGGTCAACATAGGGCCAAGGTCAACAACTAAGGTGAGATTTCAAAAATCCTCAGTTTTCATCCCATTGACCTGAAATTTGAAGAGGATTTATATTTCAGGTCACTGAATTCAGCCACCAATTATTTTTGAGGTCAACAAAGGCTAAGAAGACAACATAGGCCAGATTTCTAAAATTGTGAATTTTCATCCGATTGAGTTGAAATTTGAAGAGGAGTTGCATATTTGGTCATTGAATTTAACCACCAATTATTTTTGAGGTCAAATTTGTTTTATGGATTTTGCAAGTATCGTGCTCTGCACAATATCTTCTTGTTTGTTTGTTTGTTTGTCCGCACAGAACTATAGTGTTTTTCTCCACAACCCATTGTCAGATTGTGATGAAATTTTCACCATAGGAGCGACGACTCAAGTCAAATGTTTTCTTGATAATTATGACGTCATATGTCACGTGGTGTGGCAGCCATGTTGGAAAAACTGAAAAACTTTGGACCTCTGTATCTCTGAAACCGCACGAAGGAAAAAAATCAAAACTTGGCACATGGCAAGTACTCCTCAAGTGGAATCAGTGTGATTTTTATTATGTTATCATAGGTGCCTTCGTTATGACATCATGATTGCATCTGATCAGTATGAAAAATTTTTAGTGTCATCTAGGGATAAAATGGTCCATAGAAAAGAAATTGATGATGTCATCAGTCACGTGATTCCACAGCTATATATATATTTTTTAAACCTTCAAAATATTCTTCTCTGAAGTGGCTGAACAGATCAGGCGAAATTACACGTATGACCACCTATCAATGAGGAACAAAAGGTTCACACATATGATGTCATAGGTCACAAAGTTGGCAGCCATATTGGATTTACCCTAAAAGCTATAAAACCAGAGTGGTGTCAAAGCCACCCAATGCTCGCCTGTTATACATTTATCGTTTTTCGTTTTTAAAAGAATAGTCTAATAATATTTTTATAAAGCATTGCAGTGAAGTCTGATCCAAATAATTTTAAAGCAATATATGTATTTGTATTATTGTAATCAGTAAAAATAATGTGTAGATAAAAATAACTTAGAAAGGAAATAACTTGCACCAAAACTTTAACATTTTCACGCTCACGCTGACGCTCACGCCGGGGTATCGCTATAGCTCTCTGTTCTTCGAACAGTTGAGCTAAAAATCTTCTTCTCCAGAACGGCTGGACAGATCGAGGGGAAACTTGACACAAATGTACTCCAAGCCATGTTTCTATATGTTTGTTAAGGGATTATTGATGTCACATGTTTTGGCTGCCATATTGGATTGAAGAAAATATTAAATAATGTTTTCTCTGGAACTGCTTAATCAATTGATGTGGAACTTCGCAATTATAATCTAGTAGTGATGGGGGAATACATGTTTTCAATTTCAACTTGATAAGATGCATTGTCTGGCAGCCAGAATTTTGATTTTTTGATTTTTTTTTTTTTTGAATACGGATCACTTGGCTGTGCCTGGATGGGTTTGAAGGTAGAGGTGTAACAGCTGAAATGAGAATCCTATCCAGGTTCCTCCTGATGACTTCATCTTTGCTTTTTGCATGTTTGGGTTCCTTCTGATGACTCCAATGCAGGACTGTACCGATTTGGTCTTCCATTTGATTTGAATTGAATTTATTTTAATCCCATTCTAAATTCAATTGAATAAATAATAATAATAATAATAATAATAATAATAATAATAAAAGTCATGGGTCAGGGTCAGCTGTCCGATCAAAGCCGGACGTCTTTGTACCCGGTCATCACTACCAGCAGTTATAAAGTGGCAGTTCTAGTTATGTCTCTTATTAATTACGTAACACACCAGTACACACTTCTTTTTTTAAGGGTAATTTAAAAAAAAAAAACATTTTGCATTTCTTCTTTTGATCTGGTGTTGATAAATTAGTGTGGTCTTGATGTGGCACGGGCATCATGGGCTGAATGGCCTCCACCTGTGTCTAATTTCCTTGTGTTACACAAACAACACAGAAAACTACACAAACACAACACAACACAAGTAAGGGTCAAGATGATTGTTATATTGCCATTTATTTATTATGTACATGCATTGCTTCTTGTATATTCACCTGCCTGTGATTTTTGTGATTAAATATACCTGATCGCAGGGGTGAATTCTGTGATTGTGGTTCCTCTTTGGTGATTAGAGAAAACCCGTTGAGGAATAATTGACTGTGGAAAATAACGCCGCATATCAAGACCTTACAGTTCACCTCTCAGCATCGCTCGGCCATAATTGGGGACGAGGCGAATGGTACCAATTAGTGCAACATTTGGCTGGTTTGACGGTCCAATGGGTACAGTAGCGGAAGTGGAAAGGCTGCAATCCAGCCCGGGACCGACTCAGCTCACCGTCATGGTCGCATTGAGGTAACTCGCTGGATTCGAACCTGGCAACCTGACGAACCGTGCGAATCCAACAATATTTAGCGCTTTTTTTTTAATTTAGAAGCAAAATGTCAAAGTGCATATAATTATTGAGTGCAATGGGTATTGAAAATATGGGATGAAACAGGTACTTTAACTCCATTCGAAACAACCTGAGAAGGAACACAAATATGAAAAAAGAAAGAAAGAAAAACGAATGTGACTGTGATGAAGAACAGTTGGGCAGCTTTGATTCCCGGCAGTGTTCCTCCAACTCGCAAACAAAAAAGTTGACGTGAAAAGGAAAGGAATCACTCATGAGTTTTTAATAAATAAATGCAAAAAAACCACAGTAGCAATATATGGTGTGTGTAGTTAAATGGCTTCCATATCTAAACTTCCTCTTCTCCTCTAACGGCTGCAATTGTTCCCACATTTCTTGGGGGACTTGGCAGAAGGATTTTCGAAAAGTCTTTCACGAACAGACTGGCCAGACGTGATGTTCCACCGAAAGTGGCAGGAATTTTTTTTTTAATTTCTTTCAGTGCCGGCGATAACTCACCTACTCTTCACGAAAGACACCATGCATGGCCTTCTCGGGATCCCTTCCACATCCATCACCTCTGTATACTTCAAACATAAACAGATAACCACACCACAAATCAAAAAATGGCTGCTAAGGATGCCCAAGGCTGTACAGTTCATATTTTTGCAGTTGAAATGTAAAGGGAAATATCAAAAGCATTTTGGACTTCTTCAGTCTTGTACCAAATGCATTAATTGTAAATAATTGCATTAGTTATTTTTCTGCTGATTTCTAATCCACATTAATTGTTAAAATTGAGACACGACGTGTCTTCATGATTTCTGATTATTATAATATGGAATAGGCAAAGCCTAGAAGCGAACGTAGAATTCTTCTTACATTCGCTTCTGACTTTACCTAAAAAAATTAATATTACCTCAACATTACCTTCACAACAACAACTACACCGCCTAGAACAGGATCTCATCTGAAAAAAAATAAAATTTCCTCAACATTACCTTCACAACGACTACACCGCCTAGAACAGGATCTCATCTAAAAAAATTAATATTACCTCAACTTTGCAACTACAATTCGTTAATACCTCAACATTACCTTCACAACGACAACTACACCGCCTAGAACAGGATCTCATCTAAAAAAAAAATAATACTAGAAGCAAACGTAGAATTCTTCTTACATTCGCTTCGGACTTTACCTATAACGTGTTCACAACTGTATCGCAATTTCCGGTTACTTCGGCCTGGATTCGGGATCAGCGATCAAATAACGTAAATCACGATTAAAAATTATTTTTTGATGATGCGGGAGATATCTTTATTAAAATCAGTGGAGGAAAAATATCACCATGTCTGATATTATTTGGGTCTTCATGTCTCCGACGATGCCTTTATCTCCCAGCATGCATCATTCCCCATGACAAAACCGGTAGCAAAAAAAAAAACGGAAGCAAAAGGGTCATAGCCAACGACGCGAATTCCAAATGCAAGGTTTGTGTTGTTTCCTATTCTCTCATGTGCACGCGTTAAGTATGAAGCTCACTACGTTCGCTAATATAATTTCGTACACAGCCGCTGCTGGTTGCATCATTCCTGGGAGCGTGGCTGTGCCACTGATGCAGTGCCTCCTGCTTCCAGTAAGCTGGTACTCCTTCTGCCAACCTCGGAAGGATGACAGGAGCTGAATCAACCCACCTGGTGTTATTTAACAGAAGTACACAGGGGCTCGAACTCAAGACCCTCAGACCATAAGCCAGCCAATTTTAACCATTAAGCAAGACCAAGGCTTTTTTGGTGGTCGCTAGACTACCGTTATTCTCAGGTTTTCCGTCTGTTGTATGTATGTAATGGACAGCTCTGGAGGCCAGAGGAGTCAACCGATTTTGAAAACTTGACTGGTAGGTTCATACCAGGATCTAGTTGTATGATTTAGAGCGCCGTTGCTATGGACGCCACCGTTGCCCAGCAACGGGACTTTGAAATTTTTGAAAAAATCGAAAAATATTTTTATCTATTTTTTTTTCGAAAATCAAAAATCGGCTTCCGCGCTTTTATGCGCACTATAATCAACCTCTTTCTCAAAAATTTTCAACCAGATCCGTCAAAAACTGTATGACTTGTATGCGATTATATAGCGACCACCCATGTCGCCTACCGGCTTTTTATTTGTGGTCCTCTGCACGAAAGGAGGGTTCAGTGCTGCCAACGCAGCTCACGCAAGGATTACACTGGGTGGTTTGTCTTTGCCTTCTCGGTGGTATAGTCCAAACAGGAATTTGAAATTTGTTCAGGATGCCGGTGATAACTCGCCTACTCTTCTCCAAGGACACTCAGTTTATCCCAAGCTATCCTGCCAGCCCACACGACATATAGCTTCCGGAAAAAATTTTTTTTAAAAATGTTCGTTATCATTCCATGCGAATGGCTCAGACGTTAATATTGCGGTTGCAAGATTAGTCTCGAAATGGAAAAGGGTATTGTTATCTTCCGAATGGTACTGAAGTTCCTCAAACACAAACAACGCGAACAAAATCAGCTTCAAACATTGTAATCGATGAACAGAAATCCCCTCAATCGTTGAAGTTCATCACGATATAGGGGACAGGTGTAAGTAACAGCTGAAGGATGAAAACAAATTAAACAAATAAAGCTCAAGATCCCCAACAATGAAACGTATACACGACTTGTTGGGACATTGTACACACAACACCTACAGGGAACCATCACTCAAAGCGGTGAAGGTGTCCACCAAGGAAATATTTTCATCGTAAGAGGAAAGCTTATGTACTGACAAGCCCGTTTACATTAGTGGTGACTACGTTGGGAGTAATGAGTGCGGCCTGACGGACCAGGCCGTTGCAGGGGCATCCGCCTGCTACCCGGCGATAAGCCTGGAAAGCCACAGACCTTCTCGGTAAGCAGGCTTCCCATTTAGCTGTTGGAGCGCAATCTCCTTGTAGGTTTGGCACGCCATTTCCCTCTAGCAGCATTGCTTTCATCACGAAGATGGAAAGGGTCCGCACGGGATCACGCGTACGGGGTACGCCTCAACACAAAACTGTGACTGCAACTACAATTCGTTAAAATTACCCACTTGTGCATGGAGTTTGGAGTAAAAGATAGGAGGAGGGATAGGTGGGAGCTGAATTGTATGGCTAACGAAGAAATTGGAAAAATTCAACCAAATGCACTTCGATGTTCATCTTGTCCCTCATGTGTGCAAGTAATTTGACATTTGATTGAAGTCGCTTTTTTTTTCCTCTTTCTCTCTCTTTCTGAATCTTTTAATCTTGAAAATGACTTGTGCTTGCTTTGCATCACTGATGAGGAATGTCCGTAGAACAAGTTACGCCCATTGAAACAGACGAAGAGCAACAATGAAAAATAAACACAAAAGTAAAATTCTCGTGATAATTTCATGTAACGATCTCACTTAAGGCCACACAATTCTGATGCCGTCACGAGAGGCGTGTGTGTGTGTGCGCGCTGACATATTCACTGAACAACCCCTGGTACCGTCCTTCCATTGATCTGGTTGATGAGTCAGACCACCTGTTGAAATCTCGCAATAACCTTGATGTCGTGGCCCCTGGTAACGAATGCCACGTGGAGGTCTTTACGTAATCCTCCAGTGATTAATATTATTGAGCCAAAAGGATAGTCACAACTCCATTTGTTGTAACACACTGTGGTGAACTTTAACACACTCTCAATGTAATCGCAGGTTTTAATCCCATTACACTGCGATTCCTCTTTTAAGAAGCTTGAGGTTAATGTCCATTTAATATATGTACACAATGTGCCAAACTGCACAGAAAAAAGAATATCTACAACAATAAAGAAGATATAAAACTCCCCTCTTGTACCTCCCTCCGACTGTGTGCGCTACCTTATTGTCCCCCACTCCTCCGACAAAGTAGGAGACAGGGGACATTAAAATGAGCTCCGTCCGACTGACCGACCGATCATCCATCCATTTACTTTTGTGTGGGCGTTATTTCAAAAACCGTTGAACAATTAGCTTTCATATTGCAGACTAGCTGAAGCACTCGGCATTGGCCAGAGAAATTCAAAGAAATACTCTAATTAAATTTGTCTTGTTGACAACAAATCACGACAACATCAACATACGATCGTCACAAAACATATTACTCAATCGTTCCCGAGAAAAGAAAAAAAAACTCAGGTAGTGTATTAGCACAAAACCCGATCGAGGCCTCAAGGCCAATTATCAGGTTTGATCTGGGGCCAATTAATTTTATCCAAACAGAGCCCTTGACCTTCCTCTGGATGAAAGAGGAGGCTGTGCAAAGTTTGGTCACACTGGTTCCTGCATGCATAGTCCAAATGCATAAACAAACAAACAAAGAAGAAGACGTCGTCGTGCATAGCACGACACTTGCAAAATCCATAAAACAAATTTGACCTCAAAAATAATTGGTGGTTGAATTTAATGACCAAATATAAATCCTCTTCAAATTTCAAGTGAATCGGATGAAAATTGAGGATTTTAGAAATACCACCTTAGTTGTTGACCTTGAGCCTATGTTGACCTTTTGGTCGATGCTGACCTCAATAATAATTGGTTGGTTGAATTCAGTGACCTCAAATATAAATCCTCTTAAAATTTCCAGTCAATCATATGAAAATTAAGGATTTTAGAAAAACCACATGAGTTGTTGAGCTTTGGCCTATGTTGACCTCAAAAATAATTGCTGGTTGAATTCAGTGACCTGAAATATAAATCCTCTTCAAATTTCCAGTCAATCATGAAAATTAAGGATTTTAGAAAAACCACATTAGTTGTTGACCTTTGGCCTATGTTGACCTCAAAAATAATTGCTGGTTGAATTCAGTGACCTGATATACAAATCCTCTTCAAATTTCAAGTCAATTGGATGAAAATTGAAGATTTTAGAAATATCACCTAAGTTGTTGACCTTTTGACCTCAAAGACAATAGGCTTCTTCCTTATAACAAACTCTACCATATGGTGAAGTTTCGTGAAGATCGGTTTAAAATTGTGACCTGTAGGTGAGACAGACAGACACAGACAGAATAACAAAATTGACTGACCAATATACTTGACAAATCTTTGATTTTGCAAGTGACAAACTTTCTTTTTTATATATGAGATAGCAGAGTGCTCACCCTCTGCGTGGGTTGAGTTTGTGCATTACTTGTTGAAAAAAAGTAGAGTCTGTGTTTTGCAAGAAGGATATATATATATATATATATATTATATATATATATATATATATAATATATATATATATATATATATATATATATGCCTGTGTGTTGTGTGCTTTAAAGGTTCGAGATTATCGAAAGCAGTGATCTTCAGCAATTTTTAGAAGGGGCACTTTTGCCGATAAGACATCAGTGTGAGAGCCACCACACCGCCTGCAGGACTCAAAAATGGCTTCTATTAGCCCCCCCCTTTTCCACGTACTTTGTTGTTGTTGTGGTGGTGGTGGGTACTGGCTGCAAGCATAATTGTTTGCATTTTGCCATCTACTGATGTCGTGATGTAACGTTTACACTTCAAATTGTAACACTCATTTGAAACCATTGGGTCAATTTGATTGCATTTATGGCGTATCATGATGGGGTGTTTTCACATTTGTGTATTATCGGCCACGCACCAGGGGCCACACTTTAGGCCACCAGCTGCCACCAGTGGCTTGCGGGCCGCGCAATGAAGAACAGGTCTAAAGGGTACGTTCCAATAGTAGTAAGTTCCTCAGGAGTCGAAAGTGTGAAATCTCTCAAGCACGTAAAAGGGGTCGAAAAAGGTCCAAGTCGTTTAATCAATCAGAAGGGTCCAAAGGGTCCCAACAGTCTCAAGGGTCGAAAGGTTTAAAAGGTGCATTGCAATAGTATGTAATTAAATGACGTATGTGCAGGCAGGGTGCAACTGACGTTCAAACAGTTTGCAATTATTAGACATATAGTCACACAGCTTCATGGATGGATGGAGTCTTAAGGGTCTGAGGCCTTAAAGCATCTTCAGGGTCAAAAAGTGTCTTATGGGTATTTGGGGTCTGAAAGGTCTTAGGGGTATTTTAAAGGCTGATATGGTGGATTAAAATACCTTGAGGACAATCGCTGGGTCGGACTTGGTCTATGTGCCAAATGTGGTGGTTGTCAGCCCAGCGGTCTTTGCAAAAAAATGCAAACAGACAGACAGACAGACAGCAAACATTATTTATTAGATATCTATTCCTCCTGACATTATGTCAACTTCATTGGATCACGGCAGTGATTGGCTGAATTCTGTTGCCACAGCAACCATCTCGTTAAATTGGCTTGTATAGGTGATATTTCAAAAACCGTTGAACATTCAGCTTTCATATTGCAGACATCTATTCCTCACACCCCCCAAAGGCAGGGGACCTAAAGCATCAGCTCCTTGTTGAGACAGTTTGAGATGTGGATGTGGCACAGGCATGGTGGGTTGAGTGACCTCCTCCAGTGTCTGCGTAACCATGCTAAAACGTGTGACATTAAAAAAAAAAGAAACAAATAAAGCAAACTATGTGACATTCAAAAAGGTGTACGAACAACATACCAACAATTAATAGTCCAAATAAGGCCAAAGTTTACATTTCACAATCTAAGTATCTACAATTGAGAAGAACATATATATATATATATATTTTTACATTTACGAGCAAGTTTCCTGTTCCTGCACAGGATTCTGAATGGGGTACTGTTGGAGCTGGCAAAAACACAAACGGCGTCTTCTGTCATCGAGCCAGCAAGCTGGGAGCAACAATTCACATTTATTGCCACATCTGATGCAAGTTAAATACTCTAATGGTGGTGAGGTGCTCCATTTGAAACTGTTTGTTTGACACATGTAGCTTTTTGATGCCCAGGGTCCATAATAAATTTTTATATGTTGGTGTCAAAGTCAGTGACCAATTGCAAATTAACACTAGCATACTGTTTTCATCAAACGAAGCTTCGTTAAAGGTTTTGATGTGTCATGGCCAATTGTGAATGTCTTATTTATCAAACTTTTTGAACGCCCCACACATGTTCAGGTTCAAGATGGCAACCGATTCCCACCATAGATATACAAGTCAGTGCTGCAGTCAGACATGTTTAAGGGCACAGATTGCAGCCTTAAAGAATGTCAGAATGATCTAACGCCTTTTCATTTCCCATATGTTGGCAAGTTTACGCCTGCGGAACATCTACCGGCCCATTGCCTCAAGCCGTCAGCCATTGTTTTCTAGCGGAGAGCTCAGCTCCACTTGTAGTATGACGACATTCTCAATGATGTGCTCTTAATCTTCCCCCGAAGCAATGCTGTCGGGATCACTGCACACATAGTTGCTTATTGACTGTGCAGATCTCCTCTTTAAAAGATACCTACCAGAGTTGGTGGTAAGATATTACATTTACAGCCAGGGAAACGTCCAAAAGTATTTCGGAAATAATTTGATTGTGTTTTCACCTATTACTTCTTGCACAGCTCATTATTGAGGCATTAAAGCTAAAACACCAATACTAACTGAATACAAACATTTCACAAAAGGCAAAGTATATACAAAGACAGCGACACAAGAAAAGAGGAATAACCAGTGGCAGGTCATGTTTGACACCCATTGACTGAGGAAGTACAATAACTATGGGGACTGGGTGTGGCACAGACGTCATAAGAGGTGAAGCTCATGATCTTCAAAGCAATGTATTATGAAATAGCAAATACAACCTGTCACTTCGCTGATGAGAATATTAAATGAGGGGGAGAGCGAAAGAAGGGTGAGATAGAAGAAAAGAGGTGAGAGAGCGAGAGGGAGGGGTGAAAGGGAGAGGGGTGGTATGGAGTTTAACGGCCATCCAAGAGATGGCACACACATTGATGAATCACCCTTCCTGTGAAACACAAGAATGACAGTTTATAGCTGGGTTGAGATTCGAACCTAAGCTGGACAACTCACAGCGAGCGTGCGAACCACTCGGCTCTCCTGCCGTGATGTGGGGATTCATTGCTGGGCATTTTGTAGCCACTGAAAACATTTTTAAATTCTCTCTTTAACTCATTCTAATCCTCTAATTTATTTTGCCTACCGAACTCCGGATATGTCCTGACGGAGAACTGAGCCACAGTGTCGCCATGGAAGCTTGTGGAGATCAAAGCTTTAAGAGTGCTCACCAAGTGGGTTAAGCACTCAAACAAGCACTGCAATGGAACGGTCAAACAAATTTTTAAAAAACAGGCAAGCACACACCTCTTCGGGGAGTCCATTTACAAATCCAAACCTACCCATTTGTACCGCGTCCGTATGTGCTGTCAACATACCGCTTTGTGCTTGCAGCAACTGCTGCTTGCATGCAGCGACCTTTGCCACCATCCGGTTGACTCGCTCCAAATCAGATTCGTACATGCTACACCGAGGAAGCCGTAAATTCAAAACGAAACTCAGTCCTCAACAGCCCCACCCCAACCCACACCCCCAATATGCATTTCACAAACTCTCTCACGGACCATGCTAACTGTGCACACGCAAAGGCAATATACTCATCCTTTCACTCGCACACAGGCACACTCAACTTTACCCACACTGCACAGCACATCCCGTGGGGCTTCAGCGCGGTAGCACATCCGCTTCACACATGCCCGAGCACATGGTTCGCGAGATGGCTGTGCAAATCTCCACAACAGCGCCACACAACACAAAGCCACGCACAATGGGCACGGGTGCGAGTTTTGCCCACGCGCCAGCAAATCCTGAGAACCGCACACAGGTATGCGCACACCCTCAGAGAGCTCCTTTACAAATGTAAATCCACCCATTTGTACAAAGTCCGTGTGTGCCGTCTACATACAGCAAATTGACCTCCCGATCGGGACACGAACTGCGTGCATAATACCGCTATCGACTGTAGGGTGCTCGCCAAGAGGTGGAAGCACTCAAGCAAGCACTCCCATGAAAGTTGATAAGGAAGGGCTGGCTTGGCACGTGATAACAAGCCAATTGCTAATGGGACATACCCGCAAAAAAACAAAACATCACCGATTTCTTAACATTTCCAGATTTCACTCCAGATTGACAGTTATTTCGGTCACATGATCTGATCCTCAAAACAGAAATTATATTTCTATTACACACTTTAATTAGTTCGTGAGAGTAGATCATGGAAAAATTGCATCATATAATGCATTAAATCTCTCTAAGCTCCAAATTTGAAAACTATAACATTTACAAAAGTGACGTACACAGCGATTGGTAGGTATGAAGATTAGGCATTCGATAAATAATATGAGTGAGGAAAGTGAAGAAAAATTTGAGCCTTTTATTGTTAAGAAACCATTGTGGCATGTTTGAAATCAAGGTATTGCTGAGCAGCCCCCCCCCCCCAAAAAAAAACAAATTAAGACCCCTGTGAGGGAGAGTGAGGTGACCAAGGATGACACCTTGATAAAGGATAATTAAATGAGACCGTTAATTATCTTCAAAAGAGGTGTTTAAATTAACCCAAACACCCAATTTTCATTCATTCACTCCCTTGGAGTTCCCTTGGTATGCATGAAAAGTTTGGTGCCTCTAGGTTTCATGATTTTGGAGTTATGCAGGAGACACAGTGACTGACTGACTGACACACTGACATTTATTAGTATAGATGAGTGATAGAATAAAGATGTTTTCTGCGGCACTAATTCCTTTCACAAATTAGAAGCAAGATAAAGAAACAATGGGTGTGAATGTTTAACCTTTGACCAATGGGGATGTGTGTGTGTCTGTGTGTGTCTCTCTCTCACTTGGCTTTATGAAGGTGGGGGTACTTGTACACAATCTTGGATGTTGGAGATCTCGAGGTCACTCTTGGGAGATCGATCGGCTGTCTCCGTGCTGCGGGCCTGTTCAGGAGAACTGAATGGGGCTACACACCAACAACCCCAAGTCTAGTTTAAACTTTAATACATTTTGTCTCAACAGTCATCCGGTTAAGTGGTAAATGGAAATGCTTTATTCATAGAATGTTGAACAAATCAAGTGGGACATGATGGAGTCTTGTTTCACAAGTAATCAAATTTGAATCCAGGCATCCTGATTCCAAGCTCTGATCCAGAAAAATATGGTCAGAGCCTGAAGGCACAGTTATCTGCATACCAGCTTTGTTGGCAGAACTCAACATCACTATTCATTCTGGGGGTTTTGGTTGCTCTACAATTACAATATATTTTTTATTTTTTTTGCAACCTTAGGTCAAATCTGTAGTTGGCTTAGCATCAGACGGACCTCTGAGCATCTCAATCCTAACCCTAACTGATAGAAGATTGTCAAACACTATTATCGCGATACCTATCCTGTGCCTTGGCCAGAATTGACGGCAGTGTGACATTTACGAAGACCGATGTTTGCACTCGATAGGGAGACCTTAAGAGATCATCCTTCGCATCCACGTGGAGACGACAAACCATTTTACCACTTTTGGTGTCACAGGACAAAGCTGCAATCATTTTTTTTAAATTCTATGTTGAGGAAGCCTGGAATGTCCATTGGTCCATTCCACTTACACCTGTATTGAATTTCCTGGAAAGGTCATCCATTATAAGTCTTACAAGTCCAAGCAAGAGCTGCGGTATAATTTTATAGTTTCCCCGAGTTAGACCCACCGTTAGTAGCAGACTACTTAAATGTTTTACGATGTGCTTGCATGATTACTGCTGCAGAGGTTTCTCCTCCTTATCTTCTTCTGATTGTTTAATTTTATAACTAAATATAGGATTTTAAAAACGTTTTGATGCACTTGTACAAAGTTGCAATGTGTGGGATAATAGTGAGAATGTAAAGTTAATTTACATATTATGTACTCAAGAGAGTGTGGGTGATTTGGTTGAGAAGACATAAACGATAAAACAAAACGGGCAGCATGAGGAAAAGCAACGGGTAGGGAATGCATGGAAGATATAAAGGTTGGAGTTTGGACAAAGCACAGCAGTTTTGCCTTTTGCGGATGTAATAGCTTGAAGGACCTTCGGTTGCAGGAATATCCATTTACGTTTAATATATTTTCTGTAAATCACAAAGTTTTAAAGAAAGGCTATGTAATAACATTGCAAATTATTTAAAACCCCAAAAGCAAAACTGAACTTTTATCAGCATTGGGATCTCAATGACCGCTGAAGCCCCTTTACTGGAACAGTACCAGATACTTGCACTGTGTGAGCTACGAGCCTTATTTGCCACATATGGACCGCACGGTCCTACACCTGTTGGTTGCAACGTATATCTCCAGACCGAGCAACAGATTGCAGTGATGCTGTGATAATCCATGGTATCTGAATCCACATCCCAAACACGTGAAATTACAATACAAAAATGAACGTGGCATTGCAATATGTGCAAAATGTTGTTGTGTTAAAACACTGAGAGGTAAGTTATTCTAGTCAAACACACACACACACACTGTTGCCAATGGAGGAATAGAGAAGTTGAAGGGTTGTATGCAATCGTTGAACGTGGAAAATGTGGTCACCACACCATAATGGTGTCAGTCACAAAGTTCCCATTCGCAAAAGGGCCCCAGCCATGCGTGTCAATTTTCCTCACCATTGAGAACCACTCCGTAGAGCAAGATGTACATAGAACCTTCACTCTTGTCTAAAACACCATTACATGGTTGGATAGTCAGGTTTGCTTTTATGTTTCGGATGTTTTTACAAGCAAGAATTATTCAACATCGATATAGCCCTTTCCTTCAATGCTACAAGTATCGATATTTCAGAGTACTGTACACAACAGAGAAAAAGAAGACTTTTAGAACAAACACTCACAACTACCCAAGTAACACCATTTATTTTATTTTTTAATATACAAGTGCAATCATCAACTGGAATATTATTTTTCTTACGATATTAGGCATACATGCGATAGGCCTTTGTGAACGTTCCACATCGGTAGGTGTTCAACAAAACAAAACAAACCTTACGAGCCAGAGACAATATGCCCTACCTTTGATAATGAATGACAACCAGATCAAACTACATATTTGCAGTGAGTGGTGTTCTTCGGCAGATTTCATCCCACACACACACACACTGCAACTAACTTCTGAGAGTGGAACTGAACTTCAGCATCGAAAAGTAGCCAAAAGAGCATTAGCAATAGTTACAAGGGAAACAAAGTTAAATTTCAAAAACAGACATACTTGAAGGAATTATCAAATTTTTTATCATCACTTGAACACTTCCTTCTCTCTTTCCACTATGTTCCTTCCATTCATCAATCATTCCCTTGCTTGTTACATCCACTTGTTGTCCCCACTATTTCCACAATGGATTTCTTTCCTCGGTCACATCATCTTCCTGCTCTTCCATGAACCTAGACTTTTTTTTTCTTATGGCCTAAAATATATGGGCACCAATGACCGGGTCTGCTTTCCTATTGAAATGCCAACATAACATGCCAATGATCTCTTCAGTTATTGGACAGACGACGATGAATGGGGGTAGAAACTATCATGGGTACAGATGAAGGATGACTTGAATTGGTGTTTACTACCAATGCAAGCCTTGGAGAGCAGAGTGCAGTTGAGCACTGCAGAAGGAGGTTCCACAAGTAGAAGAGAGCAACAAATGAATGGAAGTGAGCAGTGAGCTTGAATTTTACGAGTTTCAAAAGGAGGGTCGTTGCTGGAAGAAAGCATTCAGGGTGAAAGAGCAAAGGGAGCAAGACCTGAGGAGCAGAAAAAGAAAACAGAAGGGACACCAACCTGCGTGCAATGAGACAGCACCAGCTCCTGTGTATATGCTTCTTTCTTGGGGATGCCAATGATGTTGAGAACATTGGATTTCACTGCATCCAAGAAAGAAGAGTGTGAGTGGAAACACCAGCCCAAAGGGGGAGTGGTATTACATTATGCAATGGGCAAGGGTCTTGTAGGGCATGGCAAAGTCAAATTTACCAAGGAGCTAATTTCACCATAAACCAGCAAATGCAACATGAACAGATTTCCCAATAATTTATGTAGGAGTAGCCATGACTTGCCTTTGGGGCTCCGCAAATGGTTGTGTTAAGACACAGACAGGCAAGACATTTCACAGCCAATCATGGACCAAAGGAAAGACAGCTGCTTCCACAGAAATCATTTGAAGTTACATTTACGACTCAATGGTGTATTTTTCATTTCAGGAATTTAAAATGAAAACAAAAAGATCAGATAGAGTCATACAATCTCATGCTTTGCGTTCATAAGTTCACCATTTTCTCTGATAACTGGGACAGTACTGCATTCAAAATGCAAAGCTGAATGTTGAAATGAACTTGTAACTTGCATAAACTGAACTTCTGCACGCATTTCACAAAAGTCTTTGATTTTACGTTGTGTTTCCAAAACAATGTTTGTTACACTAGTGGGCACACCTTCCCTCGAGTACCCTTCTCGGCCCACCATCGGTTGGCAATGTGTTGCAGCAAAGTCTTGGAAATGCACGTTATAATTTTTGTCATTTTTGAAAGAAATTTTATTGATCACAACATATCATATCGTCACCCTCATAACAAAAGTGCCTTAGTCATTTTTTTCCAGTTTTTGAGATTTTCTGCCTAAGTCATCTATAGCCATGATGTAATCATAATAACGAGTAACAAGATTTGTGTTTCATTTAGCTTCCATTAACAACTCTGCGCAAAAGAAATAGTGAATAAATATTCGTTGATGAAGAATTGCTGCAGTTTTTTGTGTTTTTCTCAAAACTGGAAAAAATGACCGGCACTTTTGTTATGGGTAACGATATGCTACGTCAAAAGAAAGGAAGATGATTTGTAATACTGACGACCACCAAAGGTGGTGCTATTTCCACCATATCAATTTTGGAGTTTTGGTGACATTACCATTTGCTCAATTATAGTATGAAGAAGATTGGCAATAAGTTGACTTAAGTGTCCTCTCTGCCATCAGTGTAACATAATTGAAAAATACTGAAGACAAATGTTTTAAAATACTACATATTTGCAAGAATAACATCTCCCCCAAAAGGTGTGCTTATTTGGTAAAAACAGTAAAGTGCATGAGCTGTGACATGAAAATAGTGGAACCAAAGAGAATAGGTAATGCAATGAGTATTTATCCATCTCAAGAACACTGTACCTAAAAAAAATAGCCTAAAAAAAATTAAAAATAAAAATAAAATAATCGAAATTAAATTTCAAAAGTATGGAGGTAGAACTGTGACAGTAAGTCTCATAAAAAAAAGTTTTTAAAAAAAAAAAAAAAGAAAGATCAAAACAAAGCCCCGTTGGTATTCCAATGTATATTACTGATTTGAAATTGGAGTGTGTTCAGAAATTGTTATCTGTTCCTCTACTGTGGCTGCATTGGATCTTGAGAACTGATAAAATAACTCGAGTGCTTGCAGACTCACCTTGTGCAGAATAGCATTCAACTGCAAACTACCACCGTGGCACTATGCTGGCATAGTGTCAGGCTAAGGAGAGCAACCTTTCTGAGACAGTCCGCAGATGTTGAAGATCCTATGGTGCCTTTCAAAAAGAGAAGGCCACTGTGATAGCAACCTGGCTAAATGAGAAATTCCTGGTTGTGAGGACTACACAATTACATCTGTCATATCAGTTATTTATGTAAATGCAGGTGCTCAGTTATATATATATATATATATATATATATACCATTAACAAACAGTTCTTTCATCCATCCATTGGGACCATACTCTGTGCAGAGCGTTGGTGCTGCCAAAGTAGTCTCCTAGGCTATTGGGCACAATCCTGGACAGGTCGCCACTCCGACGCAGGATATTCGAATGGCTCAATCATCCCAGAAAGCTGGTACTCATTTTGCCAACCTCAGAAGGATGACAGGCTGAGTCAACCCCACCAGGTATCAATTCAAGGCCAAGCAGGATTTGAACTCAGGACTTTCGGATCCCAAGCTCACCACCCTAACCATTAAGCCAACACCAGGCATAACCAGTTTTTGACAAAGAGAAAATAGATCAGCTATTATCTCATGAAAGCATCATGAAGCAATGAATTCAGTGATGAAGAGTTTACAAATCATATTAACTTGGTGATGATATCCTGCATGATAAGTACAAATGATCTTCCAATTGGCTGGCAATTTCTAGTCAATGGAGAGTTGCATACCTACTGCTGCAGAATGAAATCACACATTCCTTTCTATGCAAGATGATCTCAGACTCATTTTGTTTCTGGCAAACAAGCTAGAGGAGTTCAGTACAAGCAGCAACTGGCCTGCAATCCTGGAAGATTTATGCCCAATGGGCTTGACGTAGCAAGTTCAGCAATGTTTCCTTTTGAAAAACCTGGCAGAGTGAGGTGGAAATTACCAAGCAATCCTTGGGGAACATTAAGATTCCACATAAAAACATTATTTCATCAAATAAAACTCTTTGAATTCAGTCACCATGTTTTGGATGATTTATGCTTCAGCTAGCACCATGTGTACATAATACACAACTAGAATGGTACTCGGTAGAGCGCACACTTCCGACAGGCTGAACAGTTTCCGTTTTGTCGCCCACCGATAGGCCAGATCGACATCCATACCTGAACCAAAATCTAATCAGCTTGCTCTTGTCACCTACCGAGTTTCAGCCTAATCTGTCCATAACTGCTTGATATATAATGCTATATATTATTTTGACCCTACCTCTCAATGGTGATGAATCTCTCCACCAAGTTTCGTCTGAATCCATCTATAACTTTTTGAGATACCCTGCTCACAGACAAGCAGGCATGAAAAAAAAAACTCCTTCCACCTTCGGTGGCCGAGATAAAAATGGAGGAACTTTGACCCTGTCCCACACCCTCCCCTCCCCCCCTTTCCCCAACACGATAGCTGCAGGGTGTTCTAGATGTCATAAACACTGTACATATTTCTTTATAAAGAATACATATATATATATATATATATATATATAAATATTTTTAACCCTTTTGTAATGTATTCTATTGTAATCTATTCTGACATGTATTAACTTGTATTCCCAAAATAAACCAACATAAGCGAAGTACAAGTAGCAACTGATGGGTTCAAAACAACCAACAAGACAAACCCATAAGAACATCATTTACGAACAGAGCGTACCAAGACATAAGTAGCTCTGTAAAATGGTCGTCCACATATGGTTTTCTTTCAAAACCTTTTGGCAGCTTTGACAAAGGCAAGTTGTTCTTTCTATGCACAGAACATGTATACATCTCAACTTGTATGTCACGCATGGTGTGTTCTATGCAAACGCACGTTACATTTAAAGTACATGTTGAACTCGGTTGCTATTATGAAGTGGCACATCTCGGTCATGATGGATTAGTAGTCACTTCTCGTGGGCGGTTAATGATCCAATCAAATAGGAACGATCAGACTCAGCTGGCCAACGCTTTGCTTTGCCACTATAGAAAGAAATCCTGGACAGAGAAAAAGAGGAAAACAGTGTTTCATGAATGACAAGCATACCTCGGGGTGAGTCATTGCCGAGAATCAATCAACTTTACAGGAACAGGGGGACCAAAACATGCCTCCATCGAGAGAACGTAGAAGGCTACCAAGATAGCAAAAGATTTTGCAGAAAGAAAACCACTGGAGTTTTCCCCATCTCTGCCATTTATGTTCACTCGTTCTTCATGCTTCTCCCTTCTGCGATGATAGAGAACAATTGCTTTTGGGTGGGCAAACACCAACCCGATCAAACCATAAATATGTATATAAATAGGTGAACCAACTCAAATGCCTATGGCCTTGGTATGAGGTTGTGCCCAGCTGTCTTGGTCAGACGTTACGTGATCAAATGGTCATCTGACTCCCGCCGAGCGCCAAAACAACATTCTGCGGCGGATGAAACCCTGGTCAACAATATCTTCCACCAGACTTTCCACATTAACTTCACTTGTTTTTGTAAAGGTTTTTTTGAATCATTTAAGGTCCATGATTCACGTGTTCTGAACGAACCCGTGGCATAGTTTCCATTTGCATTTTTTGGATCATCCTTTTGCAACACAACAGCATCACGTGCGAGGCCTGGCACCCGAATTGAAGAAGCAGTGGAATGCCGTTTTGCAGCAAAACAGGGTTACGCAACAGAGGGTTTAAGATGGGAAAGAAGGGTATTAGTAGAGCAAAGATGCCTGTGACAGGGCCAAATGTTTCCAGCCCATAGACAAACAAATCGGATGCTTTGGAGATGCTATAAACCGGATTGCCAAAATATTCATTTGCACAGAAATGTTCGTGTTGGAAAAATGAAATAAAAAAACATTTCTCAGTTACCCAATCTTTTGACAAGTGATGCACAAAGGCTCCCGAAGAAAAGCGAGATTGTGAAATTGCATAATTTAAGACTTTTCCAAAATGGCTGTAGTCATGGATGATCAGTCCTTTGTGTTCCAACTAATTGATCTGTGAGAAGCACAGGCCATCTCTGCATAATGCATACAAAGGTAGGCATGCATAGGTGGTCAATCATAATATAAAATAGAAAGGGAAGAGGGGAACATGAGAGAAAAGGGAGGATAAGGACGGTGGAGTGGTAGAAGGGAAGGTTGAAAAAGAGAATAAGGCAGGGAATTGCATTCCATGGAACATTGTTCCATTACACTCATGTTACTTTGGCACAATTATCCAAAGTGTAACTGGAAAAATAAACAAAAATTCCTTCCAAGGAAGCAATCTGTTACAATAGAGCATGCGGCAAGGAACTAGACTTGGCATTAAAAGGGACATAAATGTTTTGGAAGAAGAGCCTTTCAAGGATTGATCCTGCTTTTCGAGATACAGTACTATTGTTTAAAGTCGGTCTCCAAGTTTTCCACGGTTTGTTTGTGCCGTATCTAGCTCCAGCTGAGGTTTGACCAACCTTATGAGTTCGAGTTGAATATTCCTTTTATTTCCCTGTGAAAAGGCATAAATACAAAGAAGAAGAAGAAGAAGAAGAAGAAGAAGCAATTTTACTATACTGTACTATATCAGCATTTTACTTGTGATTCTGAGATCCAAGGTCCATAAGCATTGTAGAATGCCGAATTGTCCCGTCTATTCATAACATCACTGGTGGGGCAAAGAAAATTGTGAGACAGGTATGTTTTATAGTAACGAAGTAAAAAGAGGTCACATGTGGGACATCCTCCAATCGAGCCTTAGATCACAGCTTAATACATAAAATGGAACTTGTATTTAAAGGTGATCACATGTCAGGAGAACAGGATCTTGGCAACTGGATGTTCAAAAAAAAGCGTGTCGATAACAAAAACCCGTCGATGCAAATTTTTTCACTAATTCCCCCCCCCCCCCCCTTACTCAAATTGGATGTTACTTTGCTTGGAACAAAATCCATACGACAGCCTCAATGACAAAATGCCAGCCTTCTCCAATATTCAAATGACCTCGCTATAAGCAACATTCATTTATATAGTGGAGAGCATAAGAGCATTAGCTTTATAGAGAAAGTGCGTTGTATCCTTTGTTAATAAAATGCGATATTTAATCTCATGAAATAAAATAATTCAATTTGCAACAAACCTCTTTATAAATACCACTTTTGGCAGTCGGGCGAGTCTATACACGAGCAGAATGCAATCTACATATTACGTACGCGGAGCAGAACCATTTTGGTGGCAAACCGTGAAAAGTGCAAATGGTTTCAATTCTTGACTAACGGTGGTGCATTTTGTGGAAAGGTTCACTCAAACCAGCCATCATGTTCCCAAAAACTAGGCCATTACATCACCTTGTAGCATCTTCCATCCTCTGTTATCTAGTTCTTCCATGAGTTTCAACATTTATCTGGAATAAAAAGCTTAGTTTCACTACAGCATACATTAACCCTATGCTTCATTTGTTCACGAGAACCATGTGTGGAGCTAGATATAACAAGTTCGAAACACCTGCTCATTGTTATACTGTGGCTTGGGACAATGGAAGGGTGGGGGGGAGGTACACCTGCTGTTCCTCACCTGGTAGATTCTCTATGGTATGTGGAAGTTTAACCAGAATATAACTTTAAAGAGAAAGTGCAAGAAAATGATAAAAAGTATTTTTTAAGACAGGTTGCTGAAACCAAGTTTGATAACATCCCACTCTCTCCTCCCTCGAAAAACCAACTTGGGTTTTTTTGCTTTGTTTTGTTTTTTAATTCCTTGCAAAACCATGCTTTTTCTTGGAAAAATTTCCTCATTTCAATTCCAGTAAATCAGCCCCATGTATAAGCCAATGAGAGCAGACAAAACATTCTCCCCACTTCCTCCCTTTGCGCAAGCTTGGCAGCTTCGATCACTGTTGCCGACATATCAACTTGGCCTTGCATTCTTGGCCATGTAGGCCAAGGGGGGCCCAAATATCAGTTTATAAACAATGTGTTAAAGCATGTCAGAGAGAAGACTAGTCCTGCAGTTAAATTCATGAACAACTTTCCAAGAAAGATCTCGACCTGATCTTGCTAAAAGTCAATTGCATTGTTGTTAGCCCCTTTTGTCAACTTTAAATGTTGGTGAAGATGTGGCATGTTGATTATGTAAACCAACAACCTGTGGTGGTTGAAAAGCACGTTGGTGCAGATCCCACCCACGCTGTCCAACATTTTTTAAAAAGCTATCAGGAAATGTGAACAGCAGTTTGAAATTTCTCATTAGTTTAGTCATACGAGAAGGGTTTTACCAGTGGAAGCTTTCCCATGATACATGATACATGTGTGTCGAACACTATACAGCCTTTGTGTAGTAGATACTATAGGCACAAGGTAGAGCAACGGAACCACCGGGCAATCCAAGCATCAGAAAAGTTCATAAAAGAACAAGCATTTGAAAAGTTTTAATTTGCACCGTTACTCATTTATGACTCAAGTACTGATAACTAGTGTAGATGAAAAAAGTTGTTTGAAGAATGATGATTTTAATGAAATATGCATTGTAGTTTGGATTTTCACAAAGTTAAGTATAGTCTGCTCAAGATAGCTTTAAACAAAACAAAAAAAAAGCCCATGTGGGTGGTTGTCAGAAATTATACACAGCCAATAAGAGGAATTAATAACCTGCTGCAAAATAAAAAGAGCAATGTACTCCACCTCTCCCACACATGGCCTTTGGGTAAACTACGCAAGGTTTTGTCAAATATCAAAACAAAAAAAAAAGAAGAAAAAAAACCAAACAAAAAAACTTTCAATGTAAAAGATCAATCCCTTTAAAAGTAAAAATTATAATTTAATCCTTTTTAGATTCTTCATACTTCTGGTTTTGAGATTTGTCTGTCATTTTAGATTTGCTTTTTTTGTTTAAGAAGATGTTTAACGAGTTCAGATTAAAAGTAAAACGTATAGAAAACAGGATCTGTTATTCTGTCGTCAAAGGTACTCGTAAAATAAAAAGTTGCTTTACAAATGCCAAGTTTCAATTTTATTCAAAAAGTGAACAATTGTTTTGCCTTTTTTCCTCCAACATATATGTACAGGGTAATTGACATTTGCTCACAGCACCACTATGGACAGACATTCGGTTTCATCCAACAACAGCGTAGAACTTATTGCCAATGGAGTTGTTTGAAACTAAAAGTCCTTATACAACAATATAATGAGAAAGGAGATGAATTCAATTTGATTGCCATAATTAAAATACAGGGCAGATAATTATTTCGTACACATCGAAAACCTTCGCGTTTATCGATGTGCCGGGTTTCGGTTTGGCTGAAAAGCTCGTTTATCAGAAACTTAAAAGTTTACGTGCCCCCAAAGCAGCCAGAAAGGTCACAGCTCCAAAACCAGCTACAGCACACATGCCATTTCTCAGTAGAGTTTCTGAAGTCGTCTTCTTGTAGAAGCGGGCAAAACCTCCCTGTAGGAAATACACACAAAAGGACCTTGGCTTGAGTAAACTTCCGGTATTGCATACTAAAACACCACTACCCTCATCGATATGGTGAATTTGCTGACGTGCATGCAGAGTTTTGATGGCATACATATTTAGGTGAGGTTTCCTCGTTCCATGATAATGACAGAATAGTCGAGACGTCTGTTGTTGAATCATCCTTCGTGACAAGCTTTGATTAATAAAGCTGACACACAAGCGAGAGCAGTTACGCAATATTTAACCTAGATATTAGCTTCCTCTCCCCACCACCCCCCCCCCAAAAAAAACGAAATGCTAAGAGGAATTCACATATTACCTATGCAAAAACCAACGTTTGACCATGACCGAAACTCCAACTCCTCACTTTTAACTTAACCCCCACCCACGCATTCACACCCACTATACAACCAGAAAATATGTACACTTCCCCTTTAAATATCATAAAGCAGATACGCAGCACATGTAGAAAATACAGATCAAAGTAGCAACCAAGATAAATGGAAACTAAATGCACCAATTAAATAGAATGCAAGGAAATGACACAATGGAAAATTGTAGAAAACGCAATTGGAAACAAAGCTGTGTCATCCGATTCTATAGCAACAAACTCAGGCTGTTAGGCAACAAATATGTATGTATGTTATATATATATATATATATATATATATATATATATATATATATATATATATTGTATACACAATACATAACAAACACACACACGAGAAATACAGAGTGGTTTGCAAAATGATGGTGGGTTTTCTCATCTTTCCAGCTTGTTGAGCAACGACTGAGCCCGTATATCACACCGTACAATGTAGCAAAAGAATGTTGTGGAAAAACTGCTCAAGTGCATTTTCAGACAAGGTGACCGTCATCTAATCACTGAAGCAGATTCGGCCCTGTATCCTGCCACTCTGCAAAAGGACCGTTACCGTGTTTGTGGAATAAGGGCCAAGATGTGGTGCGAATTGCACACCGAGCTGTCGAATTGCACAACTGTACGAGGGACTCGTGTCGCAGGGTAGTGAACATTTTCATCCACCAGTTGGAGAAAGTACACATGTCGAAGGTGAAATGGCCACGTAGAACAAGTTTCGCAGAAAGTACATCCCCGTACAATAACTTCACATTTGCTCAATCCATTGTCACTTTATACATTTATAATTGTTATTGCCACAAAGGGACACACCACACTCATCACAATAGAAGGGGTGGGGGGGGGGGGGAAGGGGGAAAAATGATTTTTTTTTTTTTTTTTACTGAAAACACACGTGCCATGTGAGCTGGCACAAAAAGTACGGGAACTAGGGGTCCTGCAGCAGAACAAAGGACAAACAAGGCAGCAGCTGTTCTTCGGGCCACCATCGTTCCCAAGTCTTCACAAACCGCATCCACAAGACACATTTCTACACCAATTAAGGACTTGCAAAAAATGTCAATAAACAATCCATTGAAAACAAACCACGTTTGACATTCATTCTGTGACGTCAATCGCACCACCTTGGACACGAACACACACACTTCAGTTGTCAAGACGCTCACAATTGTCCACCTGATCCTTCATGGTCTTGAGCCACGTTGATACATTAAAAGATCCGACAGACGAGATATTCTTCCCTTGGAGAAACGTTACAACCATTTTACTGGTAACAATCATCTTATGAGCATCTTCAACCCCCCCCCCCCGTTTGTCTATCTATCACCATGGTAACCACACGGCCCAAAATGAGATGAACGGCGGCACAAGACCCGTCCGACCGCACAGACAGAACACCCGAACACCAGGACCCAGGGACGCGAGCCGCAGTCCCATGAACACTCACCCAGCCACCCTCTTGTCGTATCCAGCCGTCGTGCTCCACGATGAACTTGGCTACTTCTTGTGCCATCAGGTCGATCTCCTCCTCCGCCGGACCTTGGTCGTTCAGGTCCCGGGAGAAAACGGCACAGAAGACGATGAGGGCGACGATGCGACCCCAGTTGACTTCCCGATGGAGAACATCTCTTCCGCGACCTTGCGAAGCCGGAGGGCCGCAAACCTTCCGTGGATCGCACTGTGCTCTTCTTCAACTTCCGCACCATCCCGCTGAAGGCCTTCTCGTGTCTGGCCAACAGCTCGTCGCCGATCTGGCACAGGACGTCCGCTTCGGGGTGTGGACCCGCTGCTTGTCGGGGTAGACGTGGTGGATCATGTAGGCCTTGGTCACCGACAGGGTCGCGGAAAGAAAGGAACTCTGCTGCGCGTCTTGGTCTTGCGACGACTCGTCGTCGGTGGAGTGAGACCTGGAGATGGCACACGAATGGTTTTCTCCGATTTCGGAGCCGTAATGGTCACCTTGCTGACGTCGGAGGTAATCCTCGCGATGAATTTTCTCCGGTGTCACACCGCAAGAAAGATGAAAGTTCATCGCTTGTTCCACCATTCCTGTTTCTAGTATGGGGTTTATAAAATGGCTTTAGCAACAAAAATAAAAAAAGCGAGGAAGGTGGAGGCGAGCGTATAAAATGGAGGCAAGAGTGGGCGTGGTGCAAGTGGGCGTGGCGCGCAAGAGTGGGCGTGGTCTAACGTCCTGAAACATGACGTCTCAGACGCCGTTGACCACGTCTCCAACCTTACGTGAATGCATTTTATGAAGGTAATAGGAACTTCTTGTGATTGGCTCAAAGGAGCACAGGAGCTTGGATGCAGAGTACGTCATTTGAACCATCAAGCCTGCGCTAACATATACACCGTCGTATCGTGGGGGGAGGGGGTAATCCTGGGGGCGGGGGAGGGGGAATCCTGAGGGGCGGGGGGAGGGGGTAATCCTGAGGGGCGGGGGGAGGGGGGAATCCTGAGGGGCGGGGGGAGGGGGTAATCCTGGGGGGCGGGGGGAGGGGGAATCCTGAGGGGCGGGGGGGAGGGGGGAATCCTGAGGGGCGGGGGAGGGGGAATCCTGAGGGGCGGGGGGAGGGGGGAATCCTGAGAGCGGGGGGAATCTGAGGGGCGGGGGGAGGGGAAATCCTGGGAGGGGGGAATCCTGGAGGGGGAGGGAGGATATGGGAGGGGGGGGGGGAAACCTGGGAGGGAGGGGAGGGGGAATCCTTGGAGGGGGAGGGGGGAATCCTGGGAGGGGGGAATCCTGGGAGGGGGGAGGAGGGAATCATGGGGAGGGGGAGCGGGGAATCATGGGAGCGGGGGAGGGGGAATCCTGGGAGGGGGAGGGGGGATCCTGAGGGGCGGGGGAGCGGGGAATCCGGGAGGGGAATCCTGGGAGGGAGGGAGAGCGGGGAATCCTGGGGGGGGGGGGGAGGGAGGATTCTGCTGGGTGGGGGGAGGGGGGAATCCTGGGGGGGGGGGGAGGGGGATAATCATGGGGGGGGAGGGGGAAATCCTGGGAGGGGAGGGGGGAATCCTGGGGCAGGGGGAGGGGGAAATCATGGGAGGGGGGAATTCTGGGGGCGGGGGGGGGGGAGGGGAATCCTGGGAGGGGAATCCTGGGAGGGGGGAGGAGGGAATCATGGGAGGGGGAGGGGGAAACTGGGAGGAGGGGAGGGGGAATCCTTGGAGGGGGGAGGGGAAATCCTGGGGAGGGGGGATCCTGGGAGGGGGGGAGGGGGAATCTGGAGGGG
Source organism: Eptatretus atami (assembly GCA_035128595.1). Lineage (NCBI taxonomy): Eukaryota > Metazoa > Chordata > Myxini > Myxiniformes > Myxinidae > Eptatretus > Eptatretus atami. The sequence goes on from CM068955.1 coordinate 50,233,324, forward strand.
GGGAATCATGGGAGCGGGAGGGGGGAATCTGGGAGGGAATCTGGGAGAGGGGAGGGGGGAATCCTGGGAGGGGAGGGAGGGAATCCTGGGACTGCCTGGAGCCTTCTGCGTTTACGGGTCGATTGGTTGAATATTTTTGTTGATCGTGTTGAAAGTAAACTCCTCCCAGCCAGATGTTTAAAGGTTGCAGTGGAGATGATATTTATTTTTTCGGATCTGCTCCCTGCTTGAGCTGTACAATTTACTACTTCAGTGATGAAGCCATGAATCCCTCTTTAGTAGAGTTCGTGGTCACGTCGGTGATTGCTCTCTTGGTTTGGCATTCTGCGTCTTTCATCTCATCTGGACTCCACCGATCTGGTGAGGACGTTAACCGGACACTCAGTTTTAGACGTGCTCTCAACCACTTTGACTGGAGTTGCAGTTTTCCCCCTTTTGGGGACCATCTGGACAGCCTCAGCATACGACAGTTTCTCCTGCGTCTTCACCTGTTGGATGTGGGCAGCTCTCCGGAATTCAGGACATCCTCTGAAGGCTGCACTGTGGTCAACACCACAATTGGCACAAGACATTTCTTCACGAGTGCAGCTTCCGTATTCCTGCTCTCCATTACATCTGCTGCAGTGTTGTTTGCCTCAACAAGCTGGAGCAGTATGACCGAACTTTTGCCATTTGTAGCATCTTAAAGGGGTGGAATGTATTCCCATACAGTGAAGGCTTGATAGCCCAATAAAACTTTTGGGGGAAGGACTGGAGTATCAAAAGACAGAACCACCGAGGTGGTATTGACTCTGACCCCATCCCTGACCGTGGTGAGACGGTGAGCGTCAACAACTCCTACCTCCGCTAAATGACTAGTGATATTGTTGCGGGCCGGGTATCGGCTGCGAGCACGACCGCTAGGTGGAGCAGTAGGGTCGACTCTGCCG
>CM068955.1:50254346-50266369 GCA_035128595.1 Eptatretus atami
CTGTGTGCGGATCCGGGGTTGAAGGGTTCTCACCTGACTCTCGACAGCCGAATGTTACAGATTAGGCGCCACCTCACCACCGCTGTTCCGCGGGTTTATAACGCCGGCTGGCTCGGCACAGGCCTCGGGTCACGCGTTCTTCAACGCCGGATACCAACGTACCCTGGACCTACCAGCTTGGGAAATAGACCCCGGTTACATGGTTTTGTCAGATGCGAGCGTTTTCTGCCAGTCTGTAACCATTTTGGTTTTATATACCATCGAACGGATCGTTCCTCACGCGACACGAATTAACTCAAAGCGGCACTTCCATACGGATCAGCCAGATTTATTGGGGAACACGGGGAACACAACACAAGCAAAATATTCACGAACATGTTATATCAATCTATAACCCGTTCTTACTAGGGGATACGGTTTACGGGTTTCGAAGGGGACTCTAACGAGATAAGCCTTAAACGACATGCAACAGACACAGACAGCATGAGACAAGACAGAGTACTTTGTGATGTTTCATGGACGAGAGGAAAGTGTCAAAAGCACGAATGTCGCTCGTAACAAGCCGATGTCCACGGATTCGAGCCCCAAGCTCGAACACGCCACGTGGCAAAATGGAGGGGTCGTACTCTTGCTCCCGGCACGCCGCAGCCTCGTCGCGTTCAAACCTGGGAGGTCGACTGCACCAGACCGTCAGGTCGATGATGGGTTCAGCTGGTTTCTACAGGTCCAGCATACAAGTCCAGGCCTGGCCTGTTCACCAGACAAGGCCAAATTGAGGTGCCGGGCTCCGGCAGGCCGGGTCCATGGGATTCAAGACGTCGTCGAGCCGTGAGGTGAAGTAGGGTCAGTCAGAGGCTCCGTCGTTAGAGCAGTTGAACCTGTCGATCACCTCCTCGAAGCCGATCCAGACTCACACAGCAGCCAGGTCCTCTCGAAGCAGACTGCCGCTAAACTCAGGTTCAGTTTTCTCTCCTTCAGAATCACCACTGTCTTTTCTTCTTCTTTGCTTGCCTAAAACCACAGCCCAACTCCGTCCTCTCAGTTTTTCCACCTTTTCTTTTCGGGGCGCGCCCCTTTACGAAGCCGACAAACTCCTCCCCCCAGCTCCACCTCCCTCTCCAGGCCACTCCCCCTCAGCTGCTGGGCGGGGGGCCTATTGTCCGGAGAGGGAAGGAAGAAGAGGAAGCTCTCGGTACACCACCACTGTACGAACAATAAACATGCATCCTACACCTCCACACACATGTAAGTCCATTTACCGAACAACTGACTAAACATGCATTTAATGGGGGTCTGAGCTAATCCTATATTTAATAGCCGACTAAGGGCCATTTCCGCACACTACCTCACCTTTCTCCCAGGCTCTCCGGAGCCTCATCTGGGGCAGCCCACGGCATTGGCCCTGTTTAACGTACGCACAGATCTCCCATTTACTCTAACCCCACACATGGAAGCACTTAACTCCAAAAACCAAAGTGTCACAGTTAAGATTGGCATGTCCCTATCCTAGTGTGTCGGTCACCATCTAACAAACAAATTCACCTTTATGCACACTACTTAACATTCTAATTATGGATTTGAACGGAGGGCATTCAATTTTTACTTTTAACACCAATATTGGCATAGGAGCAGAACATTCAAAGGTTCAAAGTTCTTTCACGTGTTCGCTCGTTCATGCCCCTCCCGGCAGTATTGTCCATTCACCCTGAGGGTTTCCTCACTTCGTGGCCTTATTGGCCTCTCACCAGGTGAGTTCAATCGGCCCAGTGGCCTAATCTCCAGAGTTCTTCAGCCCACTGAGCCCACAAAGGCATGCATCTTCGGCCGCAACGGCCCACAAAAGCACTTTGGCCTCAATGGCCCACAAAAATGCTTCGGCCCATATGGCCTACTCACAAGCAGCAGCAGGCAACAAGCCTGCATTGGACAGCAGGCGACACAGCAATTGTGGCACGTGATATCGATGGAAGCAAATGCAGTTTGGAGGTGTTCTTGAGGACGCAAATGGTTGATGACCTCAGACCAGGTGAGATGGAGTGTACCCTTAACCTTCCTTGCCTGACTTGTTTGGTTAAGTTCTCCTTTTTTTTTTCCTTTCTCTTTTTCTTTACAGACAGGATGGTGTGTTTCTTACTCAACGTTATCTTCGTGGGTGTGTGCTCATGGCATACTGGTGGCCTCTCTGGCACTTAGAGAGGGTGACCTAGCCTGCCCTTGTTAACAAATTCTCCCATCAACACTACTCATAGCAGGTGTCACACATGAATGGTGCGGAGGAGAGTCATCGAACCTAACCATTTACTTTTAGCTCTAGACAATGCAACAAACCTGCTATGGCTAGAATGATCCTAATGACCAATTTTCCCAACCTGGCACACTGTTCATTCTATTAAACCTGGGCAAGGCCCATATCTGTCTTTTTTCCATTTGGTGGTGCCAGCATAACTCGCTGGCTGGGGAGTGTGACTACTACTCGGCCTTTGCCTGCTTCCAATCGGGGGTGGAGCACCCAGCGACCTCGGGGTTACCTGAGCATGCTTCTGGCGCTCCTAACTAAGGGGTGGCTCTCTTTAGCCCCCACCCTGTGCTCTCCTAGCACCCACACTGTGCTCTCATAGCACCTATACTGTGCTCTCATAGCACTGAAAACTACCGTGCTCTCCTGGCACTGAACCCTTTACCTGTGCTCTCCTGGCACCTTTGACAGCCTTCACCTGCCAGGAACCCCCAAAGCCCTGGTGCCCATTTCCCGACTCACCAACTTGCAATACCATGTCACACTACCAGCAGTATCCCCATACCTGCCTACACCTACCCTCGCAGTCCGCCTGCACAATGAACAGCAGCCAGAATCCATGTCAAATCCTCTAAGTCCCCCTAACCTACACTAACTTGGTTAGGAGACTCCTACCGACAGGGTACGTTGTTCGCACTCACTCTCCTCATTGCACAATCACGCCATTCACCCAAACACTTCAGTCATTTCATTCCACAGTGCCACACACCAGTCCACAACACCATCCAACACCTTTCACGTTTATTTGGAAACAAAACACACCAGTCCTCGGATACCACTTGTCATAAAATTTAACTGGTACACTTTTTTCATCAAACCCCAACCAATTTGTCACTACATCCGTCTCCGCTGGCCTCCTCCATACTTGCCTAATCTTTTATTTCCAACAATTTAACGAACCATCAAAATCTCTTCACCAGCCCCATGGAACTCTGCATGGTTCAACAGCATTTCAATCCTTCCTCAAACAAGCCACCTTTGTCATCCACTTGTTTCAGGTGGTCTAACGCTCTGCCTGTAATGTCTCCACCGCCTTTTTCAATAATCACCCAAATCCACTCGTGCCACTCTTGCCTTCTGTCATCTCTCAATTTGCAATCACTTTCGGTACAATTTTCAATCAAAATTTCTTACATCCCCAAATGGCCTGCTTCTTTGGCTCTTTTGGAAGGGAGTGAGGGAACGAATCCCTCATTTCCCATTACATGACCCCGCCGCCTTTCCGCCACGGCTCAAAGGGTCACGTCTCAATTGGGTTATGGTCCACCCCCTCCTTTTCTCCAGGGTTCGCGGAAGTCAGGTAACCCCAATCGGTGGAACGGCCTCCCCTCTTCTCGGTCACGAATCAGGTAAACCCAATCGTGGAACGGCCTCCCCTCTTCTCCAGGGTCACGGAAATCAAGTAAACCCCAATCGTGGAATGGCCTCCCCCTCTTCTCCAGGGTTCACGGAAATCAGGTAAACCCCATCGTGGAAGGCCTCCCCCTCTTCTCCAGGGTTCACGGAAATCAGGTAAACCCAATCGGTTGGAATGGCCTCCCCCTCTTCTCCAGGGTTCACGGAAATCAGGTAAACCCCATCGGTTGAATGCCTCCCCTCTTCTCCAGGGTTCACGGAAATCAGGTAAACCCCAATCGTTGAATGGCCTCCCCTCTTCTCCAGGGTTCACAGAAATCAGGTAAACCCCAATCGGTGGAATGGCCTCCCCCTCTTCTCCATAACTCCCTGAAGACAGATAAACCCCACTCAGCTAGCCAAACCCCTGGTGTGCTCAGAAAGGTTTGAAGACCAAGTGACACACGCCAGTGCCACTTGCTACTCATCTGCGCTCCACCCCAAAGTTCCTGTGAGGCTGATAGAAGAAACTAGAATCCAATTTCTAAAGCCTGCTCCTGGATGCAGCACCTCTAACTCTGTAAGAAACCCATGCGGAGTTGTCCATTATGGTTTCCGTCCCCTGGGTCAAGTTCTGTCCTGGTGGCATTTCTACTTCCGCTTGCACCTCCAACCCATTTCCTACGTCACCACTCATTTCACGCTCAGGACTCCCACACACAGCAGCTGCACACGTTCCAAGTTATGTGTTGACATTCCACACTTTCAACCTTGCCAGCGCACTGACCACCGCCTCGCCACTCCAGGGCTACATTCCCGAACGCCACGTGATACCCACACACGTTTCGGGATTTGCAGCACACACCGGTGCTGTAGTCTGGGTGTGGGCTCACAGCATTCGTTCACAGGCACTCCACACACACTTCAGGGGTCACGCATACGTGCACCCCATCCGACAGAGTCTCTTCATTAACATAAAATTCAATTTCTACCTTAAGCTCATCGTCCGCACCATGTATGCATGTGCCACGTACCTGCTTCGTTTCAGAGTCACCTCGGTCCAGGTCGCTTCTCTCCAGCAGGTTGCTCATCATCGTTCGCCACACTCCTCGGGGCTGTCAGCTCCACATGCTGGACCTGCTCAAAATTGTATCTCATTCGTCAACAAACCCCGTATGCTCCCTCAATGTCTCCATCACCAGGGTTTGCTCTAATTGTGGTGTCATCGGGCGAGTGATGTCAATCAAGTTCCGCACCACTAATATTACTCCCTGTGGTGATGTCACACCTCCCATATTATTGTGCTGTTCTCTTCCTTGCGCTCCATTTCCTTTTCCATTGAGTCGTTCTCCTCTCTGAGCCTTTTGAGTTGCTCGTTATCTTTCCGGAGTTTTTCCATCTCCGTGTACTCCAACTTTGCTCTCTCCTTTTGTTGGTCAATTTCAAATTCGGTTTCTTTTGTTTTCTATCCCACTGCCTCTCTTGTTCTTCATTCTCCAATCTCGGCGCTTCCTTCAATTTGTTGATTTCCTTTTCCTGTTTCATTCCTTGTCCTTTTTTTTCTTATCCCACTGTCTCTCTTGTTCTTCCTTCTCCAATCTCATCGTTTCCCTCAATTGGTTGATCTCCCTTTCCTGCTTCATTCCTTGTTCTTTTTGTTTCTTATCCCACTGTCTCTCTTGTTCTCCTTTCCCAATCTCATCGTTCCCTCAATTGGTTGATCTCCCTTTCCTGCTTCATTCCTTGTCCTTTTTTTCTTTATCCCACTGTCTCTCTTGTTCTTCCTTCTCCATCTCATCGTTTCCCTCAATTGTTGATCTCCCTTTCCTGCTTCATTCCTTGTCCTTTTTTTTCTTATCCACTGTCTCTCTTGTTCTTCCTTCTCCAATCTCATCGTTTCCCTCAATTGGTTGATCTCCCTTTCCTGTTTCATTCCTTGTCCTTTTTTTCTTATCCCACTGTCTCTCTTGTTCTTCCTTCTCCAATCTCATCGTTTCCCTCAATTGGTTGATCTCCCTTTCCTGCTTCATTCCTTGTTCTTTTTGTTTCTTATCCCACTGTCTCTTCTTGTTCTTCCTTCTCCAATCTCATCGTTTCCCTCAATTGGTTGATCTCCCTTTCCTGCTTCATTCCTTGTCCTTTTTTTTCTTTATCCCACTGTCTCTCTTGTTCTTCCTTCTCCAATCTCATCGTTTCCCTCAATTGGTTGATCTCCCTTTCCTGCTTCATTCCTTGTCCTTTTTTTTCTTATCCCACTGTCTCTCTTGTTCTTCCTTCTCCAATCTCATCGTTTCCCTCAATTGGTTGATCTCCCTTTCCTGCTTCATTCCTTGTCCTTTTTTTTCTTATCCCACTGTCTCTCTTGTTCTTCCTTCCCAATCTCATTGTTTCCCTCAATTGGTTGATCTCCCTTTCCTGCTTCATTCCTTGTTCTTTTTGTTTCTTATCCCACTGTCTCTCTTGTTCTTCATTCTCCAATCTCATTGCTTCCTTCAATTTGTTGATTTCCTTTTCCTGCTTCATTCGTTGTTCTTCCAACATCCCCGCGTACTCCAACCTTGCTTTCTCCTTTAGTTGTTCTTGTCCTTCTTTTTGTTTCCTCTCCCACTGTCTCTCATGTTCTTCCTTCTCCAATCTCATCATTTCTTTCAATTGGTTGATTTCCTTTTCCTGTTTCATCGTTGTTTCTTTCACTTACTCTTTCTTGCATTTCATTCTTTAATCTTGTCGTTTCTTTCAATTGGTTGATCTCCCTTTCCTGTTTCATTCGTTGTTCTTTCACTACTCTTTCTTGCATTTCATTCTTTAATCTTGTCGTTTCCTTCAATTGGTTGATCTCCCTTCCTGCTTCATTCGTTCTTTCTTTCTCTACTCTTTCTTGCATTTCATTCTTTAATCTTGTCGTTTCCTTCAATTGGTTGATTTCCTTTTCCTGCTTCATTCGTTGTTCTTTCACTATCTCCTCGTACTCCAACCTTGCTTTCTCCTTTAACTGTTTGATCTGCCCAGTGTGGTTCCTTAACATTTCATTCTCTGTTCTCTTTCTTTCATCTCTCAACATCCTCAGCTCGTTTTGTAATTTTGTCTCTTTGTTTTGGTGTTTCCGTAACTCAGAAGCTTTTTCCCCTCATTTCTTTCTCATCTCCACACCTCTTTCGCATTCTTCCTTCCTCATTTCATCCATTGTCTTACCGTATTCCTTGCTAATTTCTAGTTGAAGTGCCAGTTCATTTCCCCTGCGCTCCGATTTCCAAAGCTGTTCTGACTTTTCCAACAATTCTTCCTTCAGTTGTTTCAATTCCAAATAGTGTTCACATTTTTCCTTTTCTAGCTTTTTTTTCCATTCTTTTTCCAAGTTCTCCCTATCCTGGGAGTTACTAGTTTGCTCTTCCTCTATTCTTTTGTTCAGTTTGCTCTTTTCATATTCCAACTGACGGGTAAACAACACTACTTTATTCTTTTCTCCACATAGTTCGGGTAACTAGCAGGACGAGCGATCTCAAAGCAGGCAGTGGCAGGCATTCAGATGGAATGAGGGATACATTGCCTTTTATAACAGTGGTGGATTCATAACCCCACCTTTCTCTATTCTTGGATCCACATATTTGCATAGGCCCTTCAACCCAATTGGCTACCCAGTGCAGGGGTGCTGTGATCCGCAAACTTGCATGAGTGTGGTGGGCCAATTGGTTGTCTATGCGTGGGGTGTGTCCACTCTGTGATCCATTCCATGCCCAAACCAGAGTGCTGTGCTATAACCGAGGTTGGTGCCGTGAAAACTCGCTCGCGCCGCAAGGGTTGAGTCTGCAAAGGGGAGGAGACGAAAGATGGATGCGGGGGAAAATACATGTAACGTAAAAAGGAAACTGGAATTAGAAAAACACGAGGGTGGTAAACGGCTGTCTATTACAGACGCAACACATGTCTATTCACACGGAGTACGATACACTTAACTAAACAAATATTACGAAATAACTGACTCTATACTCAGGAGCCTTTAACCCCTAAGGAGCATTTCTGCAACAATATATACTGTATTTATTGCCAGCGATAGATGTGATTGGGTCTTGATATTTATATGATGACTGCTATTGGCATTGCACGTGATACATGTTTGGGAGCCACGGTGGTATTCGTCTCTGTCTACACTGTCGCTAATGACTAGCCAATACATGATGAAACCGGTCTGGCAGCTGATGGGTGCATGCAGCATTGACATTCTCATGTATGTGCTACTTGTGAATATCTGCAGCTGTAGAGGAACTTGGGTAGAGTTTAAAACAGCAAAGGGCTTACCTTGTGTAGCTTTTCCACGGTCGTTCTGGACCAAGTCCAGCTTGTGCCTGCACAAGTCCTCGACGGCTCCTTTTGTATCTGTTCTGAATCTGGTATTGTCGGCGCTATTAGCAGGGTTATTTTGGTTGTATACAAGTGCATGTGCTTCACCCTTTCATCCCTATCTGTGTCTGTCGACTGCCAGATCTGTTCTGTTTATTTCCTTTTTTTTGTCCTGTCCTTCCTTATTCCCCATATTCTTGTTATAATAAACCATTTATTTGCAAAAAAAAACATTTTCCCACCTTCCAGCCTTCTCGCGTGAGCAACTGCCAAATTTAGTTTATTTAATGGGAGATCTTCGGGGGATGAGAAATGGTAATGAATGCAGTATAGTAATATATATAATATCATTTCGGTCATTCACGGATGTCTTTAGACCTCCGGCACAGAGCACCTGCATTAGCTTGACCTCTGACGTGACAATATGTGAGCAAAAAAATCAGAATTTTGTTTCCTACTGCATCTCCCACACATCCCCCTTCCCACCCATATAACCCTCTCATTATTCCTGTGTCCTCTCAACCCCATTTCCTTTTCTCTCCCTAAATTCCAACCTTTTCTTTTCTCCGCTATCATCCCAACATTCCTTTATTATATACTTCATATCTTTTCTCCAACCTTTCCTTCTTTATCTTCATCACATGTAAATGAACTCACAATGCCCCCATACAGGAAGATTTGAACGTGGAAATTTTACACCCCCCAATCATATACTAAATTACCATATTGGGAGAACACATCAAATTAACCCTCTCACCGTGTGTTTGCATCTTTTCCCACAATGCAAAGCAGCATGTGTTTTACAAAGGTGTGCAGCGAAAATTGAACTCGTGCCCACCTTCACTGTCCAATATATAGTTGTTGTATATGCCAGATGTTTATGATATTTCTGCCGCAGCAGGCATTGTCAAGTCAATTGTGATTAATATCCAGAGCGAGAGAAGACAATAGGTGGTGCAAATATTCAAAATGCAATGTGCAGGTTAAAATTAGTGAAATATCAGGCCAAAAGTATCCATAAAACGTAGAATGGTATCAATAGCACATCTAATATCTACCAAAATTTGATTCAGTGTTTTCAACATGGTCTGAGCTGTATTTATTGCAAAAGGAAAGTAATACGCTAAAGAGATATGAATTCACAACTACATATTCTCTTACTTTCCATGTACTTTTGGAAACATAGTATGTAAGCTGAAAAGTAAGCTGTTATTGGGAGTAAGCTGAAAAAGATTTTGTGTAAAGTCATCACCTTGTTGATCAGACTTTCACAATGTGTGCTTGTGAATATGGTGGTATTATCATCCGAGAACAGGCTGTCCCACTGGAGATATAAAAAAAACAAATGAATATATGTAACAACGTACGTGCTTCACCCTGAGCAGGACGTCAATAGACGCTCCAATGAAATTTGAAGGTTACTCATTCTTTGGTCATCATACAGCCGAGAAGGTTACTAACCCAAATATTTGTGAAAAAATGTGGAAATGAGAAATTGCTTGCAGAATTGTCATAACCGTCATGGTGGACAATGTCAGATTAAGCAGACTGCAGCACATATTTGTTTTTCAGCATATCATATAGTGAGGCATAAACTCAAACACATCTGCTATATGTTCAACAAGCCTGGTATTGGTTTAGTGTTTGGGGTGGCATACTTGGGATCTTGGAGTCCTGAGTTCAAGCCCCTGTTTGCTGTTGAATTAACACTAGGTGGGATTGACTCATTCTGTCATCCTTCTGAAGTCGGTGAAAGGAGTACCAGTGTACTGGGATAATAACCATTTGGGGTAACCTGCCTCAGAGTGGCGACTGTACTCCTTGCCAATGAAACTGCCTTGGCAGCCCAATGTGCCTTTATGGTGCGAAAGGAAATGGTATATGTTCAACATTGGCAATGTATATGTTAGAGTGGCAATCAAAGAGTTTGAGAAACAAGACCCTAGTGTTGGCTTAGTGGTTAGGGTGGCTGGCTTGGGATCTTAGGGTCCTGAGTTTGACCCTGTTGGCTGCTGAATTCACACCAGGTGGGGTTAACTCAGCCTGTCATCCTTATAAGGTTGTCGAAATGAGTACCAGTGTACTGATATAGGGACACAGCATCAGCGGCATAATCGTGCCCCAACAAAATGATAGCTACCCTGCAGCTAAGCTGCCATATGCAAGAAGAAGAAGAAGTAAAAAAAGAAGAAACAAGATATATGACAGTCCAAGATATACTAACTTTTTTATTTTCGAGTGCAGATAATTGGGAAGAATTTGTTTTTTGTTCCCATAGGAGAGCATTGCTCACGAATCAGCCAGGTTTAAATCTCACATACTATGATGTTGATACTGTTGTGGGGCTGGGTCACCGTGGCGAGCACAACCACTAGGGGGAGCAGTAGAGTTGGCTCCACCGAACACACCGGAATTTAGGTCGTGACCCTCGGATAAGTCCGAAGGTACGGGTCCCTTACAGGACCATGAATTGCCAATATTTCGACCGCGTGGAGTAGGGTTAATTGCCAACATCAATATACCTAAGTTCCCACGTGGCAAAGCTTACCGAGGAATTCACACCCTTGGCAGGCCTCGAGCGGAACGAGCCATTACCGTGCTCGACCGTGTGTAACCCGAACGGATGGTTACCGAGGCCCATCGGTCCAAATGTACAACTACGGCAACAGCCTTCCTAATCCCCAATACGCACCGAAGCAAACCAATGGCAGAAATGACAAAGAACGAGCTGGTACATTCAACAAGAGGGGAATTAATAACAACAATAATTGGGGAGGGGAACACAGAGCAGAGTTATCACAAAATATGCAGTCAATGTACAAGGGTGAGATACTTTAGCAATGTCTACTTATCGGCTGCGCCCAACACACACACACACACACACACACACACACACACACCCACACACACACACACACACACACACACACACACACAAACACACACGAAATGGGCCGGTTGCCCTTATTGTGCCCTACAGCTTGGGAGGGAAGACGAGCTGAGGGAAGAGCCTTTTCTTGCACCTGCCCGCCTCGTGCGTAACGTTGATCTTGTTCGTGGCGGGACTTGAACCCACGCCGATATACCAGCACCGAGGGACCAAGGATTCAGCCACGGATGCCAGCCAGCTCGAATAATGACAAGGCGAGGGATCACTGCGACGAGCCAGCCAGCACCAGCGAAACTAGCGCCAGCGACAAGACAAGACCAGCCACGAGGTGACCGCGCCGTCCCGTCTATTTCTTCTTGTACTGGGTCGGGCGGGGGGAACGTGTCTCACGTCACCGCACCCTCATCTCGCGGGGGAAATCGGTCGTCTCCCCATGATTGGTCGGGGGGCGTGTTGGGGCGTCTCGATCCCCCGCCCCCCGAAGAGACTGCTTCTCTTGGAGCTCGCTCTGCGCCCATTGGCTGAAAGGTGGCAAACGCGCTCGCACCCTTCCGATTGGCCAAAGCGTGGAGTCAGAACTTCGGTGACCGAGGAACTCCGCCCACATGCGTGTTCGACACGCCATCGTGCGGGGAATGGTCCATAGTGTTGTTGTTGTTATTTTTGTAGATATAAATTCTAGAGCTAAGAAAATAACTGCGCAGTGCATGTACACTTAATCACCCATTAAACATAGGATGGGACCCTACCTAGAAACACATACTTACCGATATAACTGATCTATAGGACCTGGCTGTTGTGTGCAGTAAGCTTCCACAATTCGTAACACTACCCCCTCCCCTTTACAGACTCGTCCCGAGTCGTCAAATTTTCGTGTGACAGATGTGAGTCTCCCCTAGTACATTTTACCTGCGGATCCCTGAGTGCGACATTTTTTATACGTGTCCCAAAAATAAATAACCTAGTGCGCTGCGTAACTAACTATCAGACTCTTTCGGACAACTTAACTAAATTGCCGGCGCTAAGACAGCACAACAGGTGGGTTAAACGTATTACAATCTGAACTAATATTTACACTAACCATGGCCCAGGACCTGTCATCTGTGAGGGAAAAAGGCACGGCAAAGTTAACAGTTTGTGTGGGTGAGTGCACAGCAGCTGAAG
>CM068955.1:50266379-50283971 GCA_035128595.1 Eptatretus atami
TGGCCAGGCTGCTCAATGCAGTCTCTGGCTCATGGAAATGGGAATGGATGCAAGAACAAATGAACGCACAGGCTGCTCAAATGCAGTCCCCATGTACGGCTGCCTGCAGGGCAGTCCTTGCAAAACACTTGCTGGATGATCCTGGCACACATGGTTGGATGGTGACATGGGGCAATGCAAAAAGGGTAGCGGGCATGGGGTCATGACAAAGGCAAGCAAATGAGGCATGGCAAGGTAAGGCAAATGCGGACCAGGCAGATGCAGCACGAAAAAACAGATAGGCATATAAAGGTGGCAGCCTTGGTCTGGTCCGTCAGGTTTGTGGAGGGAGTGCGGTGGTGCAGCGCTCCGAAGGCGGGCTCGACCTACTTACTGTCTCCCAACCTATCGCCTTTGCCTGTCTTTGTCCATACCCACTCCCTTAGTTTTGCAACAAAAAACAACAAAATTTAGCCCCTTTTTATTTTGTTATTTTATTTTATTATTATTATTTTTTAATATTTTTTTTCTCTATAATTTCGTCTCCCTAACCCCCTTTATCGTCTTTGTCCAGCTAGCCCATCCTGTCCATCTACTCCCAACCCCAAAGTTCCTGTTTTGGAGGGGACTAAGGGAGAGACTAGCATCCTGTCTCGAGGCCCAATGGAACCTCAGAATAGCCTCCCACATAATTCAGCTATCTTCTCCACAGTGAGTCCAGCGGCCTACGGAGAGTGAAGGGATGGATGGTGCGAAGGGGTCCACGTTTCCTGTCTACCCTATCCTTTATTAAACTTTAATATATCCCCGGGGCTTTTCAAAACGCCTGTCACTTGAAACTATTGGTTCTAGAAACCATGATTCCCGTCGCCTGTGTTGGCGTCCATTGTTAATTTGGGCCTGGCCATCAAATTTTCACTCGTGCCCTTGCACAATTTCATGGCTGGGCAGCGTGGCTCACTTTGCAGGGATTTCCCTCCAGCCGGACTCTGACTACGACACCCCCGGGCCCTGAGGCTGTCTCCGAGCCTACCTGCTCCCTATGAACGCGGGGGGTTGCCCTTCCCGGCATTGCCCCCCTCCGATGCCCACGTGGCATTTTGGCGCTACGGGTCCCGTTCCGCGGGTCGCCCGTGCCCACTACACTATCCCGGTCCCTTGGACCCTTGGCCTACTCTGGCCAACTAGTCCGGTGCCTGGGGTGCCCTCTACTCGATACTCACCTTTCAACAGCCACGCTCCCACCCGGTCAATGGACTCTTGCACCCCTCCAAATGGGTTTCATGCCTTCATACACCACCAACACAGAACGACCTCCTTTTGGTAAATTTGACTAACCCACTAACTAACATTACACTGACCCCGGGAAATTCCATGCAGGACGAGGCCATCAGGCACATCATCCCCATCCATTACTTCCAATGTCCTTGGACTCCTCTACCCCCAGTACTTCTAGGTACCTATATAATTCCATTTTAAGCCTATCCACAATTTCTGCTTGCCACTACCTCTCTGAGCAAGACCATTCATTCATTTATTCATTCAGTTGTATGCAGTCTGTGGCTGCTTGGCTGCATCATTTTCTGGGGGCTCAGCTGTGCTGTTGATTCAGGCATTAATACCCCTGTTACCAGCACACTGGTGCTCATTTTGCCGACCTCGGATGGATGACAGGCTGAGTCAACCCTACCTGGTGTTGATTCAACGACCCGGCAGGGGCTTGAACTCAAGACGCTAGGATCTTAAGCCAAGCACCTTAACCGTTAAGCCAACACAAGGCCTATACCCTTGCTTTAATATCTCTCTTCTTCTCTACTCCGAAGCTATGAACCCTGGTCCTATCACATGTCTATTCTGCTGAAAAGCTTGTTTTCCGCACTTATTCTGTCGATACAATTTATCTTAAACATGTCTATCAGATCCCTTTATAATCACCTCCTTTGTAATGAATAAAGTCTTGTCTCAAGCATGGTGTTGGCTTAATGATTGTTGTGGCTGGCTTGGGATCTTAGGGTCCTGAGTTCAAGCCCCTGTTTGTTGTTGAATTAACACAAGGTGGGGTTGACTCAGTGTGTCATCCTTTTGAGGTCGGTGAAATGAGTAACAGTGTACTGGTAATCAGGGCATTGCATCAGCGGCACAGCTGTGCCCTCAGACAATGATGCTACCAGTAGCCTTGTGCTACATACGAAGGAGGAGGGAAATCCTGTCTTGTTTAGCTGCTCTTCCATCGGTTTGCCCAGCTAGCTCTGGAATCACTCTCGTTGCTCCATGTTGCACCCTCTCTATGGCCACTATGTCCTACCTCAGATGTAGTGACCAAAGCTTCACACAATATTCCAGAAGAGGTCTCACTAAATTCCTGTACAGTGTCCCCCTCCTATGCCCTCCCTTCGATGAACACACCTCCACTTTTGATTTGTAATTTTCCCCCCTACAAATACAACCTAAATTCTTACTAACGCTACCTAAAGCTGCCTGGCACTGTGTTGTCTGCTTCTCACACATCCTCCAGATCCATATGCCACGTCACATGCTGCAAAGCTGAGCCATGCATTATATAGTACCTATTTTCATTATTTTTACCCATCCCCAGCACCTTACATTTCCTTATGTTAAACTGTATCTGCCAATCTTTTGCCCAATCTATTAAATTGTTGTGGTAATGACTCTTCGTGGGGTAAAAATGTTTAGTATAACGTTACTTATTCCTTCTTACTTATTTAGAATAAGCATAATGTAATTAATTGTGAGGTTAGATATGCGGAGGCCCCTGGAGTACCGGCGGAAAGTGGACACAGCAACGCGCTGCACCGACGCATGCTCCCATACCTGACCTGACCCTAGATATGCATCACTATAATGTGTAGAAAGATGTGCATTTTCCCTGCCCTCCAGTTGTTTCTACTACCTATCCTGGAACGGCCTCCATGTCCATATTCTTTGAAGAAAGAATGCTCCAAGCAGCTTACCAACACTGAGAGGTTTTAATCGCTTTATTTTAAAACACTCCAAGTGCGACGGTAAAAACTGTGCTTTTCAAACAAAACCACACTGTTCCGCCAGACATGGAAGAGCAAAACCCCCGCCCCCTCCCAGCAGAGATGACACAACACATGGGTGGAGCATAAATATGCCCGAGGTAAAACATTGGCGGAGCATAAATATACATTTTATATTCAAACTTGGTTACATCACACTCCCCACGGAACTTTGAGCTGTGTTTATATGTTCTTTTCTTCTGTATCTGTTTAAATGTTTATTTTAAAGCACACACAAAAACCTTGAAGTGTGAGCCCACTGGAGAATGCACAGGTGCTGTTGAAACTGCAGTGTCAAAACGGCAGTTAAAATCACCACAGGAAGCCCATGGAAAGATTGTCAAGGCACATGGCAATACAACCGCTCATTGAGCTGGAAAAAAGCTGTTAATGCCTGGTTATGCTGCAGCTTTAATACCCGAATTAGCTGAGAGAGAGAGAGAGAGAGAGAGAGAGAGAGAGAGAGAGAGAGAGAGAGAGAGAGAGAGAGAGAGAGAGAGAGAGAGAGAGAGAGAGAGAGAGAGACAGACAGACAGAGACAGACAGAGACAGACAGAGACAGACAGAGACAGACAGAGACAGACAGAGACAGACAGAGACAGAGAGAGACAGAATGAGAATGACAATGTGTTAAAAAAAAAAATGCAGGTGTGCAAGTAAAAGAAAAATCTGGATCGCTCTCTGGAATCGGTGCATCGGAAACTGCGCTTTTTGCCTGCTCCTGATGAGCTGAGTCATGCTCTCTCCTCTCCTCAGCATGGAGGTGATGGGATGTTGATGGGAGGATGATGGAACTGAACAGGCACCCAACTTTTTGCCAGGCTCATTAATGGATTTGCCGATGAAATCTCTTCTTGTCTCATAAAATTCCCTTTGTATATCTCTTGCCATGTGATTGAATAGGCCCGAAGATGAGAGTAGTTAAGGAATCTACCATTCGCTTGGTTCATTTTGAGGGCACGTGTACAGAGTTGAGGATAAGTGGTGATTTTATTGTTTATTCATTACATTCACATCTGCACTGTGTTTTTTTCATGTAATCCTTCACCTGAACATTTGCTTGTTATTAAATATACCTGGTCTCGGGGTTGGATTTTGCTTGTGCTGCCTATCTTGTTTAGGGTGGTTGTAGGTTGAACTTTGGGAAAGCCGGCCTCAGACCACGCTCTTGACTCGACAGTTTGCTCAGCCGAATTGTATCTGTCACGAGCGTCTATCAGCGTAGCACTTGGGTGGCTTGTTGGTCCCACGGGTACAGTAGCGGAAGTGGAAAGGCCGTGATCTTGTCCGGGACCGCGGACTCGCCTGACTGCTGCAGTTGCTTTGACGCAACTCACGGGACTCAAACCTAAAACTGGGATGGACCCGCTCCTGTAACAATATCTGCACTTTCCCAAATCTGATCACGCCCCCTCCACCCCTCTCCCCTCGCCCCCCTCTCCTTCTTTCTCTGTTGTTTACCTCACCTCCAAGCTTTGTGTCATCCACAAAATTGGAAAGCTGACTCTTAACTTCATTATCTAAGCCATTGATGTAAATTATCTTTGTACAACTGATCACTCAGGTACCCCACTACTAACTTCTTCCCTGTCGGATATCCTCCCACTCACAGGCACTCTTTGCTTCCAATCACTAAGTTCCTATCACGAAGCCAGTTTCCACTCCAGTAGCTACTCAACCATCCACTCCATAAGCCCTCACCCTAGCTATAACAATCTCCTTTGTGGTACTTTATAAAATGCCTTCTGAAAGTCTAGTGATACTGTTATGGATTTGGAAGCCATTTACACACAAACAGACAGTAGTCCCTGAAGTTTAGTTATCTCGATAAGTATGTGTTTATAGATAGGGTCCCATCCTGTGTCTAACGGGAATTACATGTGTGCGCTGCGAAGTTTCTTTATAGTTAGTTTTTTTACAACAAATCTCCTTCACTTCACTTCGCACACCAATGCCATTGCCTACGTGCGTTCGACCACGTACGTGGGCGGAGATTTTCATCGCCTCAGCTCCGACTCCACCCCTTGTCCAATCACGCACAGAGGGGACTTTCTCATGACACCCCGGCCAATGAGGGTTGAGATGGCACAGAGGGCGACTTTCCATGACACCGCTGGCCAATGAGGGTTGAGATGGCCACAGAGGGCGACTTTCCCACGACACCCCGGTCAATGAGGGTTGAGATGGCACAGAGGGCGACTTTCCCATGACACCCGCCAATGAGGGTGGAGATCGCCTTAGACGGCGCATTTTCTCACCCCGGACAAGAAAGATATAAAGGAACGCCAGGCTGGGGAGGTTGGTCGTCTTGGGGGTCACGGTCTGGTGCTGGCTGGTTTGTCTGGTCCTGGTCATCGTCTCTCTGATCTTCTCCTTGGTCTTGGTTCATTGGTGCGTGGGCGGTTGGAGAGCACGGTCCCTGGTGCTTGGTGCTGCGTGAAAGCTGTGGGGTTGAGTCCGCCACCGCGACAGATCTGTACACCGCACGAGGCGGACAGGTGCACGCCAGACCCTGGCCTTCGGCTCATCTTTCCTTCCGAGCTGGAGGCTCAATAAAGGCGCGGCCGGCCAAGTTCTTTGTGTGTGTGTGTGTGTGTGTGTGTGTGTGTGTGTGTGTGTGTTGTGTGTGTGGTGTGGAGCCAGTCCGTAAGTAGAATTGTTTAAGTGCCTTGTACATACCTGCATTGCTTTTAGTCGTTTAACTCTGCACTGTGTCCCCCCTCCCTTAAATAATAAACCCCTGTTAAATGTACCAGCTCGTTTTCTGTGCTTTCTTTCATTGGGCCGAGCATGGTGCATGTTGAGAATTAGTAAGGCCGTTCATGCCGTAAATTGTTTATTTGGTCTGGGCGGCTTCGGTAGCTTCCGCTCGTTTACGCGCGGATCCGAGTCGGTGATAGCGTCGGTTCGGACAAAGTCGGTCGAGGTGGTGGTTTTCCCCGGTAGTTGGACGACGGTGGTACTTAGTATATTGAATTAGGCAATTAACCCTACACCACGCCGTCAAAATATTGGCGACCACGGTCCGCTAAGGGACCCGTGAACTCTCGGACTTATCCGACAGTCACGACCTAAATTCCGGGGTGTTCGGTGGAAACGACTCCACTGCTCCACCAAGTGGTCATGTATCGCCACCGACCCCCGGCCCACAACAATACTACATCTACATCCACTGCACTTTCCCCATCCACCCAGCCAGTTAGTGCCTCATATAACTCCAATACATTTGTTTTCGTCCAATACACGACCTCCATTTCGTAAATCTTTGACGACTTACGTTTACTTATTTTTAATTTTTCTCAAATTGTTGCCCGATCCGTTTCCTTATTTAAATCTCCACACCTTCCCCACAATTGAAGTCCAAACACTAATTCTTAGTAATCTCTCCATAGAATAAATGGGAAAAAACCACATAAATACGAAGTAAAAAACAAGCAGTCATAGACTGGTACATACGAAATCGTCACTGTTGATCTTCACGTGTCTAATAAAAGCTGTCTCTAGAAAGTGTAGCGACGCCAACCAGAAGTTTCTACGATTGATTCTGACCAAACCATCAAAATCGGAATGTTCTGATGGATGTTTGAACTCACTGTGACCTTGCCTTGTGACCGATATTTGACCAAAATCTAATCAGCGCTAGCCCACCACCCTATCTGAATCACTTGTGATGTAATTTTGATTCGAGTTTGGTAGTTCTTTCTGGTCGGAGGTTGCGTGGCTGACAAACAAACCAACAAACAAACAAAACAAAAGAAAGAATCATCGATAACTTACGGAAATCTAACAGCAGTCATAGACTGGACTATACGAAATCGTCAACTGACCTCTGACCTTGTCTAATAAAAAGCTGTCTCTAGAGAAGGTAGCGATCAAAACCAGACGTTTCTAACGTATGATTCTGTCCCAACCATCAAAAATCGAATGTTGACCTCACCGTGACCTGACCTTGACCGATTTCGACCAAAATCTAATCAGCACTAGCATCAACCCTCCTGAATCAGTGGTGTATTTGACATTGGTATCTTCTTCCTGTTCTCGATTATCGTGCCAACAAACAAACAAACACACACAAACAACAAACACACAAACAGATGACGGAAGTCATCAAAATATACTTACGAAAAAATCTAAGATTATCGTAGTAACAAGGAAAAGGAGGAAATACAGTACGATGGAAAGATTTTAAGAACATCTCAATCTGCAAAAAAAATAAAAATACACTAACTCGTCGTCATGACAACGGCTTCGCAGATAGAGATCTCCATGTTTTTCTTCATTGTTAAAATATAAAAATCATGCGAATTATTTGTTATAGATACAATTTAAGAGTACCAGTCGGCTTCAGTTCGATTGATTCCGATTTTAATTGCAGCACCAAGCCAGCACTGCGAACAGCGCTCCGAACAGACATTATATATACACTTCCTGTGTGAAACGACAAAGAACGAAGATGCCAGTTACAGTGACTGATTTCGTTTGGGAGCAAACAAATACTAAAGTGTGTGTCACGCTACCTTTGAAAGGCATACCTTCGCGCTCCGTGGACATTTTATCAATGGAACATTACCTGAAGGTTCGAAAAGCACGCAAGTATTACGTCACCACGTGCGCGATTCGGTCGCATCACTCATGTCGTCGTCGTGTGTTATTATTATTATATCCGATAAAACCGATTATTTTTCAAGTTCCGGAGATCTATAATAACGGGAATGTGCGTGCATGTTGTACATCTTCAAAACAAATTGTTTCCATTGTGTAGGCTTCAGTATGTGTTTGTTCCATGGTAACAGCATGGATTCCGAAATTTAGTTTTAGTCTCGTTCATTATCTATAATTCCAGCAGTGTGTGTGTGTGTGTGTGTGTGTGTGTGTGTGTGTGTGTTGTGTGTGTGTGTGTGTCTGTCTGTCTGTGACCGCTGTTTCTCGACACCACATGTCCGATCTAATTGAAACTTGCCAACAACATTGCTGGGGACCTGAGGATTGCCTTTTCAAGGTTTGATATTAATCAGACAAGTGCTTCCCAAGTTACGGCCATTTATTTACCAAACCAATGACAAGACACGTTGCTGCGTGGGCGTGGCCGATGGGGAAGAGAACCTCAGCCGCGTTCCCCATTACGGGTTACAACGTACGGACTTCCGGAGAGTGATGACTTTGTGTATTCTAATAATTTCTCGATATCTTATGCGCATTTATAGATAACACAATCCCCAAGTTATGATCGTTCCATATTAGACGGTGTATAAATTTCGGTAACATCAGAGTGAACTGGTATGCTCGAACCAGAGTAAATTTTAAACACGCGATAACTTACGATCGAAAATAAGCAAGTAGGAAGCAAAATTTAATTGACTTCGTGAATTCTAATAATTCTCGATTTCTTATGCGCATTTTAGATAAACACAATGCCCCAATCCAGTCGTCGTTTACAGGAGCGAAGGAACGGCGACCGGCCGACGATGATGTCACGGGCCATGCCGGTACATGGCAGCGAATGTCATGGAAGCAAAGACAGGGAGGTAAACTTGATTTTAATTAACTCTGTGTGTGAAGTGTGTTGTCGCGAGAACGCGAGAGCGAAGGAACGGCCTGTGTGTTGTCGTTTCTGGCTCCGCGTTTGAAGGTTTTTTTTTTTTTTTGCACTATGGCCACATGAGAGCGAAGGATGCCTGTGTGGTTGTCGTTTCTGGCTCGCGTGAAGGTTTTTTTTTGTTTTTTTTTTGCACGTACGGCCGTGAGAGCGAAGGAATGGCCTGTGTGGTTGTCGTTTCTGGCTCACGGTTTGAAAGTTTTTTTTTTTTGCACGTACGGCCACGCACGTACGGCACGGAGAGCGAAGGAACGGCCTGTGTGGTTGTTGTTTCTGGCACGCGGTTGAAAGTATTTTTTTTTTTTTTTTGTTGCACGTACGGCACGCACCTACGGGCATGCACTAGTCTATCTATAATTCAGCAATCTCTTTGTGTCTGTGTGTCTGTCGTCTGTGACCGCTGTTTCTCGACAACCACTGGTCCGATCTGATTGAAACTTGCCAGGTATATTGCTGGGGACTGAGTATGTGCCTTTCAAGTTTGATATTAATCGGACAAGTGGTTCCCAAGTTATGGCCATTTTTTACCAAAACAATGACAGGACACGTGCTATGACGTCACAATTGTTCTGCTTTTTTTTTCTCTTTTTTTTGCAGTACGGCGCGCACGTACGGGCACCGCGAGAGTGAAAGAACGGCCTGTGTAGTTGTTGTTTCTGGCACGTGGTTTGAAAGTTTTTTTTAATTTTTTTTTTTTGCACGTACGGCATGCACTAGTTTCTCTTAATTCTGGAAAAAATCGCACCTTCCTGTCTTAAATATGGCTTTAAATCTGACATCAATTTAATATGAGTATTGTAAGATTAAAAACAAAGACTGAGGATGTTAATGGCTTAAATCAATATGGAAACCATTCAATGGAGTAGACATGTGTATTGTTTTGACTATAGGCCATACTTTCCATGGTATTGTTGGAGGAAAGGGAGGAGGGGGGGGGGTGCAGCGGATGGTCTCGAGGTTCGAATCCAACCAAGCTATAAACTGTCGTCTTTGTGTTTCACAGGTAGGGTGATTCATCAATGTGTGTGCCGCCTCTTGGATGGACTTAAAACTATGTGCGTCTCGTCTTGCCGGTATTAGTTGGTGGACGTTGAAGATCCCACGGTGTCCTTCGTGAAAAGTGTATAGGTGAGCTGTCACCAGCAGTATGGGCAAAATTCCAAATTCCTGCCCAAACTTTAGTCGAATGTCAGGCCTGGCCAGCCGGTTTGTGAAAGACTTGGGCCAAAACCTTCCTTCTGCCAACCCCAAAACGACGTGGGAATAATTGTGGTCGTTAAAGAAGAAAACGAAGTTACGTCTGACAAGGATGCACAAGGAATTTGGACGTGGGAGAAGGCCATTTGGCCCATCATTCCTGAACTGCACTGCACCCCAGTATCATCACCCATCCACTCACAAACTACCTACCGTGCACACAAGCCAATAACCCCATACCCCTCAATCTCCATTGCATCCAGGTAACCATCTAAATCACATTTAAACTGATCCACCCCTCTACTGCCACCACCTTTCTGGGGAGACAATTCCATGCATTGACCACTCTCCGACTGAAGGACCCCTGCCTTAAAACTGTCCTAACTCTCATCTTGTTTACCTTCAAGCTATGGCCTCTGTTTCAAACACTGTCCACTCTGCTGAAAAATTCTACTTCATCTATCTTGTCCAGATGCTTCATTACCTTGAACATCTCTGATATATTCTCGTAATTGCCTCCTTTCCAATGTATGAAGTTCTGTCTGCTTAAAACCTTTCTTGTAGCTTCGTCACTAGCCCTGTGATCGATCTAGTAACTCGACACCCTCTCTTGTACCCTCTCTTGGCAGCTATGTCCTTCCTCAGATATGGTGACCAAAACTGTACACAATATTCCAGAGAAGCCCTTACAAAATTCCTTTACCGTGTTAAAGCTACCTCCTTTGGTTTATAATTTATTCCCCTACAAATACAACCTTAAAGCCTATTAGCTTTACCTATAGTTGCCTGACATTGTCCTGTCTGCTCACCCCCTGTATCTATTACTTCCCCCCAGATCCTTCTGCTGTGTGACACGTTACAAGATTGCTTATTGCATCATGTAATCCCTACTTTCATTATTCTTACCCATCCTCAGCGCCTTATATGTAATTGTGTTAAACTACATTTGCCAAATCTTTGAAAATATCTACACTTTCCGAAATCTGATCACCCCCTGTCTGCTATCCTTACATCCAAGCTTTGTGTCGTCTGCAAATTTGGAAAGCTGACTTAACTGCTCTGTCCAAATCATTGATGTAAATTATGAATAATTAGCAGGGGTGCCCAGCGTTGCCCAGTATATTTTTTGTGGGAGACTAAAACACTTCCCTACGTCCACTAAGGAATGTGATTGGGGATAATTTAATATTACCTTTCATGTCGCTACAAAGGTTTGGGCATGACAGATAGATTATAAAATGGCCCGTCATGGTCACCTTTCCAACTCACAATCCCGTGAGATTTGCAGAAAGCCTGAGGAATTGCAACTGTCAAGCGACCATGAGCCCTGGAACCAAGACATCGTAAAATCAACTTCGCATATAAAGAAATGTACTGTACCCAACAGGGTGGTTACAGAGTCTTGTTACCTCCCCCCCCCCACCCCTTCATCCCCTATCATCATTTACCCTGGTACATTTCCTATGTGTGTATGTATATGTATATGTATATATATATATATATGTATATACATACTTGTATAAACAATTGACCCCTCCCACACTCCTCCAGCCGAAGAAGCTGCATAAAGCAACCCATGAAGACCTACACAAGGTAAGTGCTATGCTGTTTCAAACCCTTCCCACAGTTCCTCAACAACTATAAAGACGTTCACACATAGTACACACATGAGAATCCCATTGCTACACACCCCATCAGCTACCGAACCGGTTTCATCACTTATTGGCGAAACATCAGCGATAACACAGACAGCAATGCATACCAATGAAGCTTTCAAGCATGTACCATGCACAAACGTCAAAAGCAGTCAATTGACTGATATTCTGCACCACAAACAAGACAAGCCGGTAGGCGGACATGGGTAGTCGATCAAGTCGAATTTAGTCGTTTTTCAGCCGTTACTAGCCAACAAAAGCGTCCATAGCAACGGTTCTTTCTCACACATAACTAAGAGATACCATGAACCTACCATACCAGTTTCATATATATCTGACTCGTAGTCTCTGAGATCTAACGAACATCGGTTTTTCGTTTATTTCGACCAGGGTTCATTCAAAGTCTATCTTCTCCGACAGTTTTCATGGGAGCGGGCTGAATTTTTTTGTCAAGGAGGCTGAATGTGTTGCCCACAACGATCATAGTTTGATTTTGAATTTCGATTTTTTAATTTTTTGAAAATTTAAAGGCCCGTTGCTAGGCAACCGAGGGTCCATAGCAACGGTTCTCAAACGCGCCAAACTAGGTCATGGTATGAACCTACCACCAGAGTTTCATTAAAATCGGCCTACGATTAACGGAGTACTGGCCTGGACAGACAAACAGACAGACAGACAGACAGACAAGCCGGTAGTCGAACATGGGTAGTCGATCAAGTCGAATTTAGTCGTTTTTCAGCCGTTACTAGCCAACAAAAGCGTCCATAGCAACGGTTCTTTTCACACATAAACTAGACATACCATGAACCTTCCATACCATTTTCATGTATGTCTGACTCATAGTCTCTGAGATATAACGAACTTCGTTTTTTGTTTTTTTCGACCAGGTTCATTCAAAGTCTATCTTCTCCGACAGTTTTCATGGGAGCAGGCTGAATTTTTTGTCAAGGAGGCTGAATGTGTTGCCCACAAACGATTATAGTTTGATTTTTGAATTTCGATATTTTATTTTTTTAGATTTTTTTGAAAATTCAAGGCCCGTTGCTAGGCAACCGAGGGGTCCATAGGAACGGTTCTCAAACGTGCACAACTAGGTCATGGTATGAACCTACCACCAGGATATCAAAATCGGCCTACGATTAACGGAGTACTGGCCTGGACAGACAGACAAGCCAGAGTAGGCGGACATGCGGTAGTCGATCAAGTCGAATTTAGTCGTTTTTCAGCCGTTACTAGCCAACAAAAGCGTCCATAGCAACGGTTCTTTCTCACACATAACTAGGACATACCATGAACCTACCATACCAGTTTCATGTATATCTGACTCATAGTCTCTGAGATATAACGAACTTCGTTTTTTTATTGTTTTCGACCAGGGTTCATTCAAAGTCTATCTTCTCCGACAGTTTTCATAGGATCTGGCTGGAAATTTTTGACAATATGGCTGAATGTACTGCCCACAGTCGCTCGTGGCCCGATTTTTGATTTTCGAAAATAAATTTTGTATGTTTTCAAAAATTTCAAAGGCCCGTTGCTAGGCAAGTGTGGTGTCCATAGCAACGGTTCTCATTTGCACACAACTAGGTCATGGTATGAACCTACCAACCAAGTTTCATCGAAATCGCCATTGTATTAACGGACACTGGACCGAACAGACATACATACAAGCACAGACAGACAGACAAACATATCGACGGAAATACTGATAATAAGGGTAGAAAAAAAAATCTAAATTTTTTTTAATTCGACTACCCAATAACGACGGAAAACCTGACAATAAGGGTAGATAGATCGACTACCCAACATAACGACGGAAACCTGACAATAAGAGTAGATAGATCGACTACCCAAAAAAGATGTCGTGCAGAGTACGATACTTGCAAAATCCACCCCCTCTCCAAAGGTTGCCATGGATAGATACATCAAATTGTCCATTTCATTAAGATTAAAATTGACAATCTTAATCTAATCTCAGGTCAATGGGATGAAAATTGAGTATTTTTCAGATTGAAATTGATGATTTTAGAAGTTTGACCTTTTGGGTTGACCTTTGACCTTTTGACATCAAAATAGTTGGTTTCCAAATTCAGTGATGCACTACGCAATTACTGCTTAATTTTCAGGTTAATCGGATGAAAATTGATGATTTTTTTCAGATGAAATTTGATGATTTTAGATGTTTTTTCCTTGAGTTGACCTTTGACCTTTTGATCTCAAAAATAGTTGGTTTCCCAAATTCAGTGATGCACTACGCAAATCCTGCTTAATTTACAAGTTGATAGGATGAAAATTGACGATTTTTCAGATGAAATTTCATGATTGTAGATGTTTTCCCTTGAGTTGACCTTTGACCTTTTGACCTCAAATAGTTTGTTCCCAATTCAGTGACGCAATATGCAAATCCTGTTCAACTTTCAAATCAATTGGATGAAAAATGACAATTTTAGAAATTTGACCTCAAGATGACCTTTGACCTCAAAATCAATAGGCTTCTCAGTTGAGACTACCTCTACAACTCGGTAAAGTTTCATGATGATCAGTTTAGGATTGTGACCTTAAGGTGATTGATAAACAAACAAACAGACAGAATAACAAAATCGATTGACCAATACACTTGAAAAATCGATTTTGCAAGTAACAAACAGACAGACAGGGGTGAAAACATCACCTCTTTCCACCTTTGGTGACGGAGGTAACAAAGCTCTTTTATTGGTTCCATTGCTGTCTCGCTTGAGTTTTTTGACTTGACTGAACTATCATTCATAACTGACCAACTGATAATTCCAGTTGCAACAAACAGTTATAATTGACAGGAACCATGGTGCCCAAACGGTTTCAGTTAGCTTCAATCCAGTTTCTTTGTTTAAAAAAATATTTTTAGTGAGAGATACTTGTCGGATGGCTCTTCCTGACCAAAAATGAGAATAAGTGCATTAATGGCTATAATTGTAGTATGTGCGATGAAGAAAGAACAATCTCCATGAAAGAAAAAATTGGGATAACAGAATAACTAGAGCTGGGCTGAAAGAAGCAGTAATATCGCCAAATATTTCAGGAAATGTGTGTGGAAGAGCCGAAAAACTGAATGAACTCGAGAGTTCATAGAATACGATATACTTCAGTTATACAGTGTTCAATTATATACTTCAATTTTAATAAAACTAGTGCGGGCCCGTAGGTGCGATGCCCGTAGGTGCGTGCCCGACGGTGCGTGCTGTACGTGCGTGGCTGTACGTGCGTGGCGTATGTGGCCAAAAAAAAAAAAAACTGGATTGGGGCATTGTTTCAATTATATCGGACCAACCTATCATAAATGGTCATAACTTTGGAAACACTTGGGAAACAGCTGAAACAGATGAGAAAGAACGATATCGAACCTTGAAAAGGCATATACTAGGTCCCCAGCGTCAATTGTGACATCATATCAAAAAAAAAAAAGTGACGTTAATAGTGACGTCATAGCACCGTGTCCTGTCATTGGTGATAAAAAATGGCCGTAACTTGGGAACCGCTTGTCCGATTAATATCAAACCTTGAAAAGGCACATCCTCAGGTCCCCAGCAATATTCCTGGCAAGTTTCAATTAGATCCGACCAGGGGTTGTTGAGAAACGGCAGTCACAGACACACATACAGATAGACAGACAGACACACCGAGATTGCTGGAATTATAGATAGACTAGTGCATGCCTGTAGGTGCGTGCCCGTACGTGCAAAAAAAAAAAAGAATTAATAATGTGACGTCAATAGTGATGTCATAGCACCGTGTCCTGTCATTGGTTGGCAAATAAATGGCCGTAACTTGGGAACCGCTTGTCCGATTAATATTGTCACGGCTGTGGAAATTCGCAACCACCA
Source organism: Eptatretus atami (assembly GCA_035128595.1). Lineage (NCBI taxonomy): Eukaryota > Metazoa > Chordata > Myxini > Myxiniformes > Myxinidae > Eptatretus > Eptatretus atami. The sequence continues at coordinate 50,281,705 of CM068955.1, forward strand.
TTCAGGTTCCGTAGGTGAGGATTTCTGAAGTACATGTATGTTAGCCCCAAACCCGTTGTTTAGAGGGAATTAATTATACATGTGATTCATTCGCGGCTGCGACACTTTGAGTCAGTCGTTTTTCTTTTCTCTATCGTTATTTTGGACCAATAATCCCCCAACAACTCAAACACCGCCACCTTCGCCTCTTTACCTCCACAACTCCACCCCACAAACATCGCTTCACCGCCATTCTCAAACGACGCCCGCCAACAACCAAACTCCCACCACCTCCGCCTTTCTACCACACGTCGTGCCATGCGCTGTGAATGCGTTCCTTCCCTCGAAAAGCGATCAGGAATGCTTCACGCCCCCTTTATCATCCATCCAATGACCGAGCATCGGTAGTGTAGCCCCCCGCCCTCCGACCCGCTGTGAATGCGTTCTCCTTCTCCCCGAAAAGCGGATCGGAAGGCTTCACGCCCCCTTTTCATCCATCCAATGACCGAGAGATCAGGTAGTATAGCCTGCCTCCGAACCCGCTGTGATCCAGAAATTTACATATACGCCCCTCCCCCGGGCTATTATGGCGCGAGCTCGGGGCGGAAAAAAAAAAGAGGAAGTCAAGTGGAAAGCGGAGGCCGAGTCATCGGAAGGGAAGAAGGATAGCAGTGGGAAGCAGTACGAAGAGGAAGTCAAGTTGAAGCGGGGGTACGGAAGAGGAGAGGGGAAACGGTGTTGCTACGGAAGAGGAAGTCAAGTAGCGGCGCAGTACGTCGGGAAGTCCAAAGGAGGCAGGAAAAGGGTGGGCAGGAGGAAGTCACAGTTGCGCAGACGTCGGCAGGCACGAGTCGCGAACGGAGGGGGCAGTGTGGGCAGCGGCGGAGTGAGCTGTCGGGAGACGAAGTCAATCTGCAGTGTCGGCAGGGCGAGTCGTCGCGGAGACGAGCTCGAAGCCGACGGAAAGCAGACGGGGAGCGCCGAGAGAGAGCTCGCGACCACGCCAGGGCACGAAGCCAGGCGCAGCTACACTGACATTGCGGCTTGCCCGCCATCGCGCCACGAGGGCGCGGGTAGGACCCTGCGTCTCGTGGACCTGTCCGCTCATCCAGGTCCACGCTCATTAGGCCCACGGGCCCGGTCTGACTCCCTTGCCTTGAGGGGGTCTTTCCTTTGCTTTTGTGTGGAATGCGTGTTGTGGCGCCGTGTCTTGTAAAGGAGAAACTTTAAGTGCATGTTAAATAAACCTTTGCTTGTATTCGGTAGTAATTCTTTCTTGCATTCTTACTGTATGGCTGTATATGTGTGCTATCCTGTGTTCGCAGAATAAATGTGCTTTGTGTTGAATTGTTCCCCGTTTCGCTGCGTCCTTTCCTTTGTTGGGTCTCCATCTTGCTTCACGTAAAGGGTTCGAGTGGGCGTGATATCCCGATAATTAATTGGAACCGTCGAGGCCGACGATAACACCGCTCGGTTATCCCGATAGCACGGAACGGACCGCTTAAGCGGTTCGTGTCCGAAGTCGACCTGCGGCGAGGTGCGATCGCCCGGTTTACCATCCGCGTGGGTACTTAGGTAGGTCGAGTTTGGCGAACAACCTATCCACGGCGTTGGCCGATTGCACGATCGTGGTGAGGCCGAAAGGCCCACCCGTGACTGGCTCCCAGCGTTAGTCCGAGAGGGTCACGACTGAATTGTCCGTCCGTGGGCGAGACGTGCCGCGATTCGAGTCACGTGGCCGTTCGCACGCCGGCGGGCGCGAATTCGTAACACTGGTTACAGGTGTGATTCAAATCCACCTCGGTCTCCAACTAAATTCACGGGAATCGGTCCAGGGGTGAGAGGAGCGACCCCGATTCCCTCCAAATTACGAGCAGGCTAAATTAACCCCTTACGAGAAACAGATGGCATTTCAAGGCGAGAGCGGTGCCGGGGTAGAAATGAATATGTGTTATAATGTAGAATCCATGGTCCTCCAGGATGGAAACCCCGAGCAGGACATTGGTGTGCAGGAACAGTTTCTCCCCCAACTGAACCCAGAGCCCGAGATGGGCGCGGGAGCGGCCGCGGTGTATGACACCTCCCTCCCCTCCTCCGAAACCCTCCCCCGATCCCTGCCGAAACGGCTCACCCAAGTGCACCGACATGGGCCCAGCTCTTCGCCATGCTGGAGGGAATAAATAATAAAATGGATGACATGGAAGCGAATACGCAGACACTGCGGGGTGAGATGCAGCGATTAGACCGTGGCCTGCAGGCAGGCATAATGGCAATGGCGAGGAGCGAAA
>CM068955.1:50291731-50313826 GCA_035128595.1 Eptatretus atami
GTGCTTCCCAGCACGCCGTGTGTGAAAGGGGCACCGCAGGTGGAAGAGGCCACGTGTGCGAGGGAAACGGCATGAGTGAGTGAGCGGCCGAGTGTGAGGGAGACAGCGTGTGTAAGGTCGCTGTGTGTAAGGGAGATGACGGTCGGCATGCGGGAGCATGCAGCCGCGTCTCCCGGTGTGAGTTTAATGGAGTGGAGTCTGTGCGTCGTGACACGCAGGTGTGCGTGGGTCGAATGGCGACAACGACGGCGGACAGAGAGACAAAAGCCGAGTAGCGGCCGTAGATGTTACGGGGAACCGCGCCGGGTTCACCGAGCGGCGAGCGCGAGGTCCGTGCTGTGCAGCGCACGAGACCGCCACGTGCTCGCTTGCGGGAGTGAAGCCCGGTCCGGAAACGCCAGCGGTGGATTTGCCGATCCCGCGGACGACAAAGTTTAGGCAGGATTTCGGATTTGGACCAGACGGGTTCTCCACGCGAGCTTGTGTTAAGCTCCAACGGGCAGAGCACATGTGTTCGCGTGGGGAGCCCCTCGGAGTGCGAGGGTTGCTTTTGGGGTGCGCAGGGTGACGTCATGGCTGCACGTGGGTGTGGAATCCGGCAGGAGGGGTATCCCTGCCGGATGGTACCGTCCAAGAGGGACGAGGTACGCGTGCAGCTGCATGACGTCACGGGCAACGTGCAAAGTGCGCGAGCTGCGATTGCCGCGCTGGTGTTGCGCGTAATTAAAAAAATAAATAAAAAAAGCAAGAGCTTCGCGGTGGTGCGTGAGGCAGTTGAACAGTCACGCGTGCTAAGGTGTCTTAGACTCTGACTCGTGACAGTGATTTTTTGATTTTGACAGAGTGTATAGGCGGGAGGAGGGGAGAGAGCTCAGGGCGCGGGTACTCAGGGCCGTGATGATTAGTTAGAGGATTTTAGTTGAGATTGTAGGATGGGGAAATGGTAATGGACATTTTGGAGACAGTGACAGACTTGATGTGTAGAGGGACGTAGTTAGCTACGTAGTGTTAAATGGAACGTGCTGTAGTGTAAGGACGACGTGGGAGCACGAGTTAGTTAGGGGATGTAGTGAGCGGATGGCAGGATCAGCGATGTTGAGTTGAGTTGTGACATGTTGAGTGAGTGAGCCAGCGGGTCTGTGTGTATGGAGCGAATGGGAATGCATGGTGCGATGAGTGATTGGGGGAGAGTGACTCCCGCCCAAGGACCCCGGGTCAGTGTTAAAGTGAGTTAGCTGGGTAGTCAAATTAACAAAAATGGAAGTCGTTTGTTGTTTGTGGGAAGTAGGCTTGAAACCCGTTTGGAGGGTGCAGGAGCCCTGTTGACGGGCTGGGAGCGTGGCTGCGAAAGGTGAGTATCGCTGAGTGGGTACCCCGGGCACCGGGCTAGTCGGCCTGGTAGGCCAAGGGCCCATGGGGGCCGGGATAGCGTTGTGGCACGGGTGCGCCGCATGGTGCGGGGCCCGGGGCGCCATTAGCCGCGTGGGCAGTGTCGTGGCACGGGTGACCCTCGGAAAGGGCCCGGAAGCCAGCCTGCCACGTGAGCGTTCAGGGAGTTGCCAGGAGGGCACTCCCCGATGTTAGGGAGCTGGTAGGCTCGGAGGCAGTGTAGTGCCTGGGGGTGCCATCGTCGGAGAATCGCAGAGGGTCGTGCCTGCCAAGGAGCCACGCGTCCCAGCCATGAGACCGTGTGAGGGCACGGAAGGAAAATTGGGGGGCGAGGCCCGAAATTGTAAGGACACAACACAGGCGACGGGAATCTTGTTGTTAGAACCGATAGCTTAAGCGAGAGGTGCTTTTTGAAAGCCCGGGGTAGTTTAAAGGTTAATGGATAGGGTAGATTAGGAAGTGTACCCCTCCCCCACCATCCATCCCTTCGCTCTCGTTGTGGGCCGCTGGACCCACTTTGGGTTAGATCGCTGAAGTCTGGGAGTCCATCCTGAGGTTGAATTGGGCCTCGGCACAGGACGCTAGCTCTCCCTTATTCCCCTCCGGGAAGGAACGTAGGGTTGGGAGTAGGCTAGGGACGATAGGTTAGCCGAACAGAGACAGTAAAGGGGGTTAGGGGACGAATTATAGTGGGGAAGTAAGGATAAACATAAAAACAACAAAAAAAAATTAATTGGGTCTAAATTGGTTTTGACAAATTAAGGGAGTGGGTATGTACAGTGACAGGCAAAGGCGATAGGGGGGAGGAGACAGGTAGGTAGGGCCGAGCCGCCTTCTGAGTGCCACACCACCGCACTCCCTCCACCAACCTCCACTGATAGGCAAAGGCCGGCCAACTTCGTCAGCAACTGTGTTTTGCTGCGAGGCCTGTGCAGGTCGGATCGTCCTACGGCTGTGTTACTTCAAGGCTGTGCCGGCCAGTTCATCTGCCGGCTGTTTGCTACAGTGGCCCTGTTTTGCCATGCCTTGCCTGCCTGCCTTCACCTTTGCCATGCCATGCCCCTGCCCATGTTCACCAGGCCCCGTTCTAGTTTGTTTTGCCCCCTTGTTCATTGCCATGTGCGCCAGGATCAAAGCAACAGTTTGCAAGCTGCAGAAACTGCCCTGTTGGCAGCTACAACCCGGGCCTGCAGTGGCGGCCCGTGCACCATGTTTGCGTCCATCCATTCATCCATTCATCCATCCATCCATCCATCCATCCATCCATCCGTTGTGCTCATTGCGTGTGCCACTTGAGCTGGCACGGAGACTGCGTTTGTGCAGCCCATGCACCGTTGTGGTTCACTGTGTTCATTTTCAAAGGGGAGGCCTAGGACTGCGTGTGAGCAGCCGCCACGTTCCCTGTCACCTGCATTGCTTGAGCCAGAACTGCATGCGAGCAGCCTGGCTCCCTGCTAACTGCTTTCTTTTTGCAGAGTCCATTGATCCGGGCCATGGAGTAGTGTAAATTATATGGTTAAGGTGTTAAGATTACTGTACATATGAGTGCGCCCCCGGCATGTCTGTCTTAGCGCCGGCAATTTTATTTAAGTCGTCCGTGTGAGTGGTTTGTTTCGTTAGTTACTCAGCCCTCAGGTTATTTATTTTGGGGACACGAATACCATGAATGTCGCACTCAGGGATCCGTAGGTAAAACGTACTAGGGGAGAACTACACATGATGGCACACGAGAATTTGACGACTCGGGACGAGTCTGTAAAAAGGGGAGGGGTAGTGTTACGGCTGTGGAAATTCGCAACCACCATTCAGGTCCCGTAGGTGAGGTATTTCAAAGTACATGTATAGTTAGCCCCAAACCCGTTGTTTAGAGGAATTAATGTGATTCATTCGGGCTGCGACACTTTGAGTCAGTCGTTTTCTTTTCTCTATCGTTATTTGGACCAATAATCCCCAACAACTCAAACACCGCCACCTTCGCCTCTTTACCTCCACAACTCCATCCCGCAAACATCGCTTCACCGCCATTCTCAAACGACGCCCGCCAACAACCAAACTCCCACCACCTCCGCCTTTCTACCACACGTCGTGCCATGCGCTGTGAATGCGTTCCTTTCGCCCCGAAAAGCGGATCAGGAATGCTTCACGCCCCCTTTTCATCCATCCAATGACCGAGCATCGGTAGTGTAGCCCCGCCTCCGAACCCGCTGTGAATGCGTTCCTTTCTCCCCGAAAAGCGGATCAGGAAGGCTTCACGCCCCCTTTCATCCATCCAATGACCGAGCATCAGGTAGTATAGCCCTGCCTCCGAACCCGCTGTGATCCAGAAATTTACATATACGCCCTCCCCCGGGCTATATAGGCGCGAGCTCGGGCGGAAAAAAGAGGAAGTCAAGTGAAGCGGCAGTACGGAAGAGGAAGTCAAGTGGAAGCGGTGCTTTACGGAAGAGGAAGTCAAGTGGAAGCGTGCAGTACGTCGCAGGAAGTCAAGTTGCGCAGTACGTCGGCAGAGAACCAAGTGGAGCAGTGGAGTGGCAGCGGCGGAGTGTCGGGAGCCGAAGTCAAGTCTGCAGTGTCGGCAGGGCAGTCGAGTCGGGAGACGGAGCTCTAAGCCGACGGGAAAGGCAGACGGGGACCCGGAGAGAGCTCGACGACCACGCCAGGGCACGAAGCCAGGCGCAGCTACACTGACATTGCCGCTTGACCGCCATCGCACCACGAGGGCGCGGGTAGGACCCTTCGGTCTCGTGAACTGGCCGCTCATCCAGGTTCCACGCGCATTAGGCCACGGGCCCGGTCTGACTCCTTGCCTCTGAGGGGGTCTTTCCTTTGCTTTTGTGTGAATGCGTGTTGTGGCGCCGTGTCTTGTAAAGTGAAAACTTTAAGTGCATGTAAATAAACCTTTGCTTGTATTCGGTAGTAATTCTTTCTTTGCATTCTTACTGTATGGCTGTATATGTGTGCTATCCGTGTCGCAGAATAAATGTGCTTTGGTTGAATTGTTCCCCGTTTCGCTGCGTCCTTTCCTTTGTTGGGTCTCCATCTTGCTTCACGTAAAGGGTTCGAGTGGGTGTGATACGCCTGATAATTAATTGGAACCGTCGAGGCCGACGATAACACCGCTCGGTTACCCGATAGCACGGAACGGACCGCTTAAGCGTTCGTGTCCGAAGTCGACCTGCGGCGAGGTGTGATCGCCCGTTTACCATCCGCCTGGGTACTTAGGTAGGTCCAGTTTGGCGAACAACCCTATCCCACGCGGTTGGCCGATTGCACGATCGTGGTGAGGCCGAAAGCCCACCTGTGACTGGCTCCCGGCGTTAGTCCGAGAGGGTCACGACTGAATTGTCCGTCCGGTGGCGAGATGTGCCACGATTCGAGTCACGTGCCGTTCGCACGCCGGCGGGCGCGAATTCGCAACAATATCAAGCCTTGAAAAGACATCCTCAGGTCCCCAGCAATATTCCTCGCAAGTTTCAATTAGATTGGACCAGGGGTTGTCGAGAAACGGCGGTCGCAGACACGCATACAGACAGACAGACAGACACACAGAGATTGCTGGAATTATAGATAGACTAGTGCGTGCCCGTAGGTGCGGGCCCGTAGGTGCGTGCCCGTACGTGCCAGCTTCGTTCCTTCGCTCTCGTAAACGACGACTGGATTGGGGCATTGTTTCAATTAGATCGGACCAATATAAAAAAAACAAAATAAATAAATAAAGAAAAAAATTGTGACGTCATTCGTGATGTCATAGCACCGTGTCCTGTCATTGGTTGACAGATAAATGGACGTAACTTGGGAACCGCTTGTCCGATTAATATCAAACCTTGAAAAGGCACATCCTCAGGTCCCCAGCAATATTCCTGGCAAGTTTCAATTCGATCGGACCAGTGGTTGTCGAGAAACGGCTGTCGCAGACACACATACAGACACACAGAGATTGCTGGAATTATAGATAGACTAGTACGTGCCCGTAAAAAAAAAAATTTAAATAAATAAATATTCAAACCGCGACAAGAAACAACAACCACACAGGCCGTTTCTTCGCTCTCGCGTGTCCGTACGTGCGTTGCCTGGAAGTTCGCATATCGCAGTTACGAATATATTTATTTGCAATTTAGTTTTAATGGCCAATTATTCAATTAGCGCCAACGTATTTTGTCTTTTCGCAATGTCGTCGCAAGGAAAAACAAAAAGAGAAGAGAAGAGAGGAAAAAAAAATTTTACTTCCTGGTTCGGAGCACACCAGCTCACTCTGATGTTACCGAAATTTATGCACCGTCTAATATGAAAACGATCATAACTTGGGGCATAGTGTTTATCTATAAATGCGCATAAGAAATCGAGAAATTATTAGAATACATGAAGTCATCACTCTCCGGAAGCCGTACGTTGTAACCTGTAATGGGGAACGCGGCTGAGCTTCCCTTCCCCCATCGGCCACGCCCACGCAACAACGTGTCTTGTAATTGTGTTGGTAAATAAATGGCCGTAACTTGGGAACCACTTGTCCGATTAATATCAAACCTTGAAAAGGCACATCCTCAGGTCCCCAGCAATATACCTGGCAAGTTTCAATCAGATCGACCAGTGGTTGTCGAGAAACAGCGGTCACAGACACACACACACACACACACACACACACACACACACACCACACACACACAGAGATTGCTGGAATTATAGATAGACTAGTATGTGCCCGTAAAAAAAAAAAATATAATAATAAATAAATATTCAAACCGCGAGCAACAAACAACAACCACACAGGCCGTTTCTTCGCTCTCACGTGCCCGTACGTGCGTGGCCCGGAAGTTCGCATATTATTCGCAGTTACGATTATTCGCAATTTAGTTTTAATACCCAATTATTCAATTAGCGCCAACGTATTTTACCTTTTCGCATGTCGTGGCAAGGAAAAACAAAAAGAGAAGAGAAGAGAGAGAAAAAAAATTTACTTCCTGGTTCGGAGCATACCAGCACTCTGATGTTACCGAAATTTATGCACCGTCTAATATGAAAACGATCATAACTTGGGGCATTGTGTTTATCTATAAATGCGCAATAGAAATCGAGAAATTATTAGAATACACGGTCATCATTATCCGGAAGCCCATACGTTGTAACCCGTAATGGGGAACGCGGCTGAGCTTCCCTTCCCCATCGGCCACGCCCACGCAACAACGTGTCTTGTCATTGGTTTGGTAAATAAATGGCCATAACTTGGGAAACACTTGTATGATTAATATCAAACCTTGAAAAGGCACATCCTCAGGTCCCCAGCAATATAGCTGGCAAGTTTCAATTAGATCGGACCAGTGGTTGTCGAGAAACAGCGGTCACAGACACACACACAACACACCACACACACACACACACACACACACACAGATTGTTGGAATTATAGATAGATAATGATATTAAAATTCGTTTTAAAAAATTCCAGAGATTTAGCACTGTTGAAGCAGTCTTATACATCACCCTTGTACACCACAGTAGTAGGAAAATGAGAATTGTGGGACATAATCCCCTCTCAATTATATGTATATTTGGTGTTGGCTTAATGGTTAGGGTGTTGGGCTTGGAGTCCTAGGATCCTGAGTTCAAATCCCCCTTGGCTGTTGAATTAATATCAGGTGGGGTTGACTCTGCCTGTCTTCCTTCCGAGGTTGGTAAAATGAGTGCCAGCATGCTGGTATCCTATGTCGGAGTGGTGACCCATCCAGTATTGTACCCAATAGCCAAGGAAACTGCTTAGGCAGCTCCAATGCTCTTCACAGAGTATGGTCCCAATGGATGGAATTATGTGGAAAAAGGGAAGAAGTTTCTCACCATCTTCCCCTTCTCCTCACTCCCAATCTTACATGTAAGTGAATGGGGGAAAAGAAAAAGACTGTTTGACCATTTTCCCAAAATATCACCCCCATTCCTCCCTCCCCATCTTAGCATCTTCGCAGCTCGCATTGAAAATCTTTCTGACCATCCACCCCCATTCCTCCCCATCTTAGCATCCATGACCCTTGTTTTAATTCCTTGCTTACACCTTCTCTTCAAAAAAATAATAAATAAAATGCAAAAATTCTTCTTCTGTTTTTTTAATGTACAATGTCAAGGCTCGTATAAGAGCGAACACAGAGAATGTATAACAAGGAGAGCAGGAGACAGAGGAGGGATTGCAAAGGGAAGCACAAAGCACTGAGTAATAGACCCATGAGCGATCTGTGGAAGGGAGAGGGATGGGGTGGGTTACATGGGGTAAACAAGATGGACACTACAGGACTTTCGGGAAGGAAAGCAGGGAATTTGAAGGAGGTGGGTTTGGGGTGGATTAATGGGGGTAGAAAAGATGATTGTTTTGGATGGGGGAAGATAAGAGATGGTGGTGAACAGCTGTTTTGAAGACCTGGAGGGAAGAGTGGGATTGAAGAAAGTGTGGGAGTTTGTTCCAAAGGAGGGAAAAAGGAGGAATGAAAGAATGAAGGTGAGCGCAGTGATTCTTGATTTTGTTAGTTTTACCAGAAGAGGGTTGCTGGTGGACCTTGAGCGCCCTGTGGAAATATGGGTGGGACAAGGAGCAGACAGAGCAGGGGGGCGAGGCTAGAGAGGAGATGGTCGAAGACAGAATGACCACAGACCTGCCTGCGGTGAGACAGTGAGAGACCCAAAGACTCAGTCCCATCATGGAAGATACCAATGATCTTAAATGCCTTGGTTTCCACAGCATGAAGCCGAGAAAGGTGAGAGGCAGGAGCACCAGCCCAGAGGGGAGAGCAGGACTCCATCAGGCTGCGGATGAAAGCTTTGTACGTGGTCAGAAGCTTTGGACATTCTTATTTTTCTCACCCTCTCTCTCCATCAAATTAAACCTCTTTAAACAGCAATTTAAAAATGTTCAACCTCCTCACATACTTGCTTCCCAACACATTCCTCAAAGTCTGAGGACCCAGGCTGAGGACTGATATTCTACCATCAAATAGATCATTGACGTATGCTCCAATCTTCAAGGGAGAAGTCAAATTTTTGGTCATTTATAGACCTCCCTTAACAGCTTCATTTACAATAAGTCAACTTATTTTCTGAAGGAGATCGAGTTACGATACCTGGCATTGGCTTAATGGTTTGGGTGGTGGGCTTGGGATCCTAGGGTCCTGAGTTAATATCCTGTTGGCTGTTGAATTAATACCAGGTGGGGTTGACTCAGCCATTTCCTCTCTTGCTCATCCCTTGCTATTCACTACGTCTCCAAACTCCAAGGTGGCTCGACCCCTGCTATTCTCTGCAGAGGCAAGTCCAGTCTGAATCACACAGAGCTCACCATGGTGTACTAGGCCTTCATCCACAGTGATATGGAGTAAGGCTCCCCACTCTGGGCTGGTATGCCTGGTGTTGGCTTAATGGTTAGAGTGGTGGGCTTGGGATCCTAGGGTCCTGAGTTAAAATCCTGCTTGGCTGCTGAATTAATACCAGGTGGGGTTGACTCAGCCTGTCATCCTTCCGAGGTCGGCAAAATGAGTACCAACTTGCTGGTATCCTACGTCAGAGTGGTGACCCATCCAGGATTGTGCCCAATAGCCCAGGAGACTGCTTAGGCAGCACCAACGCTCTGCTTCGAGTATGGTCCCGATGGATGAATGGATGTATTGAGTTACTCAGCTGTACCGACCTGCTGCCAAGGAGACTGATTGTTATGGATGATTTCAACCTCCAAGTTGACTACCCTACATCGCCAGAGGTGAGGAGGTTCAACACAGTTTTATCTTCTTTGAACGTCACCCTTCGAGGTGGGGCTTCTTGCCTACTGGATCATGTTATTAAAATGCAATTCTTCCATTGCTGTTTTGGAATGCAAAAAACATAGGGAACAGTCACAGGGAGGGTGATTACATACTGGAGAAATTATCCTTAATCCCTATCTAATTAACACTGCACCACCCCCCGTGTGGTGACTCGTAACACTAAAGCTGACAGTTTCCCGACTTAGTTTACATTGAGATGTCTCCTACATGTCCACAGGCCAAGCAACTCTATACAATCCTATCTTTCCCATGAAATTCCTCCATCTACCCAACAAACATAACACAGCCCCCTCCCCGGAACCGTTGCTCCTGCAAGGTTCAATGCAGGGGTTACCATTCCAGCCTTATCACTTACCGACTCGCACTTAATTAGCCTATGAAATAAATTTGGAGGGGCTGTGGGAAGCGAGCCGGAGCTAACTTACCTATTTTCCTTAATATTCTACACCTCTTAAACACAACAATTCAATTTTTGCAAAACTCTTGGTTCCTTGCTCGAACTCCTGGGGTAGGTAGAAAATGTCAGAAAACACAAAAATCTACTGTAACAGACAATACCTTAACCAAAAATTTCTTTGTAACGTTTGTACAACCCCCTTCTAAAGACTGCCTTCCCGGTGGATGCCACAATACCCAATGTTACGTGCGGAGCTGTCCCAATTTACCTCTCCAAATTTCTGCGAGCCCTGTCTCTCTGGTACAGGTTAGTGACATGGATTAAGTGAACCTTTCCTCACACACTCGTACATAAACCCAATGTCAATCATTCATTCCAATTTTGTAAGACCATGGCTTAAATGTTATTACACACATGTGTGATCCTCAACTAGGCAACAGGGAGGTACCACACAACAAAATGGTGGGGGAACTTCCGGTTGTGGTGCCGGCAGTCCAAAAACAAGTCGCCCGACTTATGACTTCTTTGCCCCCCCCCCCCTGTTCAACTATTCGGTCCCTGACAGTCAAACAGCTCTTCTGCTTTACGCCCCACCAGGGAGGGTCTCCACACATCCAGGCTCTCACGGTCTCATACGGGTTGCCAGGGGTTTCTTTACCGCTGGCCGCCCAACCAAACCTCCCCTCCGACGGGTCCCATTTCCAGACACCACCAGCTGCCAGGGACAAATTACCTCAGGGGAGCCACAGTCACCTCTCCTCCAGAGCTTGATCCATTCTTGCGGACCCACATATCTTACCCACCCACACAATCCAACATCTCATTTCCTCCCCTGTTTCCATTCAATTCACAAACATTGCAATGCACAAATGGTGAACATGTCCTACACTGCCATGGCCTGCTTACATGTTATAATCCACATTCATTCTCCAAACACAATTCAATTCTTTACACATAACAAACATCGACATCACAAGACAATTTTGGTTTCCAAACCAATCCCTTTTCCGACCATTGAGTCACTCTTGCCCGCTCCCATCCTAATTACCCATGTCCCAATTTCTAGCAAAACTGAACCCTTGGGACATTAATCATCAAGGCACCTTGCCCTAAGTGTAAGTCATAGCATGTAGGTCAGGTCCAAGAGTGTCATCCACCCCTTCTCGTTTTCCTTCGCACCCTTCCAATCCACCCTTGTGGATTCATTGCTTTCAATCTCCCTGGGTTCCATACCCCCCCTTTTTTATTTTAATTTACCTATTATTACAAAATCTTGTGGCGCACCCTGGCTAATTTTTGGGTGTCTTCGTAGACTTTAAGCACACCCTCGATGAGGTGTCAAAGAACCAAGCTAGTCACAAGAACTGCGTCTACAAACATTCTTGTGAGAGGCAGCAGGAGTGATGCCTGCACTCCCCCTCCAGGATCTGGTCGACCCAAATTTCTCTCATCCACTCCCAGAAGCCTATATCCTCCTCCGGGGTTTGGCAGACCCATTGTTCTCTAATCCACTCTCAGTCGATGCCTATATCCTCCTCTGGGATCTAGTAGGTCTAGAGTTCTTTCATCCATCCCCAGAAGCTGTATCCTCCTCCAGGATCTGGTAATCCTAGAGTTCTCACATCCTGTCCCGATTGATGCCTGTATCCCCCTCCAGGATCTGGTAATCTTAGAGTTCTCTGGTCCATCCCCAGAAGCCTGTATCCTCCTCTGGGATCTGGTAATCCTCATGTTCTCTCATCCTGTTCCGATCGATCCCCACATCCTCCTCCAGGATCTGATAAACCTGGAGTTCTCTCATTCTGTTCCAATCGAATGCTTCATCTTTATACCTATGAATCGCTGGATACATCGCAATGCTTATAAATGCCAGGAGACGCCAGTGTTCTTGGATTTATTTTGTTTTCGCAAATGCGATAAGCTCTAGAATCTCTTAACCTGATCCAAATTTCCAAATTTAAACAGTGGAAATGATCTTCGCAGCAGTTCTGACTTCTGAAAAAGTGTTCGTTTGTCCAATTCGTACATCATTTGATGCTCACGGTATCTCTGGTTGGTGTTTAGTATGACCAATCGGCGATCACTAATCGCTTGCCAAGGCAGCCGTTCCTTATGAACAGATTAATTGGAGTGCTTAAGCCACTTGACGAGCGCTCTACAAGCTGCTTAGATATTCGTTTGCAAGCCATGGCAATACACCGCAAGAGTACTCTACTGATATTCTGCACTGTCCTTCTGCACTATCCCTCTGCTAAACACAATCAAAACACATTGATCGACTTGAACAAAGTTAAGGCCCAACCTGCCTGTGTTTGGCCACGTGGTGTCATGTGGTGCCTCGGGTGGTGGTTCGCCAGCTGAAAATGTGCAATTTCATTTCACACGACGTTTCCCCTTTTTGTGCATTCTGCTTTCATAACACGACCCGTCACTTTGATGAAGATAGATACATATAAAAAAATTTAATGTTTCATATTTTTTTTAAGTTTCTTCAACCGTTTCATTGGAGTGCTTGCTTGAGTGTTTAAATCATTTTGTGATCGCTCTTCAAGCTTCGGTCTCGACAGGCTTCCATAGTGATAGCACGGCTCAGTTATCTGTGGAGTCATCTCTGGAGTTGGAAAGGCAAAATAAATTAGAGGATTAGACGAAGTAAAAAAACATGTTTTCAATAGTTACATAGCAATGAATCCCCACACCACAGCAGATAGATGAGAGATATGCACACTCACTCTAAACTGTCGATCCTGGGTTTGAATCCTGACCCAGCTATAAACTGTCATCCCGGTGTTTCACAGGCAGGGTGATTCATCAATGATGTGCTGCTTCTCGGATGGATGTTAAACTGGGTGTCGCATCAGCCGGAATTACCCCCCCCCACTTTCCTCCCTCCCATCTCCCCATCCCACCCTCCCTCCCTTCTACCCAGCCGTGTTCCCCCTCATCGCTCCCTCTCTCTACTCTCTCCCACCACTCTCCCTATCTCTCCTGCCCCCTCTCATCTCTTTCCCTTTCTTTCCCACTCTCTCCTCTCCCCCCTCTCCCTCTCTTTCCCACCCTCTCTTCCACCTTCTCCCCCCTCTATCTCCTCTCCCTCCCCTCTCCTCCCCCTACTTTCTCCCACCCTCCCTCTCTCCTCTCTCGCACACCTCTCTCTCTCCCATTCCTCTCCCTCTCTCCCACTCCTCTGCCTCTCTCTCCCACCCCTCTCCCTCTCTATCTCCTCCTTCTTTCCCTCTCCCCCCTTAATATTCCCATCAGCGAAGCAGCGGGTTATATTTGCTAGTATAAAATACATTGTGAAAATAAACAGGTTTTCCAAATTCGATTATGCAAGAAATTGTCTTTCATAATATGGACTCCCTCCAAAAAATAAAATAAAATTACAGCCATTTTGCCACAAATACACCTGCCACTCTTATTGAAAAAATATACACCATGAACTGCCTCATGCAAGTCACCAAGAGAGAGTTGTTAAATAAGTCACATTAAAAATAACCGAGCTTAATTTGATTAAGAGTTCCCTTACAAGGAACTTCAATACAGGAGGCCATTAGGCCCAACAAGCCGACACAAGGGTTCAGTTGCCAACATATACAATAGTTGTTTATCCATGCTCTATCCTTTTTAAATACTGAGCATCAAGCAAGGAAACAACACATACCATTTTAAAGTCTTTATTATGACTCAGCCAGGCTCAGTTCAAACCACTCACCTAAACTCAGAGCAAACACTCTTAGCATTTTGCTATCAATTCTGGTACTTTCTGCAAGTTGTTATGCTTGCTGTTCAATGATATGAATGAAAGGTTAATGATTATATTCAATTGGAGCCAACTCAAACATCTCTGCTCCACATCACTAACCTTATTTGTGTATTCCATTTCCATCTGTTCACTTTTGCTTTCTTATCAGTATGTTCACCAACTATCCTTTCACTTAACTTTTCCATGAACTTTGATATGTTGAGAGAGGAAAAAAAACCCCATTAAAAAAGCAATGTTTGTCCATTTTGATTTCCATTGGACTTAAAGGTGCATCATCATTACCCTGCACATGTAGCACAAAGCAGGGGAAAGCAATTGGTTCACTCTGTCTGTGTCTCTGTCAGTCAGTCGATGATCGAGGAACTACTTAAGTACTTTGGCTCTGAATTTGGAAATATTGTATGGGGTCTCATCCCCATGCGCACAATAGAATGAAGCAATTGCTTCAGTCTGTCTGTCTGTCTCGCAGTCAAAAAAATGAAAATAATTCCAAACAGGAAACTTACTGTTTTTAGGGACTTAAGAAAGCACACAAACAACATGCACAAATAACTAATTTCACGTGTTAAATAATGGGTGTAAAAGACAGTGTTTCCCAAATGCATCAATGGCAGTAAACTTCTAATTCAATGGTTTTGTTTTGTTTTTTTCTTCAGCCTTTCAAACTTATTTTTATTTCAATTTAATTACATATTTGAACACTAGAACACAAATCGCTTTGTTTGTATTTCCAAAAACCTTCAGTTTAGTAGTACTTTGGCCAAATTGTATGCCATCTCGACCAATCTGATTTTCCGCTCACGCTATCAGGGTGGGCGAACATCAAATTTCATTCAAAATGACGGCACCCAGCGACGCAATGCCTGAGCTAACTTCATCAAAAAAACATCTGTCTGTTTAGTGCATCTTTTTCTCAATAATCATTCCAAAATCGTTAGTTTCCCTGAGAAGATTTGGCAGGTTTGTGATTTATTTAGTATTATTTTTGTATACATAGTCTAGGCTCGTGGAAGAGCTAGTACTAGGACGCTGAACTGGTCAGGACGCAGCAAGACAGGAACAGCAGAGAGCAGGGGTAAACACCAACAGCAGAGCCGAAGGCCAAGACCGAGGCAGGCGGACAAACAATGGGTGTGGGGAGGAATGGTGGGGCAGGAGAGTATGAATGAGGTAGACAATATGGATACATGAGAGAAAACTGGAAATTTTGGAGGAGGATGGATTGTAGTGGGTTAACAAGGATAGAAAGAAAACATCATGGTTTTATATTGGGGACGATCTGAGATAGTGATGAACAGCTAGCTGTCTTGAAGAACTGGAGGGAAGAATGAGATTGAAGAGGATGTGGAAGCTGGTTCCACAGGTGGAAAAAGGACCAACATATGAGTGGAGATGAGCAGTGATCCTGGATTTACGTAGTTTCACCAGAAGGTAGTTGATGGTGGACAGTGTGTGCCTTGCATAAACCTTGGGGCAGGGAGAGGGACATGGCACTGAAACAGCAGAAGGTGCAAGACCAGAAAGGAAGTGGTAGAAGACAAGAGAGACCACTGACCTTCTACGATGGTGAAGTGATAGGCCCATAGACTCAGCTTCATCGCGGGAGATTCCAAAAATCTTTAAAACCCTTGGTTTTCACGGCCTCAAGCTGAGCAAGATGTGAGGCAGGGGAGCCAGCCCTGAGGGGAGAGCAGTCTTCCATCAAGTTGTGGATGAAAGCCTTGTAGGTAGATAGGAGTTCAGGTATGCCAAGGAAGGGCTTTGTATGACGAAGGATGCCCAGTCAGTGGCTGGCTTTTGAGGCCAACTTTGAAATGTAGTTTGCTCAAGAATGATCATGGCTGATAGTAAAATCCAGGAGTTTGAATGACTGAACTTCCTCAAAAGGATTGTTGAGAAAGTACATATTGGAGGGTTTGCCTGACGGTCCTTTCGGAGAGAGATAGTGAGAGTGTGAGATTTGTCAGGATTAAATGACATATTCCAAGTTTTTAACCATCTTGTTCTTTTTTTTCCAAGGTCTTAAGAGAGGGAAGAGGCTGCAGCCTGTCTGTCTGAAGGATGAGGGATGTCATGACAGAGGGTGGAGTCATCAGCAAATAGACAGAGGATTTTCTAGTCAGAGAGATCATTGATGAAGATCAGGAATAGGATTGAGCCCAGAACACTGCCTTGGGGAAATTCAGCCTTAACAGGGAGAGGAGATGAGAGGATTCCATTGAGTGCCAGAAGTTGGCTATGAGAGTGGAGGAAGTCTGTAAGCCATGTGTGGAGGTGACCTTGGATACCAGAGGGCAAAGTGTTTGGAGAGTTGGATAGGATCTCAGACTGTATCAAAAGCATGATATATATGTCCAAAGAGACGACCCTAATCTCATGTCTGACATTGAGGGCCTCCATCCATTGTGGGGTGAGTAGAGGCACAGCATGTCCAAGGTAGAGTGACCTGGTCTGAAACCAAACTGGTGATCTGAGATGATGGTGTTGGAGAAAAGGAAGGATTTCATATCAACTGTAATGATGGATTCCATGACCTTGTTGATGATTGGAAGTTAGCTGATAGGTCTGTAGTTAAGGGAATCAGTTTTTTCACCGTTTTTTGTAATGCAGTGTTATTGGTGGATTTCCAAGCAGATGGAAGATGACCGAGCACAAATGACAAGGTGAAAATGGCAGAGAGAGGATGTGCAAGAGCAGCAGAGCGGGGTTTTAGGACATCTTGGCTGTGCCATCTGGTCCAGTAGCATAGTCAGAATCAAGGGTTGAAATGACCTTTTCCACCTTCTCAGGTGCAAAAGACAGAGTCCAGGCACAGTTGTTACGACAAGCAAGGATGGGTACCGAGAATGAGGGGTTTGGGGACGCAATATTTTGAAGCAAACACAGAATTGAGGCATTCCGCCTTCTCACGAGTGGAAGTGGCTGTGCTGCCATTTGAAGAGAGGGAAGGGATGGAAGGTAAGCATACTCAAGAGACAGACTTTACAAGGCACCACCATGATTTAGAGGAGGGAGACAAGTTTGAAAGTTCATTCTTGAGGATGGATAGATGTTATTTTCTGGCTCTCCAGAGAGTAAACACACACTTGTTGTGAACTTTTTGGAATGCACTGAGATTGCCTTCAGTCGGATTAGCCTTCCAGGAAGAGAAGGCAAGTTGTCTCAGAGAAACTGCCTCACCACAGGATTCAGTGTACCATGGGTGGGAAGAGGGGTAGGATAATTGAAGACGAAATGGGATGAATCTGTGCATGAGAGAGAGTAGGTTTCTGTGGAAGATTTCCCAAGCCACATTAACATCAGGGGCAGTAGATATGGGAGACCAGTCCTGAAAAGAGATGGCTGCTTGCAGTCCTTGCCAATCTGCTTGAATGAAATTCCAGACTCGCCGGCATTGAGGCAGTTCTAAGAATAGCCATCATTAGGGAATAATCTTTTCGCTCAGCAAGTGTTTAAGAGAGGTGTTTCGTTGCATTAATAAAATTGGCTACTATAGTCTGATTCAAAACGATACTACAACCAATGCAATGTTCAGAAGCATACCAAGCTGTTATGTGTATTCATAATATTATTCAAACATGCATTTCATCCTTTAATTTTTACTCTACTTTTCATCCTATTTCTTCAAGATCTACAAACATGGAAAACCCCTCCCAAAATGCACATCAGTAGGTCGATAGATAAGCTTGGCAGGGTGCTCCTCCTTCTGACTCCCTATTTATTTATCTTTCTTTCCCTCTTCCCTATACTTTGTAGCCGATGATAACACAAATTAATTTGGGAAGTTATCACACGAGGATCGAGTAAAACTGAAAACGACAGCCTGGAAAACATTTGCTCGAGCACCATGATAGCTCTGTTTACATGGAGACTGCCATGTTGTTAACTGGTGCCGAACAGTCTGTTCCATTGGAGTGCTTGCTTGAGTGATTTGAATCAAGCGAGCCGCTTGCTAACGGAACACATCCCTGTTTTGATTGTAATCTTCATGTCGCTCCATTTTCTCTGATCTATGGGCTTCTCATCTCGAGTCCCCCAGATTGTATCACAGTGGCTTTTCCACATGATCACCACGCTCCGCCGTTCAAACGTGGAATTGTTCACCAGCTTCGACTCGAATCACGGAATGCTTAGGTGTCTTGAACTGCAATTCTACCTTGGTTTGGTACCATGTTCAAGTCTGCAGCCCAATGCACGCATCAGTAAGACCGATGACAAAGATTACATTACAAGAACGGCACTCGGTAGAGTGCGCATACCTCTGCCAGGCTGAACTGTTTATGTTTTGTATCCCACTGATACACCAGATCTGGATCCCGAGCTTAACCAAAATCTAATCGGCTTGTTCTCATCACCCAACCAACTCATCCACCTCGTTTTGTCACAATCTGTCCACACCATTTTGAGATATGGAGTACTGATGGAGTACTGCTCTCCCCTCTGGGCTGGTGCTCCTGCCTCTCACTTTTATCTGGCTTCACGCTATGGAAACCAAGGCATTTAAGATCATTGGTGTCTCCGCGGTGCGGCTGAGTCTTTGGCCTCTCACTCTCACCGCAGGCAGGTGGTCTTTCTGTCTTCTACCATTTCCTTTCCGGTCTCCCCCCCTTGCTCTATCTGTGATATGCCCCCCCCATATTCTTGCAGGGCACTCGAGGTCCACCAGCAATCACCTTCTGGTAAAAATACCAAATCACGAATCACTGCTCACCTTCACTCTTTCATTCCTCTTTTTTTGTGCCTTTGGAATAAACTCCCACACTCTCTTCAATCCCATTCTTCCAGGCTTTCAAAACAGCTGTTCTCACCACCCTTATCATCCCCCATCCAAATCCTTGATCTTTTCTACCCCCTAATCCACCCCAAACCCACCTCCTTCAAATTCCCTGCTTTCCTTCCTGAAAGTCCCTGTAATGTCCATCTTGTATACCCCGTGTTCCCCGCCCCATCCCTCTCCCTTCCACAGATCTAATATCTCTGTTCCCCACTGTATTGTCCTTCCCTCTCCCGCCCCTCTTGTCTCATGCTCCCCTTGCTGTGCATTGTGTGTTAGCTCTCATACAAGCCTTGACAAAGTATACAAAAAAAGAAAAGAAAGATATCATGCTATGTATCGTTTTTGGCCCCATCTCTCAATTGTGAAGAATCATTAAAAAAATTATAGTTCTCGGATCCAGATCCGGATCTTCACCAAATTCTAATCAGTTTGTCCATGTCACACACCTGTCCACCAAATTTCATCCGAATCCGTCCATAACTTTTTCAGATATCGTGTTCACAGACAAACAGACAGATAAACAAACAGGGGTGAAAACATAACCTCTGTCCACCTTGTGGTGGAGGTAAAAATAAACTAATTTATTTAACTACTTCACACAAGTATTTATAATCACAGTTCTTGTCATTCACCCATGTTATAACTTCAAAAAGATAGCTTTTACAAAGTAGTGCAAACTGTATGGCACATTGTACCTCCTTAAGTCCAATATAATGAATGATCATAAAAATAATTTGATTTTACTCCAAGTGTCTATGCAGAGGACTGTTACTCAAACTCGTGCGCCATGCCATCTCCAAAGCATCAGTTCTGCCAAAGCAGTTTATTGGCTAAGTTTGTAGTTCTGGACTTGGATGGCATTCCACCCTGATGCTGGATGGATATTTGACTCAGGATTCAGGAATTTGTAATTTAGTATCGAGTTCCGCCAATAGTTCCCCTATTTTTTTTCACAAATAACACTATGGGCTCTTCAACCTCCACCAATTAATGCCAACAGACAGGACATCCAGTTTAACATCAATTTGAGGAATGACGCACACATTGATGAATCATCCTGGATGTAAAACAGTAGGAAGATGGTTTTATAGCTTGGCCGAGATTCGAACCAAGCCTTGACAGCTCAGAGTTGAGCAAGCATACATCTCGGCTATCCCGCCAGCCCTGCGGAGAAATATGCATATTGAAATACAAGAGACACAGATGGACAAACATGCAACAAATAATTATGTTGGGAGCTCCTTTCTATTATTGACACTCTCACTGAGATCAAACTGGCATTGTGTGAGGTTTTGAACCATCACCAGTAATCTGAACCATCATCACGGAGGTGTGAGACACACCTAACAGTCCAGATGAAATGTAAAGTTCTTGTTCCATTCGTGATTTCACACAAAAATGTCTAACTGCTAGCTGTATCTCAGAGCCCTGGCATGGCAGCAAAAGCTGCACATAGAAAGTTTTGACAGCATGTCGTTTCAGAACCACCTGCTTACAACCGTAGCTTTGGGCAGTGGCTGGAATGCAGACATCCTTGGCTCTCGTCTTGTCAAAATAACTAAATCTACCCATCTCTGGCAGTCCTTTTTTTTGGGACAGTCCCTTTTAGTGCCAACCATTCTGGAGATGCAGCCTGGCCACACAGTTATGGTTCTTTTGCACTCAGTCTCCAGAACCTTCTAAACCATTGTGTCACCTGACAACCCCACCTCCCACGCCGGTGAATCTGACATCATTGGAATGCCCCTTTAAAATCGTTTATCATTAAGTACACTTGAAAGACTGTTTATGCAGCTGCCAGAAAACAATTAATGAGATTTTGCACATTTTTATAAAAATTCTAATCACCTTTCAGTCACTTCCCATCAGACTCAAATAAAGGACAGTTAGGACGAAACACCAGTGGACTGCAATGTCATGCAGCAAACACATTAAGCAAATTTTATACAGCAAAATCTGTCTCCATGCTTTGTACATCGTAAACCAAATTGCACTCATACTATCTAAACCCCTCTAGCTCATAACAGGATGTATGTTCCAAATTATTGGGATATACGGTGGTGAATTCACACAGTGTTCCGTCCTGTGACTTTTCACAATAATGTGTGCTCCTCATTTTGTAAGTCTATAAAGTGTGCAGTTTGTAACGTTATGTTCAGGACGATCTCTTCTGTGCCCCAAGTATGTTCCGTATTGACCGAAGCAAACTCTGCCTGTACCTTATGAACTGGTTGGATCGGTCTAAGGTTTTCAGCGACCTGCTCTGTACATTTGATTGCAAATTTCATTTATTGTGATATTAAACATGACAGCATGTTCATGTATGTGCTGTCCTGTACATTAGGTGGCTAGATATTTAGTAGAAAAACTTTAAAAGAAGGTTTTTTGTGGGGGGTTTTGGAGAGTCTTGGTATAACAGAATTTTGATTCAATGGCTAGTCCATGGGAAAAAAAACAACTTCTTTTGAACGAGGCCTTGCTGATTTATTTGGCTGGTAGGATGGCTGCTTGAGGTATGCACACTCACCTCTGAGCCATCTAACTTGGGTTGGAATCTCAGGCCAGCTGCAAATTGTCATCTTGTTGTCTCCTCAGCAAGACAAGGCCTCAATGTGTGTACTCTCCCGTGGATGGACATTGAACTTGGTGTCCCGTCTGCCAGCATTAGTTGGTGGATGTTAAAGATCCCTTGGTGTCCTTCATGAAGAGTCGGCAAGCTATCGCCGGCACCATGAACAATTCCAAATTCCTGTCCTAACCTACAAGAGTATGTTGCATCAGCAACACAGCCATATTCTCAGCCACTGATGCTACTCACAGCCTTGCGCTGCATACAAAAGAAGAAGAGAAGAATGCTTGTTTTTTTCAAAAGGATCTTCAATTAGAGTCATCCTTACGCAGTTTATTTTCAGGATGAAAGCTCATGATAAGTATTTATCAATGTACTTGTGTGCAGGTGAGCTATCCTCCATTCCTCTTCGAGACAATTCTCTTTGGCAAAGTAGACGATACACGAAGCTCTGCCAAGTTGGGTAATGGTGTCGCTTTGCTTACGCTGCACAAGCAAGAGTCAGGTCTCTGGCCTCAGTTGGCCATCCCTGAATCAGGTATGAACTTTCAAAACGTGTGCAGCGTTTGCTTCCATAATTCCCATAACGTTTGTGCCTCTGATGTCACAATTGTCAGATCATGATACCTGACTAAGTGCCGTCACCTGGTTCATGTTAGTTGATAAAGCGAGCATGTGCAAGTTTCGAGAAGAGGCCTTGGTGCGATCCCAGGAGCGAGTCAAGAATGAAACGGAAGCTCGGGCAGTCCAGAAGAGAGAGAACCAAAAGTATGCATTGGACTCTATGATGAAGGTAATGCTGTTTTAGAAAGTCTCATTGCTTTGGTAAAGAGTTCTGTAGAATTCTCCTTCCATTTTAAGACATTGTGCTTCTTTATGACTTTTAAGGTTGCTTTTGGGCAAATTTTAGAATGTCCTAGTTATGATAATTATGAGATAACTTGTGTAGTGCATTTCTCAATATATTGTTACGAATTAGCCAGTTCAGACAGCCACGCACGACCGCTTAAGGCCCAACCACAGTCGCGCGTCCGCCGAAACCCGGAATTCAGTCATAGCTTCCTGACAACTCCGGAAACCTGCTACGGATGCCTTAACGCACCATAAACTGTCAATATTCTGTCCACGCGGTACAGGGTTAATCACCGAATCTCGATATACCTAATTATCCGCGCAGACAGAAGTACCGATAATTTATACCTCGACGGAACTCGTACGGAAACGAGCTGCTAAGCGCGCTCGTTCCGTGTGCGATGCCGAGCGGTTTTAATCGCCAAGTTCCGTCGGACCAATTGACCACTTTAATTGGCTTTAATAGCCTGCTAATTTCCCGAATGCGCCGTGGAAGTCAATGGGAGGAAAATGACGCAACGAGCAGATTGACATTCAAACAATGGGGGCATT
>CM068955.1:50395055-50405717 GCA_035128595.1 Eptatretus atami
ATAGCCCGAAGTGGTCTTGAGACCCCCTGTACTGCCAATATCACCAAGGTCCCATGAATGTTTTACTTTCAGAGGATAGTACAGTATTTGTACTTTCTTATGCACTAATGAAATCCATGGGACCTTGATGGTTATTAAAAATATGGCCAGAGAAAGTCTGAAGTGAATGTTTGCCGAAAGGGATTATATGGTGGCGCCACTATCCATAACCATCCAGATCATAGATTTTTGTACAAATATTTTAGTACCCAAACCATATAATAAGTTTGTAAAGGAATTTCCTTGGGTAACTGATGGTTATTCTAAATAATCACTTTGAAAATGGAAAAAAAATTCAAGGGTGTCAAAATCTCCAAACTTTGGGTGTGGCCCAAACGGCGGGGAATGGGTGCATCAATCACATCAAAAATTTGGCTGAGTTTTAGACCATACACAACCGAGGATAAAAATTTGAAAAATATCTGAAGACGTCAATGTTCATGGGTGGGCCTATCTTATAAAAATTCACTCTTAAAGATAAGTTCCTTTGGAAATTGAAAACAAAACAAAACAAAAAGTGCAGACCTTGCAAAAGAGCTAGCACAGACATCAAAGGTTTAAGTGACTCTGCTGTCAGAAGGTATGTTATCAAAAGTGGTCTCCATTTATGAGTTGCTTTCAAAAAGCCCTTTCTGTATCAGGGTAACAAAACCAATAGATTGATGCCCAAGAACATCACAGTTGGGATTTTAATCAGTGGGGAAAGGTTCTTTGGAGTGATGAGGCAAAGTTTGAAATTTTTGGAACAGAAGGCAGTTTGTCAGTGTGGTTGATAAGTATAAGGATGTGGGTCTATAGCTGACTGAAGCATGGTGGAGCCTCTGTTCAGGTTTGTGGATGTATCTCTGCTGCTGATATTGGTGATGTGGTGAGAATTGAAAGAACAATGAATACTCAGAAGTACATGCTCAATCGTAATCTACCATTGTATCCTATCAGGTGAAATAGATTATGCAGGTGCACGAAAACTACAAAAGGAATTTAACCAGCATCAAGCATGTGGACCAGATGAAATACCAGTACATATGATGAAAGAATGTGCCGAATAATTAGCACCAGCAATTACTAGGATCTACAATCGGTTAATAAAAGAAGGGAAACTCCCAGCAGATTGGTTAACTGCTCACATTTGCCGTGTCTTTAGAAAAGGAAACCCATCACTCCCTGCTGACTACAGACCGATCTCACATTGGTCTCTTGAAACATTTTGGAGCACATAATTTTCCGTAATATTATGGCCTATGTAGAGGAACATGAAATCCCGAAAGCTCTCGTACGAGCCTCGATTATTGTCTACAAAAAAAAGCATATCGGCGTGGCTTTTTAAAAGTCCAATTTGTGAACACTGTGGAAGAGATTGTGCATTACCCTAACCAAGAAGTAAGAACCCAGAGCACAGATACTAGATTTTATTAAAGCATTTAATTCTGTGGCACATCAAAAACTTTGGAGTATAATCAACCACTACGGCATAAGAGGTAAAACTTTGTGGTGGATAGATACCTGGCTAATCGATACCAGTTACATCAGGTGTCCCCCAGAGGACCAGTCTCGGCCCCTTTTTGTGTCTGATTTACATCAATGACTTTGGGGAGAGAATCGAGGCAAAGGACCAAGATAAAGCTCTTTGCTGATTATTGCCTTTTGTACCATGCCATTCGTGGGCAGGAAGATCAAGTGAAGTTGCAGAAGGATCTAGACGCATTGAGGGATTTCTCCCACTGATGGCAAATGACTTTCAACCCGTCAGGTGCCGCATAATGTATGCAACAAGATGCAGACAATCCAGAGATTTAATGTACTGCATGATGAGGGTAAATCTTACATCGTTCAGTGGAGCCATTACCTTGGTGTCAACCTGTCAAGCAACATGACATGGACTCATCATGTGAACCGTGTTGTGAATGATGCAAACAAAATCCTGGGATTCGTTTGGAGAAACTTAACCAAATGTGACATAATGTTAAGATAGCTGCATACAAGGCATTGGTGTGTCCCAAACTTGAGTACGCAGCATCAGTCTCGTATCCCCACCAAGCCTACCTTGTAAATGAATTGGAAATGGTACAAAGACACGGCTACCTTGTAAATGAACTGGCAGCACAATTTGTCTCTAATGACTATGCCAGAACCTAAAGTGTTGCGTCAATGTTGAACTTCTTGGTGTGGCCTTCATTGTACGTCGATGATGGATAAATAAGCTCATACTATTCTACAAGGCAGTACGTCATGAAGTTGTTGTTGATATGCCACCATATGTCGACCAAGCAGTCTGCTTCAGGAGAGGAAACACCAACCGCTTTGTGCCTCTCCAGTGTCGCACTGAGGTGCACCTCAATAGTAGTTGCATACCTAATACCATAAGAGACTGGAATAACCTCCCTCCAGAAACAACAAATCAAACCACCTCACAGCAATTTAAAATGCAATTAAATAAGGAAAACTAGAAGCAGAATCGAACAGAGTATGACACACAGGCAGCATGGAAGCCAACCACTTCTGGACATGATGCTGCATAGTGATGTCTAGATACCATTCTGACATTGAAGGAGGAGAATAATTGGTGACCACTTTATTTTCCAGCATAATAACTCCAAACAACTGCTCATCCATGGAGAGCACGTTTTACAAATACACTGGAAATGTCATTAAAACATTGTATCAGAGGCATCAGTTAACGTAGATCCCCTCTGAGCAGATCCTTGCGGATTCCAAAACCATTTTTATGCTTCCACCGACTAAGTCACCATAGGCATTATTTTTTTCAGGTTCCTCGTCCATCCGTTCCTGCATCCGCGATGGGTTTTTCGTTTCCACGAAAATGAAAGAACAGCTGAAGGGATCCAAGTCAAACTTTGGTACAAGTATGTATAATGATGTTGAGATGAACTGATTTGATTTTGGGGTCAAAAGGTCAAAGATGAGAGGTCATGTTCGGTAAAAATTATGGTACCCAGTTTGAGGACTGGCTTCACTAACTTGTGAACCAGTGATGGGATTTTGACAAAACTTGGTATAAGTATACAGTGTGATGCAAAGATGAACTGATTAGATGGCAGAATCAAAAGGTCAAAGGTTAGAGTCCGTAATAGGTTTTCGTTACCGCGATAACTTAAGAACTGCTGAAGGGATCTAAGTCAATCTTGGTACAAGTTTGTATAATGATTTACACATAAAGTGATTAGATGGTCAAGAGGACAAAGGTCAATATCAGGTCAAAATATAATAATTGAGAACAGTTGAAAGGATTTAAATCAAACTTGGTACAAGTACGTATGCATAATGATGTCATAATATGGGCGGAGGCTTATCTGTCGACATCGAAGAATGCCGTTCTAGTTTTTGTACACCGCTCCTTCCCAGTTCCATAGCTAGGTGATGCAGGGCGTCATCGCCGGGCACCGAAGGAAGGGGGTACTCTGTTTTTACTCCATTTTCTTTGTTGTTTGTTTGTTTGGCTGGGAAATATCTCAGCCATTCTTTGATCGAGGAAGCTGAAATTTGGGGACAAAAGTGAATGTGCTTTGGCAAAAACGTTATTTTTATATTTTTGATTAATCAATTGATTGATTAATTGCTTAATTATTTTCGATTTATTAATTACTTATTTATTTTATTTCTCATGTGGGCGATATCTCGGGCACCTTTTGAGCAAGGTAGCTGATATTTGGACATGACAGTGACCAAGTGATTGACTATAAAGAGTTGATTTATTGATTCATCGATTGATTAATTATTTTCTTTCTTGTTTGTCCGAGCGATATCTCAGCCATCCTTTGAGCTTGAAGGCTGGAGTTTGGGGACAAAACTGAAGATGTGCTTTGGCAAAACGTTATTTTATTCATTATTTTTTGATTAATCAATTAATTGATTAATTACTTTATTATCGATTTATTAATTACCTATTTATTTTATTTCTCATCCTGGCAATATCTCAGGCATATTTTGAGCTCGGAAGCTGATATTTGGACATGACAGTGAACAAGTGATTTGTTATAAAGGGTATTTTTGATTTATTGATTAATCAATTAATTTAATTATTAATTTTTTGATGAATTACTTAATTTTCAAAAAGTTACATATTCGGATGAAACGGTGGTGGTTTAGGTATGCTATTCGGCAATTGGTTGAGAAATTAATTATTTTACGATTCATATTTATTTTATTTCTGCAATTATTCAATCAATCAATTATTGTACACCGCTCCCTTCCAATTCCGACTCGATGTGCTGCAAGGCGGCATCGCCGGGTGCCGAAGATGTCACACGCTGGAGGATTGTTATTCATTTATTTGGCATGGGGGTGGTGTACTTTAAATGTACCGCGACTTGTTTTAATTGCGTGCAGTCTGAGAACTACTATCCCTCAAGGATCACCCAAATGGCAGCTGAACCTGGCGGTACAACACACACGAGGCAAAAGACGGGAAAACATCTTATAATTAAAATGGGTTTATATTGCAAAAAGAAACACGGGGATTGAGGGTAGACAAGACGCTATCAATAAAACGGACGAACCAATTGGTCGACAGACACAAGTGGGGTTTTGGGGGCATGTAAGCTTGTGTATAAGGAGAGAAATGATCAATTATGGTGCCAAAAATAAATACCGGGAGTCGCACAACAAAGGAGAATTGGTGAGGGCATGAGCAAGGCACGAGCTGTTTTGGGTCTGGTATGGCCCATGCAGGTTGGGGCGGCACAGGGTTGGTAAAGCACAGGGAGGGAGGCTGGTGATGAGGTGGATGAGGGGGTTTGGGAGGTGGCATCCCTATTTCCAGCATTGTCCTCCTGCTCTGCACAACGACAAAGCAAAGACGTATGGCGATGAGAGGGATGTTGCCTCTCTAATGGACTGGCTCCAACTACTGCGCACAGCATGGCGACAGCCCTCGTAAACTTTGGGACCACCCTCATACATGGTGAGAGTCTCTCATTGCCCGTCCACTGGTGTGGGTGGGGCACCTTTGTTAGGGCCATCTCACCCTGCAGAGCGTGCCTGAGAAAAAGTGTTCCGCCTTCAGCCAGAGCTCTACAACTGACCTCGCCACTATGGCCCACGGTGCGCTGGCCCAAGTGGTCCGTCACGTTGCCTTTAAAATTGCTACGTGCAGCCAGCTTTTTATTGCCTTCCTGCCCAAGTCGTCATTTGAAAACATGAGGTTTTACACAACAAACTTCATACTGTCTGAAATGTAACACTCAATGCCACCTCAGTGCAAGTTTTACAATACGACTTACCTCTAGATATCTAGCTATTGCAGGAGTAAGTCTAATCTACGTGATCACATCATTCATACCATCAATACAATCCAGCTATGGATCCCCCCACCCTCTTCCAAGTAACAATTTTTATAAAGAATTGCAGAGTCAGGAACTCTACAATGATTAGAATGACCCCCTCAAGTCTTGGCCTTAACATCAGAGAAGCTGTCTGGTGTTATTTGGACAGAAGGAAAATTGAAAAACAACCAGAATCAAAAGACGAATGATGGGGAACATTGCAGAATGCATGGGAAAACCTCCCAATGGAAGTTCTCCAGAAATTTCAGACAAAGCATTCCAAAATGGAGATCTGCTGTTTTGCACGAAAAAGGTGGTCACACCAAATATTTAAATTTCATCCATTGATATTATAAAATACAATTCATTTTTGTCTCTTAAATGAAACATCATTAAAACAACTTTTATCTATCAAAATATGCCAATGTGACAAAAATAGATTTATTTTTAAGATGTCTTAATACTTTTTCACAGTATTGTATGTATTCTTGAACAAGTAAGCGATGTGATTGAAAGTGTTTACACCGGTTGTCTCTGACCCTTCATGGTTCAACGGGCCACTCGGGTCTCGGATATCACTTTATTCCTTTACACAAGTTGTCATCTGTACTCCCATGTTACAGTTTAGATGCAACACTTTCAAACTCCCCATTTTTATTTCCCATGCCTCCCCCCTTTTTTCAACTATTACCTTTGTTGCGTGCAATTTTGAGAAATTTCTCAATAGAAGCTGTTTGGCTGATGCTAATTTACAAACAAATTTCACTGTGAAGCGTACATGCCTTCGTATACCGGGATTAAATGCTGGTGCAAGTGGACAGAACGAGGATGAATAAAAATGACGACTCGTTCCTCAAAACTCTTTGCCTCTTTTGTAAGTGTTAATCCTTGTTTTCCTTGGCCTCCACTTCCTCCTGCTTGAGTTCTGTTGATGTGTCACATTATATCACGTGGTGATCCCCATGTGGGGTTATTTACTTGTCTGAAATGCACACTGAGGGTATTATTGAACTTTCCTGCATTTGTTTACTACATGTTCACTTGCCCGGGTGTTGAGTGCGATGTTTGTGAAGTACAGCACGCGACAAAACTTCAATGGACGACGACGACGACAACAACAAAAAAATGTATTTGCATTTTGTGTGCTTTTTTTGATACCTGCAAATGTCGAAAATTTTGTGGATAAGTTTTGAAACAGCCTAGTATGCTAGTTTCTGGAACTTGTTTTTATGCACATTCTGCTATGCATGGGAAAATTTGATTGATCTGTGGCATGTTGCAAACTGATTTCATCAAGCAGTCAGTTAAACTTAGTAGTTATTTTGTTTGTGTTGTGTTTTGGGGTATAGGCCTATTCCTATAGCAGTAATGATTTATTACCCTGCGCAAGTGAAGCGAAAAGTGGGGTTCAGCAATTGGTTCATGTCGTCTGTCTGTCCGTCCGTCCGTCTCTATAAACATCAGTTTATGATCGAGGAACAACTCTTGTAAATTGATTGTTGTACTTTGAACATGAATCGGAAAACAAACCTGCCGTTTAACCGTACTTTGTATCTGAATTTGTCCCGATCGCACATGCGCAGAGAGGCGTGACATAATATCTTGTCCTCTGTCTGCCTGTCTGGCAGTCAAGCAAAATTGAAAATCATTCCAAACGGGAAACTTGCTGTTTTTAAGGACGTCATAAAGGACACAAACAACACGCACAAATAACTAATGGAGCTGTTAGATTAGGTGATGCAATCAACACTGAGTCGATGGCGGTAAATTCCAGAATTAATTTATTTGTATGACTTTTACGATCTTTGTTTTTTTTTTTTAAATTGAATTATTTACTTCAACACTGCAGAACATAAATCCCCTTCTTTATTCTTACAATAACCTCCAGTTTTGCAGTACCTGGACATGTTAAATAAAGGTAGTGTATCAGACTGCTTCAACAGCGCTAAACTTTTGGAATTTTTAAACAATCTTTGTAATCATCATTTTATTTAAATCGAAGTATATACTCTGAACACTGCATGTGGTACCGTGTTCTATGAACTCTGGCTTGTTTGTTTGTTTATTTATTTATTTATTTATTTTTGATCTCACTTTCTAGCTCGGCCAGCATTTTGGTAACAAGAGTTTAAGAATGAGGATTGAAAGATGTATAAATTTTTATGTGAATTACGATTACTCCTCCAGTATACCAATTTGCTTTCCACATCATGGAAATGTCCGGTGCTGTTCAAACTGTCTGCATAAATTTGGTTTTCTTGATTGTGTGTGTTGCTCACATCTCTGAAATATTCATATTAGATCACATGACCTGTCACTTAAGGACGAAAATAAATTTGCAGTGTGGAGGGTGTTATTACATTAACATACATTATTCAATTGTTAGTCATGGCAAGAATATAGAAAGTGCTAATTATGCATTATTTTAAGCAGTCCCCAATAGGTGGTCCAACGTTTGATTTGTTTAAAAGGCTACCTACCGTGGCCTAAATTTGAAACTTTTTGTCTAATTTTATTTGGATGAACTGAAGTTTCAAATCGAAATCTGAACATTGTTACTACTTGGGTATTTTTTTTGATGTTTAATTTTATATACAAAGTGATCTTTCAAGGCTCATGTAAGATCTTGTAAATATACCACATCACATGCAGAAAGAAGTAGGACATCAGCAGATGTCTGTATACCTTTTATACATGAATTGCAAGGATGATATTAAGCAAATAGATGGCTCTTCCATGATCCTTAGACATTGTTAAAATCAAGAAGCAGAATTTGTTTGTGATCATTCTTTCCTTATTCTCAGAAGTGGCAAGAATACCATCTGACTTTGTCACCATTGTTTTACAACCATTATTATTTCTCTCAACTCGATTATTATCTTATGCACATGTGTTGGGTTAACAGCGATGCTGTGATTGAGTGATTATAGTAATACATTGCTTCGTGCTCAGGATGTGTTCTTGAGAAAGAGAGCGCTAATTGAAAATTCACTAAAAGGGGTCATTATATCATTGTTTATATGGAGATGCGTTCCCGAAAGCATTATTTCTTAAGAATGAGCGGTAGATGAGGGATTCATTGGGGTATCGGGAATAGTGGTAAAAATGATACAGGTGGAAAACATATTTTAGATCTAAAAATAATAATCTTATTACTATAATAATATCAGTAAGTATGAACAAAAACATAAAATATGTGCAAGCGTCAATGAAAAGAAGAATTGCCGTCGCTCCTACTCTGCTCTTACTCCTTCTTGGCAGCGGTGGGAAGAGGCTCATCCTGCTTGCAAAACAAAGGTGGAGTAGCCAGCGCTGATTGGCTCAGAGCATGTGCATACAGTACAAACAATGGCGGTGGGTGCGTCTACTCAGGGAATGCTGCGTGTGATGGATATCGTTAACTTTTTTGTGTAAAAATTCTCTCCAGGACAAAGAGCTCCATAACAAATCTGGGGGGAGGAAAGGAGGGTTAGTCATCTAGTTTCTATCATAAATGTAATCTATTTATCTGGGAAAATTGTCATTCAAGCTCTTAACTCTCCTTCAGATTGAAAGTTATTGATGAACAGAGGATGACATCTTAAGTTTTGGAGATTCAACAGATTCTAGTATCCCATTGATGTGCTGTGGTTGAGGTTCTGAATTAACTTCACTGGCATTGAGAGATCCTGACCAAATTTTGTGACTTCGGCCTACCATGGACGACTCTTTCCCACCCTTGCAATTCATGTTAAAGTGTACCAATATCCCTGTCCTGCATGTGACACATGTACAACCTCTTAGACGATGAGCCTGAGATCAAGTTTGTTGTTGTTATTTATTTATTTTTTTAAACTGCAATTGATTTAAGAAACCCAGTTTGGCAAGAGAAGTTATATACTGCATTGATATCCTGTTCTTCAGTATGAGTACATTACAATGATGCACTGACTTTAGAAACCTAAGCTTGGACAGTTTCATCCTTCCCTGAAACGATTCTGAAATCACACTCCAGCAACAGATATCCAAACAGCTGCTGCATATCTTTTCAGTACCCTTTATCATTGAAATCTGCCAAGCTATTGTGCAAAAGCACAGCTCCCATTGGCAGCTTTGTGATCCCCACCATAACTGGGGCACATGGCAATACCCTTCAACTGGTATAAGAAAACATCTGTCCCAACTTTGTACTTTGAACAGTTAATTAATAAATTGCACTCTCATTTTCCGAACAACACTTTCCTCCCGAACCTCCCAACTCACCACTTGGGCAAGCTTAATTGGGGTAACACGACCCAAGGATGCGCCCTTACCAGTTGCTGATAAGAGAACTTCGATCTATATAGAGAAACCCCTCATTAGATTTGTCGACTCCATAAATTTGCCAGGCTGGCCATGTGTGGTGTATCTTCCTTGTAAAGATTTAATGCCTGCTATGCGTGAAGGAAATTTTCCTTGTGTGACTCGTATAACTTTAAAGTCAACAAGTCTGAAGACGACGATGGTTCACGAGCGGTATTTGACGATGTAGATTGTTTCAGAAGTCAAGGATTGAGACAATGTGATAATGTTTGACCATGTTATCAAATGATCAACATGATGTGGTACAAGTGACAGGTTATTAGCTGCAAAATGTCGAAAACCCGGTTTCGTTCAACAAGTTTAAAAATTTGACCTTTGCATAACCTTTAAAGGTCACAAAACAATGTTGTGGACATTAAAACAAGGAAACAGGATACGTGCTATAGCTTAATGGAGTTAGTTCGTCGAAGAAGGTCGAAAACCCGGTTCGATTCCCACAACTTTGAAAATTTGACCTTTGTGAACTTTAAAGGTCAAAGTCAAGGATTATGACCTTTGTGCAAAACTTCCTCTGGAACATTCCAGGAACAATATAACGTCATATAGGCTATATGGCATTTCACACTCCTTGGATTATCCATACTTTGATGAAATCAGCGTAAAAACAAACTTGTAGGGGTGCCACGGGCAAGGTGTTCGAGATAAGAAAAATGGTTTCAAGACTTTAGGTGGGAATGACCTCAAGATTATGCATAAAAAATATTGTCATCCTAGCTCTCAAAGTTTGGGCGGTCGTCTGATTTTTATGTCAAAATTCGAAATTTTCTAGTTCATGACCTTGTGACCTTGACCTTGGGACTAAAATGGAGTCCCGTGGGCTTGCAAGTGCCAATTGGGCTAACCAAATACTGAAACCCCTGCCAGATTCAACAAACCCCTCGGAGAAGAAATTTTTTATATCAAAATCGCAATTTTCTAAGTTCATGACCTTGTGACCTTGACCTTGTGACCTTGACCTTCGGACGAAAATGAAAAATCGAGCTCCGTGGGGCTATGCAGG
>CM068955.1:50415347-50435910 GCA_035128595.1 Eptatretus atami
TGGGTGACATGAATATTTCTCTTGTTCCTCCCCATGCCCAACACTTCACTTTTCCTAGCATTGAATTGCATTTGCCAATTTTTTTTGTTTGTTTCTGCAATGAGTGTACCGAGGCTTTCCTGTATCTGATCACTCCCGTCTTGATATTTACATTAACTCAGAGTTTGGTGTTCTTTGTAAATTCTGAAAGTCTGCTATACTGTAAATTGAAACACCGGTCCTAATACTGATCCATGAGGTACTTTTAAAAACTTGCAGCTACTCAGTCTGACCCATTCCCACTGACAACCACTCTTTGCTTCACTATCCTTTAGCCAGTTCTCAGTGATCCGGTTTTTCAACTCTCTCAACAACTCCAAGCTCGAACCCACCACCTTATGTGGTTCCTTATCAAATACTGTCTTGGAGCACATTATGCCAAATTGAGACTTTATCTTGCATCCATTTCACTGCCTTAACCTACCGGATCAGTAACGCTCAAACAATTTCAACATTTTTTTTTTAAGCATTACCTCCCTTTGGTAAACCTGTGCTGGGTATCTTTAATTGATTTATGTTCATATAAGTTATTAAAGGGTCCCTCATCTGATCCCTAAATCTCTCCAAGGCTTTTCCTGTCATAATGTGTATTATATGATAGCATTTCATCCAGAAAGTTTTGTTGCCATAAAAAATAAAAGGTCATAAAGATTAACATCAGTTGCGTCATTCACAACATGTTCGATATGTCACATTCCCCACGACCGAAGTTCAGTGAGCTGGTCTGTAGTTCTCCATTGCTTCCCTCGAGTGCTTCTTTAATAATGGTGTTGTATTTATTGCCACATAACAGCCTGGTGTTGGCTTCGTAGTTAAGATGGCTGGCTTGGGATCTTAGGATGCTGAGTTCGAGCCCCTGTTAACTGTTGAATTGATACCAGGTGGGGTTGACTTAGCCTGTCATCCTTCCGAGGTGAGCAAAATGAGTGCCAGTGTCCTGGGGAAATATCCGTTCGGAGTAACCTGTGTCAGAGTGGTGACTTGTCCAGGACTGTAGGTCTCCTTGCCAATGAAACTACTTTGGCAGCCCTATGTGCCTTTATGGCACGAAAGGGATGGAATTATTAATTATCATCATTATTATTATTTGTTGTCACACCAATCATCTGGTATCTGTCCTGACTCAAGCTAGCTATTAAATATCTCCGTTAATATCTCACTAAAATGCTCTACTACTTCCTTTAACAATTTCCAATGTTTTCTTAGCTTTCCCAAGTTTCTCCTTGCTTCTTAATATCCCATCCTGATCTCCTTTAACAGCCCTTCTCTAACTCCCAGATAGATTTTCTGTTGCTGGTGCATTCCCTGTCGACTCCTTTGTATATGATTAAGTGAAATTGCTTTCGTTATCTTGCCATCTCACCATTATCATTCGCCAATCTCCCTGTGCTCTTCCTCAACAGATCTGCACATGTCTTCACCTGTTCTTTTCCTCATGTACTTGAACAAAACGCTTTGCTATTATGTTTAATATTCCTTGCCATATCCCTCTCGTATCGTATTTTTTGCTTCTCGTTAATTTCTTAACTTGACTTGGGTAGCTCCGACACGTAATCCTCCCTCATCCCCAATGCTTTCACTTTCACTATCTACCCCCTTGTCTGATTCTTCCCACTCCCCATTTTGCCCTGCTGTGTCCATAATGTCTGCACAGTTTGGAAAATTATATTTATTACCCCGTGCTCACAGAGTGAAAAGCGGAGTTAAGCAATTGGTTCACTTTG
Organism: Eptatretus atami; assembly: GCA_035128595.1. NCBI lineage: Eukaryota > Metazoa > Chordata > Myxini > Myxiniformes > Myxinidae > Eptatretus > Eptatretus atami. Next base: position 50,417,111 of record CM068955.1, read on the forward strand.
TCTCTGTCTGTCTGTCTGTCTGTCTACAAAGGTCAATTTATGATCGAGGAACAACAATTTTTTTTTGAATACATTGTCGAGGCTCGAATGAGAGCTAACACACAGAATATATAACAAAGGAAGTAGGAGACAAGAAGGGTGGGAGAGGGAAGCACAAAACAGGAGGGAGCAGAGACATTCGGAGATCTGTGGAAGGGAGAGGGATGGCGTGGGGTACATGGGGTAAACCAGATAGACACTACAAGGATTTTCAGGAAGGAAAACCAGGAATTTGAAGGAGGTGGGTCTGGGGTGGATTAATGGGGGTAGAAAAGATCATGGTTGTGGATGGGGGGAGATATTAGGTGGTGGTGAACAGCTGAACATACCTGGAGAGAGGAGTGGGATTGGAAGAGAGTGTTGGTAGTTTGTTCCAGAGATGGGAAAAAAGAGGAATGAAAGAGTGAAGGTGAGCAATGATTGTTGATTTGGTAGTTAAACCTCGAGGGTTTTTTTGGCGGACCTTGAGTGCCCTGTGGAAATATGGGGGGGGGGGGGATAGATCACAGACAGAGCAAGGGGGTGGGGGGGGGGGGGAGACCGAGCAGGAGCCGGTAGAAGACAGAAACTTGATTTCAATTGAATGTTATATTTTGAACATGAATCGGAAAACCAACCTGCCGTTTAGCAGGACTTTGGCTCTGAATTTGTCCTGATCACATGTGTGCAGAGAGGAGTTGTCATTTAAAAAAATCTGTCCGCCTGTCTGGCAGTCAAATTAAATTGAAAATCATTCCAAACTGGAAATTATTGTTTTGAAGGCCGTCATGAAGGACACGAACAACAGGTGTGAATAACTAATGTCACGTGTTAAATAAGGTGGTGTGTAAAAGGCGCTGCATCAACGGCAGTAACCTTTCAAAAAATTTTTTTCTACAACCTTTATAATCTTTATTTTATTTCAATTGAATTATATCCTGTACTAAAACACAAATTGCCTTTTTAGCACTTTCAAAACCCTTCTGTCTAGCAGTACTGTGCAATACTGTGTGGGATAAGGTGTTCTACGAACTGTCTCGTATACTGATGTAATATTGTAAACTACCTCCTTATTGCTTCGTTGGCACATTCCTCTTTACATTTTGCTGCTATATTAATGATTGAGCATCCACGATTTTTGGCGTTTTGTTTATAACATCTAACCACACACTTTTTGGGTTTGTTTGTTTTTTGATGATTCTTGCAATGTCAAGGGAAGAGTAAGTGTTCTGGTTAACCAACTGTCTGTGCTTTTTAAAAGTTTTTTTTGATGTATTTGTTAATTTTTTTAGATCATCGGTGTACAGCAGAATGAGTGTCTCCATAAGTAAATAATGCACTCCAACACAGCATAAAGTGATTGAATTTACTGATTCCACTATTGTCTCCAAAGATCCACTGCCTTGACATCACTTCCCATATTTTTCCAAAGCTTGTTGGATGTTTTGTTTGCATTTGCCATCATAAATATGTCGGTCATGTTGTGCAGAATTTTGAGGGAGAGATGGAGGCAGATGTGTTGGATGGAAGCTCTCAGGGCTCTGTGGGTGACGCTGCACAAGATAAAGCTCCAGATTTGGAAGATGTTACAGCTGAACGGCAGTTTGAGCCAGCAATTCTTCACGAAGCAGGTGCTGATGTACAACAAGACTTCAGATCCCACCAGTTAACAGATTTCTTTCCCCTGACCTCAAACCCCACTTGTATGTGAGCATTTCTGTGCATGTGAGTTCCATCTGTGGTGAATGTAGTTTTTGGCAGTTGCTGTTCTGGCATAGATCTTGAAATAGCAGCCCAGATTTTCATTTATTGTTGTTGCCTTTTCTTATTATTATTATTATGATTTTTTTTCTTATTATTATTCGACTTTAAGACATAATTATAGTTCTTGGAAAAGTTTGAATAAATCATGAGGGATTAGGGCTGATTGACTCTTTAGTCGTACACACAATGGAAATCCGCATCTTTTCCATCACATCGACTACTTGGTGACCCTTTCTCTTGGACATCTCCAATCAACAACGGTGACTTGCTGTCTGAATCTTTCTCACCAATATGGACTGTGCTCTCTTCTCGACATCGCTACCTCTTCCTTCTTCGCTGTGATTTTGATTTCTTCCATATCAGCTGGCTGCAAGTCAAAAAGCAAGTGACTACCCATAGTATTGATATTGCAAAATATAATGCATTTGTGGAGATCTGCTCTTGCTACAATCAGGCTTTACATGTTTAGGAATGCCATAAAAAGACGAGATTTTGAAGCAGAATATAGTGCAGTGGTGAGGAATTATAATTGGGTGCGCAGCCATGAGAGAATGGCCATGTTTCCTCGGGTCTTCGATGCTCTCCCGGTGGGGTGGTATGACATAGAACTTATATGACTAGACCCAAGGAAACATTCTCACTATTGCCAAAAACAAACATTTAGGAAAAAGACAGCAGGCGTGGATGCAGCTTCTCCATCGAACAGCTTATCCACCAGGAGGAAGAACAAATTTCATCTGAATCCGTCCAAAAACTTTTTGAGATATCCTACACACAAACAGACAGGTGTGAAAATATAACCTCCGTCCACTTTTGGTGGTGGAGGTAATTAAAGCTCCAATGGGCCTTTTATATACTTTGTCATCATAATTAACTTGTAAACTCTCATTTTATAGAAGGTGGTGATTTGAATAACTACCTTAGTCCTGTGGTCTATTGGATGTCTGGTTCTTGCATGAAAATTCTGTTTTGCAATTCTCAGTTTTGATGGATGCTTCCTTTTTTTTTTTTTTCCATTTCTGTTCCTCCACTAACATTCTTTTTTGAGCTATCCGTATTTAAATTTAAACTTTTGAGGAAACCACTCATCTCTCTGCCTATACTGTTTACCTTTGAGTCATCGCCAGTTGAACAAAACACCTTCAAGCCACATTGCATTCTGGAATATACTGGAAAATTATGTTGCCATTAAATTTTTTTTTTTTGTGAGACAGCAGTTGCTTCTAAATTTATCTGTTTTCACCACCAATTTCTCACAACCCATTCACACGAGAAAAAACAAGTTTGCCTTTTTATGAATCAACTTGGGTTCAAAACGTGTTTAATTAACTCTGACTCAGAGCAGATGCTCTAACCACAATTCCACCGAGTCTGGTAACGTATTGTCGCGTTCGAGTACCTGTTAATATAGGATTCCTCAGAGCCAGGACCTTTCGTCCTGAGGGATGGTCAAAACAGTCTTTTAATGCACTGCGTTCAGTATTGCTCTACTTTATCTATCACCAAGGTCGCACAAATGAGCCAAAATCGATGGCCAACACACATGGAAAGCCGATGGCTGAAACTCACTTTCTTACCTTTTGAAGGATTTATTTGAAAAGCAAAGTACAGGGAAGAGGGTTGATGAGAACTCCATCATAAATGTTACAAATCAAGTCAGTCAAAAGACACAACCAGGAGAATGGGGATTTGCAAACTTATAATCAAGAAGGAGAAATAAAATGCGAAACCTACCCCACTGGGCACGACAGATCACACTCGTACAACAACACAATAATGCAGGTGGGACTTCCCTTTGTCAATACGATGCACAGGGTGGACACAGGACTTGATGCAGTCTGCTTCAGAAATCAGGAGGGAGATGAGAGCCAGTGACGATTGTGTCCAAAAACGAAGCAACACAGCCACGAGCAGGGCCAGCAATGAGGCCTTCAACAAGGCCATGTGGCCATCTTTATCCTTTACCCTGAGTCCTCTTGGTTGGCACTTCTTCCTTCCCAAAGTGTTTCTTTGCACTCTGTGCATGTGGAGCTCTCCTGTCTGAGATCTTTCTTCCCCTCTCGAAAGGCAGGGTGATACCAGCTTGGGTCTATCCCAAAGCTTCTAGAAGACCCTCTGTGAACCACTTGCTCGACCTCCTTGCACACGAGCCTCCCTTGGTCCTCTCCTGTGGAACACAAGTTCTTCTTCCTCCTGGGTGGAGTCTTCCTCTCGGATGCTGCCCACAGGGGTGGCACTGATAGAAATAAATGTACATCTTTTTTTTCTGGGCTCCACAGCCCGTTGTGCTGCCATGGCTGGCTCACACTGGCCAGAGAGATCGTAATCGGACCAGTTACACACCTGACACGTGTGCCTCTGCGATGGGAAGTCTTCACCAATCCCCGCCTACAAACTAGAAGTTTTGCATATACAAAATTAATGTCTACCCTGTCTAAAGGCCCTGTCACACTTTTGACGATTTAGCCAACGTATGCCTGACGTATGCAAAATTGGGCTAAAACGCGGCACACGTCGAATAGTTATGGTAAGTTTGTATACGTTAAGAGCACGCTGAAAAACACTGCCATAGTCGTAGTACCCTGGCTTTCATCGTTGTACTTTGCGGTTGTCCTCAAATTTTAGCATGCTTGAAATTTTACGACGTATGCCAGCGTATGACTCACACGTTCCGCTACGCTGGCCATAAGTTGTAGGCACGTTATGCGATCGTGACACACGTCGACACACACTTACTTGTAAGTTACTCATAAGTCGAAACACGTCGAGGTAATGATTAGCTTCCCGAAACTTATTTCTAACCTATGAGTAACGTGTGTAGGCACGTTACACGATCGTTGCACACACGTTGAGGCACGTTATGCGATCGTTGACACACGTCAAGGCACGTTACTTGTAATTACTCATAAGTCGAAACACGTCGAGGTAATGCTTAGCGTACCCAAAACTTATTTCTAACCTATGAGTAACGTGCTTTGAACCTATGTGTAACGTACCTCCAACGTCATATTGACGTATGTAGACGTATTCGATTGACGTCTTCCGGACGACCACAGAACTTACTGAACGTGTTTCTAATTTACAGCTACCATATAATGGCATATTGGCAGCGTTTAAAAAAAACAAAAACAACAATAATCCGATATTTCGTCACGTGCCGTTACGTCACGTCCAATTGCCTTCTCAGTTTGCTCATGTCTTATTCTTAGTTCCTCCTCTGTGAATATTTTCTGTTTGAGGATATTGTCACGTCGACGTCGAAACTTAAAAGCAAATGTCAGAATATATTTTAAAATTCGTGATAGACTAACAAAAAAAAAAATAAAAATAAACACAACAACTTCAGATATTTCGTCACGTGCCTTCACGGAGCCAAGGAGAAAAAAAGAAATGTGCCTTGACGGAGAAAATAAGTTTCGGGTATGCTAAACATTACCTCGACGTGTTTTGACTTATGAGTAACTTACAAGGAACTTGTGTCGACGTGTGTCAACGATCGCATATCGTGCCTACAACTTATTCCCAGCGTAGCGGAACGTGTGAGCCATACGGCGAGTACGTCGTAAAATTTTCAGCATGCTTGAAATTTCACGACATACTAAATGTACCACGAAATGTGACAGCATACTTCATCGTTTTTCAGCGAATTCTTAACGTATACACAACTTACCCATACCGTATTCGACGTGTGCCATCGTTTTAGACACATTTTTCATAGGTCGGCATACGCTGGCTAAATCGTCAAGGTGTGACTGCAATGTTGACACTTCCAATTTTCAGGCGGTTATGATTTAAATCAGCGTGCGGCAGGTTTTTAACAGGCTACGCCACGAGTTCGTCGGCGATACGTGCAGCGCGCTATGCCTAAGTTAAACTATCGTTGGGCATAGGTTGTGAACGCCGACAACAGGCTAGCATTCGTTGGTATATTATCTATAAGACAACGAAACGTTCTGTGCCCATTACTATATATGTTATGCATACGACCAACACGTTATGAATACGACCAAATTAAAAAAAAACATCAAAATTTCAGCGTACGCCAACATTTTACATACATTTTTATACGTTGCCATGCTGGCTAAATCGTCAAGGTGTGACAGCGCCTTAAATTACATACCTGCCTCATCAGCGTCACGTGTAACAAACGACTTTCTCTAACAGGTCCCTATTGCATGGCAACTAACTGCTTGAAACACTCAGACCATACTGCACTTACTGTACCACAGTCTAGCTATGGATCCCCCACCCACTTCCACTTACAATATGCCTTGTCTTCCCTTTCCAATACTGTCTCCACTCCAAGTTGGCAGCTCGCATAATCTGTCCATGACACTTTTTCACTTTTTATCCCCCGCCGCGTGGCGGAAGGGGATATTGTTGTCACCCGGGTCGGCCGTCCGGCTGTCCGCGTCCGTCTGGCTGGCTGGGAGTCAACATTTATAGCTGTGAGTGCGATAACTCATAAACTGTTCGCCATATCGATTTGAAATTTGGGCACAATGTACCACCTGAAAAGGAAGAACCTTATTGATTTTGGGTGTGGCCGATCCAAGATGGCCGACTGGGCGGTCCGTCCGTCTCGGCTGGCTGGCTGGGTATCAACATTTATAGCTGTGAGTGCGATGACTCATAAACTGTTCGCCATATCGATTGAAATTTGGGTCACACATGTACCACCTGAAAAGGAAGAACCCTATTATTTTGGGTGTGGCCGATCCAATGGCCGACTGGGGCGGCCATCTTGAAAAAAATGTTTTTTCGCCATATCAATTTGAATTTGGGTCACATGTACCACCTGTAAAAGGAAGAACCCTATTGATTTTGGGCGTGGCCAGATCCAAGATGGCCGACTGGGGCGTTCCGTCCGTCGGCTGGCTGGCTGGGCGTCAACATTTATAGTGTGAGTGCGATAACTCATAAACTGTTCGCCTATCGATTTGAAATTTGGGTCACACATGTACCACCATGAAAAGGAAGAACCCTATTGATTTTGGGCGTGCCGGATCCAAGATGCCGACTGGGGCGGCCATCTTGAAAAATGTTTTTTCGCCATATCGATTTGAAATTTGGTCACACATGTACCACCTGAAAAGGAAGAACCCTATTGATTTTAGGCGTGGCCGGATCCAAGATGGCCGACTGGGGTGGCCATCTTGAAAAAAATGTTTTTTGTAATAAATGGAAAACACTAAATCTGATTTCAATTATTTTTCAATGGCGGGGGATTCCCATCTCTGATGGTATATTTTTTCTTTGAGCTCCCTTTTTGTTTATGTTCAGGTCTACCAGTTCTCCATTGTTGCCACGTTGGTCATCCGCCCTTTGCCTTAAACCCTCCCCCCCTCACCACCCCACACCTCACCAATGTATACAACCAGGATTTTCCTTCGGGGGGGGGGGGGGGGGGGTGTTAAGTTACCTGCTAAATGAGAAAGTAGAGGTCTGCAAAACAAGGCGACGGGGTGAGAGTGCAAGAGTGTCAATCAGTCTCTGCTGAGATAGGCCTCCAGTGATGCACTGCCAGTCGTGCTAATCCAGTCAGATGTTTTTCTTCCATACCTGAGTCAAGGAGGGGCTTGAGCCCCGAGCACCCTCCACTCCACCCACTGGTTGCGCCATTGATCCAGCCTCATTGATCTCTATGTGTTTATGCATCTGTGTGTTTGTGTGTCTCTGCATCCGTGCCATCTCTTAACCATTGTCTGAAAAAGTCATGCTATTTTTTATATTACAGGTAAAACTGATTGCTTGATTTGGTCCACAAAGGCACCTCCTTTTTTATTATTATTATTTTGTATGCAGAGTCGAGGCTAAGTGAAGAACTCGAACACTGTATGGATCAGGACGTAACAACAAAAACAGGAACATTAGAGAGAGAGAGGGGAAAACAATGGGTGTGGGGAAGAATGAGGGGGGCAAAACAGTTTCTCCTTCAAATGAGAAGATGCATGGGAGGGTTAACGGGGGGGGGGGGGTAGGGAAGCGATTAACGAGGCTAGAAATATGGTTTTGGATTGGGGATGATCTGAGATGTGGTGAACAATTGTCTTGAAGACCTGGAAGGAAGAATGTGAAAGTTGGTTCCACAGGTGGGAAAAGAAGAATGAATGAGTCGAGGTGAGCGGATTTAGGTAGTTTCACCAGCAGGGGGTTGATGGTGGACTGTGTGTGCCCTGCAGAAACCTGGTGGGGGGGGGGGACAAAGCATGGAATGAGCAGAGGGTGCAAGACCAGAAAGGTGGTAGAAAGACGAGAGACCACTGACCTGTCTGCAATGGGAAAGTGAGGCCCTAGACCCATCTTCAGCGTGGGCGATTCCAATGATCTTGGAGGGGTTTCCACGGTGTCAAACTGAGTAAGGTGTGAGGCAGAGGAGTCAGCCCAGATGGGAGAGCAGTACTCCATCAAGCTGTGGAGGAAGGCCTTGTATGTAGGTGGATATGAGTTCAGGTGTGCCAAGGAAGGACTTTCTATGACGGAGGATGATCAGTCGGTGGCTGGCTTTGGAGGCCAACCTTGAAATGACTGAACTTCCTCAAGAGGATTGTAAAGAAAGCAGATGGGGGAGGCGGGGGTTGGGGGAGGTGGTTGCCATATGGTCCTTTCAGAGAGAGGGAGAGATATTTGTCTGGATTCAAAGACTTATGTAGTATATCCGGGTTAACTACGAGCTAATCGTGGCGTTTTTCAAGGCTGCTTCTAATAACAACACTCATGTAAGAAGCATAATATTAATGTTATTACAAACAATATTATACATACTAATAATATCCCTCCTCCCAAGGGGTTTTGTTTTTTCTCCTTGGACAAATGGCCATTGTAGTTGTATAAATAGCTTGTTGTGCGTTCGTGGGGCACCCTACCGGAAGTAAAATAAATAATTAATATTATATATATATATATAACAAAACACAAACGCATACGTTACCTTTTAAAGCGCAACTTGTCTTAACATTTGAATTGAAAAGGGAGGAAACCTGACCAGTTTATGGGGGTGGATAAGCAATTAACCTGTTGCGGGCCGGGGTCGGCCGGAGCACGACCACCAGATGAGAGCAGTGAGAGTCGGCCGACCGATCGGCCTGAGAATTAGATCGTACTTCTTGGGAAAACTCCGGGGTCCCTTTTTGGACCGAACTCGCCAATAGGCAGACCACGTGCGGATAAGGCGTCGTTGCCAATTTTCAATTTACCTAAATACCCACGTGGTCCAACCTTACTGGGCGAAATTCACCCTCGACGGCACCTGCAGGAACGAGCCGCTTGCGTACTCATTCCTGCACGATCCGAGCGGTTTGATCGCCGAGTTCCGGTCGCGTCCCGATACCATGTTAAATGGCAACGGCCTGCCTATTTTCCAACACACAGCACACGAAGCCAATGAAAGAATAGACGCAAACGAGCTGAAACATCAACAATCGGGGTATCTATTCACAATTGGGGGAAATGAGGGGAGCACATAAGGCAGAGCTAAACCAAATATTAATAAGCACGTATGCAAGGTATGTACAACAAGAGCACTTGTACAGTTCACTACTTACTATACTGGCGCCACAAACACAACATACGCACACAACCAAAGAATCGGACCAATGGTCTTTATTCGGACCTCCAGCCCGGAGGACAGTCGGGCTGAAGACCAGATTCTGCCTCGGACCTGCCCACCTCGTGTGGTCTTCGAGCTGTTCGGACGCGGCACCAGCAAGGGCGAGCTAAATCCAACCACCGCGAGCCGTGATCAGCTTTCCGAGCTCCGGCGGATCCCCTCGCGCTCCGGAACACGCGCTGGTGAGACGAGGCGCCGATCCTTCCAAATCCACTGCGTCGATTTCCCCGAAGAACCACCAACCAAGAAGAGCAAAAGAACCGAACCAGAACAGAGCGAACAAGACCCACGAACAAGAACCAAGAAGAACCAAGAAGAACCAGAAGAGCAATTTCTGTCTCTTCTTCCCTTCTTATCCCTCTCGGGCACGGCTCGCTTCGGCGTGACTCATCCGCCGTCGGTGGGGGCTGTCATATCCCATCTCTTGGAGTCCCACGTGAGCAGTTATGTCCATATTAGGCAGAATTCAGTTGTTCAGCGTTGGGTGGGGCTGTCACAACCATTTCTTGGAGTCCCCATGCGAGCCATTTATGTCCATATTAGGGCATGTAATTCAGTTCGTCCTGCGTTGGGTGGGGGCTGTCGCACCATTTCTTGGATTGTATCATTGTGTTGTTATCATTGGTGTTGTTGTTATCGTTGGTGTTGTAAATAAAAAAATTGACTATTAAAATAACTTCACAGCGCATTTACATTTATTCACCATTAGACTCGGGGATGGATTCTAACTAGAACACATACTTATCGAAATAACTGATCTATAGGACCTGTATATGTGTGTGCGATGGGTTTCCAAATTCGCAACAATACTGCCTCAAGAACAACAGACTGAGCTCCAGTATCTACTGTAATCTATATTCCCCAGAGAGGATGATAACATGACATCTTGCCACTCCCTAGGAGGGTTACTAATAGTTGAAATAAAGTGCACCGAAGTTGAGTTAAAGTTCGGAATGTCAGGTTTTTGAGGTTGTAAATCAAATTTTGTGTCAAAGTTTTAGTATGCAGGTGGAAAGTTTCACAAATTACTGTATTATCTAATGAAAAGAGCTAAGACTCGCAGAGAAAATATACTTGTGTGAGTGTACTTCGGTCCTGGCCCAGCCAAGCACTTAACTGAAGTCGACCATGACCACCAGGAACCACTGTATACAAAGTGCAAAATATACCTGCGTTATCTGCGACAAAAGGGGAGAGGCAAAGAGCCAAGTTGCAAGTTCTACTGAAAGCAGTCAACAGGTGTTAATAGATAGAGCTAAGAAGCTGAACAAACAAAGACACCTTGCCCAGTTATTGGTCAAGGCCAGACATGATAAACGATGATATTTCCGACCACACACCATGCACGAACACTTAAAGCCATGATATTTCCCACTCGCAGATCAGCCCAAGAAAATATGCACGATGCTGCTTTTGCTCGTATAGTAGAGCAGCTGGAAGGTTGGCTTCCTGATGAAATCACTACGGGATCAGTGTCAAGAAATGCTTCAGAACTAGGAGTAAAACAACTGATACCGACCGATCAATTGCTCTGAAATAGAAACTCTAGGAAAAAGCTTGACAGCGCATTTCAATCATCAAACAAAGCAATGGATCAGAGCTTCATCTGTGCATCTAAAATACCTCTTAGTGACACCCTTGAGAAGTTGAGGCAGCTGGAGGCAGACATCAAAATAGATGATAGGAGGTTACTCAACATGCAGCCAAAATATTGAGGGCAGATATCAAAGGGAGCACTAAGAAAGAGCACGAGCACTCGACGAAGTCACATTGGCTGTGCTCGAGAAGATAGTTCCGGACTCTCTCTTCAACTTCACAACCATGCTTTTCAGCAATAAACCAATAACGAACAGTCTCAGAATTCAGGTGGGTGTTGGTTGATCATTCGACGAAATAAAAGGCTCTAATTATGTCAACAACTTCAACACGTTTCTGGTTTTACAACCCCACTGGGCATTGCCATTGCCTACAATGTATATAACCAAACGGAGAGCAAATCACGATCACACTACACAGGCTTGGCCACGGGATCAACAACGGGCCGTATGCATCGTCAGCCAACTTCACAAAAGTGTCAAGATTATGCAGCAGGAGAAGGAAGATGGAGTGTACATCCTTGAGAACATGTCGCTCACCAAGAGACACCACACATCTTTGCAAATGGACAACCTGAATTGGCAGAAAAAGACATTAGAGTGTGGGAGCTTTAATGATACAACTGCTTTAATCATCCTGAGCATGAGGTGTCAAATAAACATTGAAGATAGATTGAGGGCCTCAATCTACCCTCATCAAGCTCAGAGAGGAGGAAGACTCTGGCAGTCCAATACAACCTTACTGTCTGCCACATCTCTGTCAGAGACTGACAGAAATCCAGATCACTGAGCAGCATTGAAGGTGTTGAAAAATTGGAGATGCTATACGACAACACTGCTAAGAAGATATTGCAAATTTGGTGGCTTGGTAGACAAGGTACCAACCTCACAGCTGCTTGACATTTCGTTTAAGGGTGAAGTTGGCTTGCCTGGTTTTCTGCCTTTTGTACAAGGTTGTTGCCACACAAAGAGGCAAGCAAAATTGGGTACTTGCATCTGATCCCAACATCTCCAACAGACTCTGTTGCGTGTCTACGAATAAAGGCTGGAACTTCTGAGATTCCTTTGTGAGAAAATGGTGTGATGAAGAGCAGCTGGCTCCAAATCTTGGCAGAACTCATCTGTACCTCTGTGGCAGCTTCAAAGAGAAGACACAAAGAGCGTACTGCTAACTAAAGGTTCAGTCACAGATGTGCCTGACTTGCAGTCTAACCAACAAGAGGCTGATTGCAGTGTCAGACTCCACTCTGTTTACAGTGTGTATAGGGTAATTCCACCGTAACGGACGTAACATTCAGACAGAACTTATTGGCAGTTCTCAAAAATATTTCATGAAGAACAAGGTTATCGTACCAAATGTATTAGTTTATTTTGTGCAGTGAACACAAAGTGCCAGGAATGGTAATTATATGAGATGAAGAATTTTTGCCTGATACTACGGTATGATTAATTTTCGTAACGGACCTAACCGTCAAAATACCCGCTTTAGCATGATGATCATTTTGCTCACAAATTTCTGTGAAGTGTTCTACGACAGAAGACTAAATCTGGTATAGGTACATCATTGTATTCCCAGTATTTATTTTGAGGAATTAATGATACCGAGTGGGCAGTACTATGGCAAATGTAATGTAACGGACGTAACAACTGAGCATAACGGACGTAACATCTCCGGACGTTTATTAATAAACGTCCGGAGATGCTACCACAATGTACACAGACACTGCTTGATTAAGCTAATATTGCAAAAATTCAATTATTTCAATTCATGATCTGTCATATGGTATACAAGGTTTAATGAAAATGTACTTTCAAAAAATAGCCACCAGGTAACTTTCCCATGGAATTACCATAATGAAGGGTGAACTGAGTGATAATTCATGCAAATGACAAAGATGTCATCATTATGTGTTTACTCCGCTTGTACGCTGTTGAAAGTTTAACAAAACTGTGGGTCGAACTGCACGATAAACTACCTACTTATCCAAGAGATTGCTTCTGCACTAGGACCTGCCAAAAGTCGTGCACTGCATGTTATTCACAACGTAAGTGGATGAGACATAAACAGCTTTCCATACTTCACTACCAAGAAGGCATGAATAAAAAGCAGCAAGATGGTGAACATATCAGTGTTGGAGGACTTTGTAGAGCCAGATGAAGCAGCTGATATTACTCCAGAAGTCATCAGCCAGGCAAGGGAGCTTATGATCGCAGTTTACACCAACAAGGGGGACGATTTAGATGGATCAGATCTCAGGAAGCTCAGAGTTTACAAATTCATGAACAACAAGTTTAACCCTGCTGAAACGTCCATCACCGACAGAGGATGCATTCATCCTGCATCTGAGACATGCAGCATTGTTGACCATGACAGACAAGAATACCCATGTCTGCAAGCCTGAGATTCCACCGTATGAAAACTTCGGATGGGTAGTGGATAGTGGCAAGGTTATTATTTTTTTAATGGAAATCACCCCAAGCAAGGCATTAAGCCACTCTAGGCTAAGGGAATGTTCGATAAAGGTGACCCCCATGCCATCTGCCCAACCAGCCTGTCCACAGCAGATGACAAAGAGCATTCCATGTAGCTGTATCAAAGGTTGCAAGAGGAACTGTTCCTGCACCAAGAGAAATCTTGCCTGCTGCTGCCAGGCATCTGCAAAGAAGTGTAGCCATGTCCAGTACACAATGCTTCTGACAGCAGTGATGCAGAAAGCGACAACCAAGAGATAACTGTGGTGTCATTTGGAACAATTTTAAAACAAGTGGTCATATAATGAGCTTTGTTATGGGATTGTAATTGATTAAACACCTTTTTATCTATCCAAGTTGTTTCAGTTGACCAACCATCATGGGAGCAAGAATACAATCATTGGTAATGGCAGTAAAAGGGGCCTTTTAGTTTGTTTGGCAATATTACTTAAGAGCCCCATGAACTTTCAGCAGCTTGTTGGCAAGATTGTCCACCTAAGTTGGGATCCCAGATGTACATAGATATGATTTCTGGAGGCAAACCTTTTCACAGCACTCCTTGACTGTTTCTCAAGAAAATCAGGATTTGGCCCCTGGAGTATTTGTGTTTCCTAACTTTCCTGCCAAACTCTTCTTTTGTCTGCCTCACTCAGCTCCTCTAATAACATCTTAACTGATGTCCATGTCACTGGCCATATTCTGAAAGCAACTCAAGCACTGCAGAGTTTGAAAAACTCCTGAGGCTGACTGGCCTACTCTATGATCTGCCTTTCATCGACAGAAGAGTCCAGTGTCTGCTCTGCCTCTGTCAGTTACACCTTTTGGAAATGTTTTTGATAATAAAAAGGTCAAACTTTCCTTGATGCACTGGTTCATTCTCACCTGCACATATCATGCCCATCTTATTTTTCAGCACACAGAAACATGTGAAGAGGCAGTAGCCATCATGCAGTTCATCTTCTCATGTTGGAAGGCAAAAATTAAAGCTCACAACGATGTTCCTCTCATCAGACAAGCCACAGAAAAAATATCAGTCTGACCTGAAATCTGAATTGTCAACTCCTTAGTCATGGTGTTTGGTGACATCTGGTTGCCAGGATTTCCCCTGAAGCTCATCATCATAGTACAGTGAATGCTGCCCTGATAAAGCAGATCAAAAAGTCTTCACTCCACCTGTGCTCAATAAACAAGATTCAAACCATCGTTCTCGTCATGAATAAGTCATTTGATGGACTGATCTACAACAGTAGGCAGGAGTCTTGCAACGGCGTTAATCATTTTCTACCTCGTTAATCCCACCCAAATCCTCCTCCCAATTGTACAGTTTTCCCTCCTTCGAGTCTGCTTCCGCTATCCATTTTGTCCACCCATGCATGCGCGTTTTGCATCCTGTTTTTGTCTGTTATGTCCTGATCCATTCAGTGTACCAGCTCTACCATGAGCTTGACTATATATACAAAAAAAAAAAAATTCAGCAAACCAACTGCAACATGGTACACACAGCAATTTGGGAGTTACCCTCACCCCAAACCTCTTATTAACTACTTCCCATGTATGTCCCCTCTAGAGTCTAGATAATCTCCACAAAGGTTCTTCATTCTCCAAATAGAACTGGAAGATTCCAAATCTGGAAGCAACTGGAAAACAAGGCTAACCCTAACGTGACAACCTGTTCCCCTTTTACACAAAACAACTTTTTGGAATATAAGGTGTTTGAAAAGTCCAGAATCAAAAGAATTTTATTTTTTGAGACAAATGCCTTCGAGGTTGATAGGAAGCTGGACCGATAGAATGGACACCACACCAATCCATATTTAACATCACTTGACTTTTTTTTTTATATTTGGGGACACCTGAAATCAGTGGTTTATACAACAAGACCACGTGCTATTGAAGATCTAAATAATGAAATCAGAAACTATTGTGCTAAATTTGATGTGTAAATGTTAAGAAACGTTCAAAGAAATCTACAAACAAGAATTGGTGTATGCATGTCAGTGACTAACAATGGCTCAGAAGTCACCTCTGCTACAGGTTAACAAGACAACAGTGCCAGAGTTCTCAATCTTACTCCATGAACTTGAGGCACCTTCTCTGTTTTACTCCAACAAATTTTTCATACTGGTTCATCCACTATCCTCCTGGAGGGTGGCAAACATCACTTCTATCCATAATAGGGGTAAAAAAACATCTGAAATCTGAACAGTCATTTCCAATTGTCAGAAAGGTAAGGAATCCTCCAAGATATCTGCTCATCGACACGATGTCCATTTCCACCCAAACCTCACGCTCCAACCCACTCCCAACTCCATGGAAAAATATCTCCAGTTTATGCCCAACCACATTTCCTCCAGTGCTTCAAGGTTGGGACCTCATTGCAATCTCATGGTCTTAGATTCCTGCAAACACAATCTCTCTTCTTACTAATCCTGCACCTGAAACACAACTATTATTTTTGGAAACCTTGCTTGACTGTATTATCAACTTCCATACATCCCGCATTGCCCTCATGTTGTTGGTACAATCATGTAGTAGTTGTTCTCCATATCACTCTCCATATCATGTAGTTGTTGTATTTTTATGAGCCTTGACTGTTTAAAAAATGGAAATAAAAAGGTGATGCCCAATTCAATGCTACAGTGATGGCAATAAGCTACCATTGTTTTGGTACCCGACAAGTGAAGCACCTATAGAAGTTCTTTGGCTGATCTTTTCAGAACCTGGTTTTGGTACAATCAGTGAGATGAAGAAGTAGTTGGAAGGGACGGGTGAAGATCTGAAACCAGCTGCATCAATTCATCTGAGGACAGCAAGCAAAGCAAATAAATACAATCCAAAATTAGCCTGAACAAACTTTGATAATCCAGTAAAAGTAGCTATTCATAATTTCTGAAAAGTAACCATGGCTATAAAAAATATATATATTAAAAAATGGAGTGTCATCATGCATTTTGCTTTACCACTTTCTCTTGGCTCAAAATCTTGCACATATGGTTGATGAAGCATCGAGTTCTTGTCAACAGCACATGGCTCAGATGCAATCCCTTCAAAGGAACATTGCTCCATCGGATCACGATGACTACAAGGCTCCAAAGGGGTGGCTGCCATGGAAGGACATTTGAGGCAATTATGTAAAGGAGAAAAAGGTCGTGTAGGATAGTGGGACAGCCAAGGGTTGCTCACCAGATTCCACATAATCTCATTCTGTGTTTGACACTTGGCATTACAATGCTACCATGTTGGTGCTGTGCCAGCAGATGCACAAAGATACTGATAAATGCTTGTGTGCTGCAATTCATAGCAGATTTGAAAATATATAAAAGTTACAAGCACTGCTCTGCATATCTCTGTCTCTGTCTCTGTCTCTGTCACCATTTTCTCATCTGAAGCATTTCCAATCAATTCTTTAACTTTTGGTGCAAGGAAATAATTTATTTACTCCTGAATTTAATGTGATACCAAGTGCTACAATTTAAAGCTACTTTCAAAATATTGCCATATCTCCATCTTCCAAACAAACAAATTCAGGATTTGAACTCGTATTCTATGTGATGTTAAAAAAAGTGCATTAATTATTACGCTTTGTCAACTCGTCTAAGACTCCGCAGAGTCCAAATTATGCTTCTTATAAAACAATCAAGAAATGAACACTTCAGCTCATTAAAAAAGCCAAAAAAACGAGGTTTATGAAACCTTAGCCTGGGAGGACCATTTCCATACTTACCAGAGCAGAAACTTCTGCCTCAAAACTTGGAATTTCTGTTTCAGAAGTTGGCACTTGCACCTCTGCACTGATGTTTGTGTGAACCGATCTTAACTTGTCACTCCCTAGAAAACATCAAAATATGCAAACCTTTTCCAACATAAATATTTGTTAAATGCACCAACATAAAAAAATCAATCAAGGACAATCTTTTCTTTTTTTTTGTACACCATGTCGAGGTTCGTGTAAGAGCTAATAAAACAGAACATATAACAAGGCAGGAGACAAGAGGGGCAGGAGAGGGAAGCACAAAATAGTGAAGAACAGAGACAACAGGAGATCTGTGGAAGGGAGAGAGATGGGGGCAGGGTACACGAGGTAAACAAGATGGTACCACAGAACTTTCAGGAAGGAAAACAGGGAATTTGAAGGAGGTGGGTATGGGGTGGATTAACGAGGGTAGTAAAGATCAAGATTTTTGGATGGGGGAAGGTATGGAGATGGTGGTGAACAGCTGTTTTGAAGACCTGGAGGGAGGAGTGGATTGAAGAGAGTGTGGAAGTTTTTGGGGTTTTTTTTGGATACCTTGTCGAGGCTTGTATGAGAAGTTAACACACAACACACAGCAAGGGGGGCATGAGACAAGAGGGGTGGGAGTGGGAAGGAACAAACAGTGGGAACAGAGACATTAGATCTGTGGAAGGGAGAGGGATGGAGCGGGGAACATGGGGTATACAAGATGGATTTACAGGGACTTTCAGGAAGGAAAGCAGGAAATTTGAAGGAGGGTGGGTTTGGGGTGGATTAACGGGGGTAGAAAGATCGAGGATTTGGATGGGGACGATAAGAGGTGGTGGTAAACATCTGTTTTGAAGGCCTGGAGGGAGGAATGGGATTGAACAGAGTGAGGAAGTTTATTCCAAAGGTGGGGAAAAATAGGAATGAAAGAGTGAAGGTGAGCAGTGATTTGGATTTTGGTAGTTTTACCAGAAGGGGGTTGTTGGCGGACCTTGAGCGCCCTTCGGAAATATGGTGGGGACATTTCGCAGACAGAGGAAGGTGGGGGGGGGGCGAAACCAGAGAGGAGACAGATGAAGACAGAAAGACCACCACCTGCCTGCAGTGAGAGAGTGAGAGGCCCAAAGACTCAGCCTCATCGCGTGAGATACCAATGATCCGAAATGCCTTGGTTTTCCACAGTGTGAAGCCGAGAAAGGTGAGAGGCAGGAGCACAGCCCAGAGGGGAGAACAGTACGCCATCAGGCTGAGGACGAAAGCTTTGTATGTGGTCAGGAGCTCATGTGGGCCGAGGAAGGTCTTTGCATAGATGGAGGATTCCCAGTCGGCGACTGGCTTTGGAGGCCATGTTGGAAATGTGGCTTTACAGGAAAGATGTTTGAGTTTTTCCAGACGAAGAAAAAAGAGGAATGAAAGATTGAAGGTGAGCAGTGATTCTTGATTTTGGTAGTTTCACCAGAAGGGGGAATTTTGGCAGACCTTGAGCACCCTGCAGAAACATGGGGGAAGAGGGGGGGACAGATCACAGACACAGCAGTGGGGGAGGGGAGGGGCGAGGCCAGAGAGGAGACAGTAGAAGACAGAAAGACCACCGACCTGCCTCTGGTGACCACTGACCATA
>CM068955.1:50444266-50482202 GCA_035128595.1 Eptatretus atami
GGGATTAGGGAAGTGACGTCACTCCCAGAGCACTCTGGTGCAGCGAATCATCGTTAATGACATTCTCTTTTCCCTCCACACTAGCAGAGCAAATCAAGGAGAATTTCCTCCTTCCCATGGATGCCAAAAAAATCTAAGACTGTGGGGGGTTTTTCCCCCATGCTCTATTTTTTTAATGCTGAGCGTCAAGCAAGGAAGCTAGCACCATACCATTTGTAAAGTCTTTTTGTACGATGTCCGCCAGGGTTCGATCCGTCGACCTCCCAGACTCGAGAGATGCCGCTTTAAACATTTAGATTATTGTCATTGTTAATACTTCTCCTCTTCCATTAAAATTTGCTTGATCTTGTCCTGCTCTGACTTACAGAAACAATGTTATGTACTGACATTCTATTTCAGCAGCAGGAACTATATCTTTGATATGCTATCAAAGGTTGCTTATGTGACAGAAGGAGGATCTACGTTGCGGGCATGGCTACCATCACCAAGATGTAGATTTGTGGTAGTTTGGCTGCATTCTGCCTCAGTGAATGTGTGTACAAGCTATTGATGGAAATAACACGCAATGTTTCAATTCAATGGAAAGCAAACTTTAAAATTTTTGCATGTACGAGATGAAAATTAAAATGCTTGCACATCAATGTAAGGAAAGGATCCCGAAGGTTGCAGCAGTGTTGCAATGAAATGACATCAGGTGCATATGCAGGTTTAAGCTGAGAACAGCAACGTGAATGAAGTCTGTTTTTTATATTCGTTACAGCACGGCGGACATCGCGCTGTTATATAATTGTTGATTGTAGTGCTTTAGGTGTGTGAGCTGTAACTTTCAAAATGTCTACCAATTCAGCGACAGTGAGGCTCCAGCAGTTGGCACCTTCCTCGGGTTCTCTGAGGTAAGTCGCACTTACCGATTGGATTGTGGGCTTAAACAAGAACAAAAAACTATTTGCATACAGCAAGCAGCATTTAGGTGTTTAAAAACTCACTCTTTAACATTAAAATACTTGCGGAATAACTTCAGATTTCCTCTTTCTATCTTAAGTCTTAATCAACGCGGTTATGGGTCTGCTACTCGGATTTACCTTCTGCATTTTCTCCCTCTGTCTTTCTGTATCTTCTTCTTAATCCCTTGTGCTTCAAATCCCCTTTCATGACATCCCTCCTATGTAAAAAGCTCCGCTGTCACACCTTGATTTTTAGCCAGCATTATTGCCGACGTATGAAAAATTTTGGCGAATACGCTGGCACACGTCGAATACGTTATGGGTAAGTTTGTATACGTTAAGAGCACCGCTGCGCATATGTCGTAGTACGCCGAGGCTCGTCGACAAATTTTGTGCATGCACAAAATCTTGTCGACTGTGCTCGGCATATGACTCGCACGGTTCCGCATACGCTGGCCATAAGTTGTAGTACGTATGCGATCGTTAGACACACGTCGACCACACGTTACTTAGTAAGTTACTCCATACGTCGAGGTAAGTCTTAGCTTATCCGAAAGTTATTTCTAACCTATGATACGTGCTTTGAACCTATCTCCAACGCATATTGACGTATGTAGACGTATTTTGACGTCTTCCGGACGACCCACAGAACTATACTGATCGTGTTTCTAACTTACTGCTACCATATTAATGGCATATTTGGCAGCGTTTTAGGCGGAATGGTATTATAAAAATGGGGTTCACAGGAGGAACCGTCAGTGTCACAGACTCTCATTGGTGAGCAGATGTCCATGTCATCCGAGAGATGTGAGGATCCTGGCAAGGCTGAGACGAGAATACCTACTAGTTGTCCTCCAACATCAAACATGACTCATCGATTTGACACTTGTCACCCAGTTGCGTGCCAATAGAGCCAGGGAGAAGAAGAGCTGTGAACGGAGGAGAACGGAACTGGGCTGAGACCATGGATCGGGACGCGCGGCGACGGCAGTTTGGCATGTATGACCAGATCATGGTGGAACTCCTGTAACGGAGGAGTTCTTTCGGAAGTTTCTTCGGCATGACGGTGCATGTTGACACTTCGATTGTCTATGTGCGGTTAGATTGAATTGTCGACAGCGTGCCAGCCATAGGCTACGCCACCGTGATCGTCGGCGATACTCTGCCGCGCTACAGGCATAAGTTTAGACTATTGTTGGGCATAAAGTGTGAACGCGACAACACGACTAAGCATTCGTTGGCTTAGAAGTTATCATAAATTAAATCGAAACGTTTCTGTGTACCGTTACTAATACGTTATTGCATACGTCCAACTCGTTTATGAATACAACATTATTACGCCCAAAACTGTAAGAAAAAAATAGTTCAGCGTTACGCCAGCGTTTTAGTAAATTTTGATACGTTTGCCATGCGGCCTTGCTAAAATCGTCAAGGATGTGACAGGGCTTAACCTGCCTTCTTGATATTTTTCTCTTAATCGGCTCCACTCGTACTTTCTTGATTGATTCCTCATCCTTATTCTCCATCATGTGCCCAACCACTGTAACCTAGCCTCTCTAATCTCTTTTCTTTAATTACACGCAGTTCCGGACTCTTGCATATCTCCTCGTTCCTCAACCGCTCTCTTCGTGATACTCTGAGAATCAGGAAGTATCCCTTTGTGCTTCAAATCCTTTTCCACTACATATCTGCTTCCTTCTTCGAGCAACTCTCTTCCCATTTTTTAAAAGCCCAGTTTCTGTATCGTACGTTAAAACCGGCCTGATCACCGCTCTCATTGTGAAGGACTTCAAATTTTCCATCAACTCAAATATTTTTGTTACCTGAAGAAATGGGATACATAGACTCTCTTGCACATTCTGATCAGGTTTTCAAAGCCAGGATTTGCATTTTGGACAAAATATTTCAATAGCAAATTCAAAAACTGCAAAAAATATCCACATTTTTAATTTTTTGATTAACTCAAATTAAGTGCCAACGTATTTTTGCCAAGCTGTGTTTTTGTTGATGCCAAAAACATTTTGAAGCACTCATGGCAAGCTGATACTCGCATCGTTGGCAGTTCCGCTGTGCCAGGCAGGAGGGAAAGTGCTCAATTGCCTCGGCTATTTTTGGTTCTCTGTTGCACTTACCTAACCACACCTTGGCCATAAGGGTCTGCCTTGTGCCATTGCAAGATTGCATCTCAATGTCTTGAAGTGTTTTTAATATTCTGCTTGGGTATGTAGATGCAGTAGTTGTTGAGGAGGCTGTTTCAAGGTTTGCGTGTATAACTGATGAGGTTATTTTTTATTTTAGAAGTAACAGATCAGCACGACGTGGCAAGTAATGTTTTGGAGCCATGCCAGTTTGACAGCATTGCTCAAGTCAAATTGCCAAAGGCAAGAAGTCATCGCTAAACCAGTCCGTTTCTCAACAAAATAACATCATCTTGTACAGTATATTCACTTTTTGTTTGTAAAAGGGGGCTAATTGCTGGTGGTGTTTCTCTGAAAATGATACTTCATTAGCAGCAGGCACGTTTTTGTTCGACTCTCAAAAGGATTTCATATTATTTTTCTAGGCTGAGAAAAACACTCGAGCTGATTTTGCAGCTTTATTCTTTTTGGGGTTTTTTTTTTGTTTTGTATAATTATTCTGCACACACAAAGTGAAAATCAGGAGTTAAAAAAACAGCAATTATTCATGTCTGTCTGTCTGTCTGTCCATCCGACAACAAACCGTCATTCATGCATTCGAGAAAACAACTTGATTTCTTTGGAATGCTTCTAATTTATTGAACATGAATTGGAAAGCGAACCTGCAGTTTAATGTACTTTAGCTCTGAATTCATTCCAATCGTGCTGCACAGGCGAGAAGTGTGATATTTTTTTTTTACTCTTTACTGCGCAGTCAAACAAAATTTGAAAAATTCATTCCAAAGCACGAAACTTACTTTTTTTATGGAACTTTATAGAGCGACACAAACAACAGACACAAAGAACAAAAAGTAGCATGTTAAAGGCACCACATGACACCCAAAACTACTGAAAATTGCATATATATATATATATTATATATATATTATATGTCCTATTGGAGTTTTTTCATCTGATTTCTGATCTGACAATGTTTTTTTCACAATACTCGTTCTGTAAAATGATAAAATTAAAAAAAGCAAACATCTTAGGGAACACCCTAAATTTTGCTGAAATCTACTTGAACGACGTTGTAACCCACATGACGCATTTCCAGAACAACAAAGGCTGCAAGCAAAATTACTCGGTTGCGTGTCTACGTGTTGTATTGGCTTTCTGTGTGTTTCCGCATTCGATTGATTGACTACAAACGCATTCGTTTACTTTCTGCTTTTAAAAAAATCAACATATGCGCTTTTGCAATTCAATGGATGACATTGGAACTGATTTGTTCTGGTAGCCCACAGTGAATGTGAGAGAAATGAGGATGTTTGCGTCTGAAATCAGATGGAGAATTGTCCAGATAACGTAGTCGCGGGACGTGAAGTTCAGGAACAGCTGGGAATGGAATTACGGCCTTACCAGTTCAGCCGAAGCAGGACAAGCAGAGGAAACTGGCGATGACATTCCCGGAGTTCATGATGATCGGCGTGGACATCGAAGGAAGACTTGTGCCAAATACAATTGGTTAGACTAAAATCCTATTCGTAATTTCAATAATATAAATTTCTACTTGCAACTGCTCGAATATCAGAAATATTTGTAGTGAGGTTGACGTGACCAGCCGCAAGGCACAGTGGACATGTTTCTCACGCGTGCAAATAATCGCAAGCAAGCCAGCCCATGTCATCGGCCGTATCTCTCCGCGCATAAACAAAGCAATCTCGCTGTCGGATACGATGAAAACTTGTGTCAGAACAACCTTGCCGACACAATTGTCTAGAGTATGTCCGATAAAATCTGAGTTCTGTTGCATTTTTATTTATTTTATTCCTATTGTCGTCTATGTAGCGCCAGTAGAAAACAATGAAGAAAAGAGATAAAAAGAAACGCTACAGCACGTCAGATTACGGACTAATTGCTTTGATGATGGTACTGCATCAGGTTTCAGCCTACTCAACTTCTGTCAAACTGAACAGCGAATAGAGCCGTGATCAAATCACTGTCTTCGAAGCTGGGACGCTGCGATATGACGCTCGTGTCACTGGAGGCCTTTCCATGTTTCCCCTCGTCAGCTTCACTTTAGAGTTTTAGCATTCCATTATTCTCCGAAGATTTCTCACATTCTGGAATACATGAAGGCTACACCGTCTTGGTTGTATTGCTGCATCCTGCTTACGCATACATCTTGCAGGCATTTTCGAAAGTAAGGCTAAAACTCTTTAAAAACGTTTCGCAAAACAATCACAGGAATTAAGTCGATCAGTGAGTGATAGCAAAACACATGTGCAAATGCATTTGTACGTACTTTAATATGGCGCGCGACGTCTCATCAATGACTGAGCGAGCTCGCATTCTGGAGTGATGACGCTCAACGGTCACGTGACCTGCTGTTCAGCTGAACTCACTTTTTTGGGGCGGGGCATAGCAAGTTGTGAAAAGGCACTACAAATGTTCAAAATATTGTCTAAATTATCCCCATGTTTGATTTTAAAAAAGAAACATGGAGTGATTTCTTCACTAAGAGGTAAAAAGTTGATATAAAAATTAACCAGAAAACTTTTGAATTACATGGGACCTTTGAACTAGGAAGGGACACTTGGAAGACTGCATACCCTCGCCACGTAATGCGTGTTCCACCTAAGAACATTCGGACCCACCATTTTTCAAATATCATGCTATATGTCGTTTTTGGCCATAATCTCTCAATGTAAGAATCGCTTTTATAAAAATAAATAATTACTCGTATATCCAGATCTGGATTCTTAAACTTCACCAAAACAAGTCAATTTGTCGTGGCGCACACACCCAACCTGTCCAAGTTTCATCCGAAATCAGTCACAAACTTTTTGAGATATCATGCTCTCTATTAGTTTACCCGAATCTTCAATTGGTGAAGAATTCACTTTAAACATTCCAGTATCGGATCCTGATCCGCGATCGCGCCAAAATCTAATCAGGTTCGTTCCTTGTCACAGATACCGTGTCTACCACGTTTCATCCAGATCCGTCCAACCTGTTTGAATCCTGCACGCCAGACAGTACAAACAAACAAACAAGAAGAAAGATGTCTGTGCAAGAGCACGATACCTTCCAAAATCCTGAAACAATTTTACCTCGAAAATATATTGGTGGTTGAATTTAATGACAAATATGCAATTCCTCTTCAAAATTTCAAGTTCAATCGAGATGAAATTGAAGGATTTTCGGACATACCACCTCAGTTGTGGACCTTGGGCCATTGTTGACCTTTTGGTCGATGTTACCTCAAAGTAATGGTGATTGAATTCAGTAACATTGAAATTACAAATCCTCTTTTCAAATTCAAGCTCAATCGGATGAAAATTGTGGATTTTTAGAAGTCTCACTAAGTTACTTGATCTTTGGCCTTTGTTGACCTGTTTGACCTCAAAACAATCGCTTCTTTGCGTATCCAAAATTCTTACCATTGTGGTGAAGTTTCATGAAGATCGGTTTTAAATTTATACCTTGAGGCGATTGACAGACAGCTAACAAAATCGCACTGACCAATATACTTCAAAAAATCTTCGATTTTTTTGCATGTAACAAAACAACAGAGAGGGGTGAAAACATAACCTTCTTCAACGTTCCAGTGGGCAGAGGTAATAAGGGGTAAAAAGACACTGCACTGCATCTATGTCTGTAAACCCTCTGGAATATGTATTTTTTATATTGACCTTTACATCTTTATTTTATTTCTTTGAATTATATACTTGACACTGTGTGGGATTAAGGTGTTCGTATTGAACTTTAATTTTACCTTACGAGTTTGAAAGCAATTCATTTGTTGTTTTAAAATGGAGAGATTGAAGAGTGTATTCTATATGCCCAATTTCCTGTGGAGAATTTGCACCCAAGCACATGAAAATGACATCACCTTCCCAGAGAACTCTGTGGGGTGCCAGCGACGGGTCATGAAAAAAGTTCAATGATATTATTTAAAAGTACTGCAAGGATATATGCAATCTATATTATCATTAATACTGTCCCCTCGACCATGACTGTGTTCCACGAATATGGTGGCTCTTGTTGACCCAGAGCTCATTCCAATTTTATTCTGCATAGGCAGACAAAATGACATTGAACACAAAAAATGCAAGTTAGGCCACTTACCATTCCCAACCTTTGTTTTTCTTCTTGCCCCTGTGTATCCCATACTTCTACTTTCCCTTCTTCAATCTTCTCCCAAGCTTTTTCCCTTTAGCAGTAAGAATCGCTGTCCATTTTTTTCATAAAAGGCTTTTCCGCCTCTTTTATCAATGCCCTTCATTTAGTTTTAAACATTTTCTGATATACTCTTCACAATTGCCTCCCTTTTTCAAAACTAAAAAAAGACAAATCTTCTCAACCCAAAGGACAAATCTCATAGCTTAGTCAGTTTAGCAAGAAATATTTGCTGAACCCCCTCACCAGCTGTTATGTCATCACTCAAATTTCAGGTCACGTCAGGTGTGGAGCAATGCGCCGGAGCAGCGCGTCGCTACGTCCACTTTCTGCCGGTACTTCCAGGGGCCTCCGCTGGCCATCCCCACAGGCAGATGCCTGGCCCTCCCCATTCTTGAGATGCGATCAACCTGCTGCAAACTTTATGAGTACCGTGGTCGGCAAGATGGCCTCCACTCACGAGGCTCTTCATCACTGGAGAGAATCTGCGTGAGCAGGATCAGCATCAGAAAATGAGCCACATGTCCATACAGCCACAGCTGACGCTCACGGACTATGCAGGTAACAAATCTTCATTTGAGTCTCTCTCAGCACACTGCTCGTTGCGAGAAAAAGTCTTTGGACCAGCATAGCCAGGATTCTGCCGAAGAGACCTGGTTCCAAGGAATTAAGGTCTCTGTCTCAGATCCTGGTCAGCAGTCCAAGTCTCACATCCGTAGAGCAAGACTGGAAGCACCAAGGAACCTGAAGATTCAGCGTTCATCCTCCTGCACACAGGTAGCGAAGCAGCGCCAACCCCCATGATCCAGTGAACCCGTGACTCCCAGGCCCGATTCCAGACGTCTATTGACCTCTGCTCACACCAGGCAGAACAGGAATATCACTTGCCAAGGTAAAAATCTCACCGTGACCTCAACATCCTCACCACAAACAGGTACAGACAAGATAGCAGCATCCAAGATGTCAATGAAAGCCTGAGATCTTAGTTTTGACCCAGAAACCCG
The DNA here is from genome assembly GCA_035128595.1 of Eptatretus atami. Classification (NCBI taxonomy): domain Eukaryota; kingdom Metazoa; phylum Chordata; class Myxini; order Myxiniformes; family Myxinidae; genus Eptatretus; species Eptatretus atami. The sequence goes on from CM068955.1 coordinate 50,452,517, forward strand.
TAATCCCAGCGGCTCAGACTCATCATTCGCACCTCGAGGGCCCCCAAAAATGGATATCCAGAATCTCTGCAAAGTGACTGCATCATTTCTGGGAAAGTTTTCCAAAGGGGTCAGAGATTTTGACATTTCCAAATCGATGCACCTCAGCTTGATCTCTCTTACATCTTCCCCATAATCCAGTCCAATAACAAGTGCTGAAAACAAAGATGTGGGGGCCGAGTACCACACCCCTGATGAACTCCAGTCAAAACTGAATAATAACTCAGCGATGGTACCACCACATCTCACAGCACTCTCAGTACCAGTTCTAGTTCAGACATATCAGATTGATAAGTTTCGGTGGGCACCCACGAAGACCAAAGAATCCTCCAGAGGCATCCTGATTCACGTGAATCGAATGCTTTTGCAGCACCAACATAGGCTGCAAGCAGCCCCTGCCAAAACTCTCGTCTGCGTTTGTGAGGACCAAAAGGGCAAAGGATACGGTCAATCATTGACCTCTTTGGTGTAAAGCCCGACTGCTCTGTGCGCTGGTGAGAATTGCGATCAAGTTCATTTTGGTAAGCTGTTGTTGCAGGCTTGCCGATTGGACACTAAACATTGTTTGGAGTTATTTGATTGGGGTTGAGATGTTGCCGTGTGAGACCAAACTGGTCTTGTGTTGGCAACCATTACGTCGGGAAACCGGGGTAGAGCATTTCTTTAAAGAAATTTGAAAAATGGACTTTAGTGAACGTTTTTTCCGTTGATTATACCGACAATTTCAGACATGTAAAACTTATTGACTGAGAGTGATTCACAAGGTAATCATTCATTAATATCTATCCAGTAACAATTCCTCACACATTTCATGTTCTAGTCGGCATCCTGTGTGATGTTCTAGTCATGAAAAAGTATCAGAGGATATTTCTCATTCTTAACTAAAGGAATAAAATTGCCCAGTTTTTGAGCAATAAGAACAGTAATTAATTTATTTGCTTTTCTCTCCCTTCATTTATTTCCCCCCCCCCCCCAAGAAAATGGGTGACATGAATATTTCTCTTGTTCCTCCCCATGCCCAACACTTCACTTTTCCTAGCATTGAATTGCATTTGCCAATTTTTTTTTTGTTTCTGCAATGAGTGTACCGAGGCTTTCCATGTATCTGATTCACTCCCGTCTTATTATTTACATTAACTCAGAGTTTGGTGTTCTTTGTAAATTCTGAAAGTCTGCTATACTGTAAATTGAAACACCGGTCCTAATACTGATCCATGAGGTACTTTTAAAAACTTGCAGCTACTCAGTCTGACCCATTCCCACTGACAACCACTCTTTTGCTTCACTATCCTTTAGCCAGTTCTTCAGTGATCCGGTTTTTCAACTCTCTCAACAACTCCAAGCTCGAAACCCACCACCTTATGTGGTTCCTATCAAATACTGTCTTGGAGCACATTATGCCAAATTGAGACTTTATCTTGCATCCATTTCACTGCCTTAACCTACCGGATCAGTAACGCTCTCAACAAATTTCAACATTTTTTTTTTAAGCATTACCTACCCTTTGGTAAACCTGTGCTGGTATCTTTAATTGATTATTGTTCATATAAGTTATTAAAGGGTCCCTCATTTGATCCCTAAATCTCTCCAAGGCTTTTCCTGTCATAATGTGTATTATATGATAGCATTTCATCCAAAAGTTTTGTTGCCATAAAAAATAAAGGTCATAAAGATTAACATCAGTTGCGTCATTCACAACATGTTCGATATGTCACATTCCCCACGACCGAAGTTCAGTTGAGCTGGTCTGTAGTTCTCCATTGCTTCCCTCGAGTGCTTCTTTAATAATGGTGTTGTATTTATTGCCACATAACACCTGGTGTTGGCTTCGTAGTTAAGATGGCTGGCTTGGGATCTTAGGATGCTGAGTTCGAGCCCCTGTTAACTGTTGAATTGATACCAGGTGGGGTTGACTTAGCCTGTCATCCTTCCGAGGTGAGCAAAATGCAGTGCCAGTGTCCTGGGGAAATATCCCGTTCGAGTAACCTGTGTCAGATTGGTGACTTGTCCAGGACTGTAGGTCTCCTTGCCAATGAAACTACTTTGGCAGCCCATGTGCCTTTATTGGCACGAAAGGGATGGAATTATTAATTATCATCATTATTATTATTTGTTGTCACACCAATAATCTGGTATCTGTCCTGACTCAAGCTAGCTATTAAATATCTCCGTTAATATCTCACTAAAATGTCTACTACTTCCTTAACAATTTCCAATGTTTTCTTTAGCTTTCCCAAGTTCTCCTTGCTTCTTAATATCCATCCTGATCTCCTTTAACAGCCCTTCTCTAACTCCCAGATAGATTTTCTGTTGCTGGTGCATTCCCTGTCGACTCCTTTGTATATATTAAGTGAAATTGCTTTCGTTATCTTGCCATCTCACCATTATCATTCGCCAATCTCCCTGTGCTCTTCCTCAACAGATCTGCACATGTCTTCACCTGTTCTTTTCCTCATGTACTTGAAAACAAAACGCTTTGCTATTATGTTTAATATTCCTTGCCATATCCCTCTCGTATCGTAATTTTTTTGCTTCTCGGTAATTCTTAACTGACTTGGTAGCTCCGACACGTAATCCTCCCTCATCCCCAATGCTTTCACTTTCACTATCTACCCCCTTGTTGATTCTTCCCACTCCCATTTTGCCCTGCTGTGTCCATAATGTCTGCACAGTTTGGAAAATTTATATTTATTCCCCCGTGCTCACAGAGTGAAAAGCGGAGTTAAGCCAATTGGTTCACTTTGTCTCTGTCTGTCTGTCTGTCTGTCTACAAAGGTCAATTTATGATCGAGGAACAACAATTTTTTTTTTTTTAATACATTGTCGAGGCTCGAATGAGAGCTAACACACAGAATATATAACAAAGGAGTAGGAGACAAGAAGGGTGGAGAGGGAAGCACAAAACAGGAGGGAGCAGAGACATTCGGAGTATCTGTGGAAGGAGGAGGGATGGCGTGGGTTACATGGGGTAAACCAGATAGACACTACAAGGATTTCAGGAAGGAAAACCAGGAATTTGAAGGAGGTGGGTCTGGGGTGGATTAATGGGGGTAGAAAAGATCATGGTTGTGGATTGGGGGGAGATATTAGGTGGTGTGTGAACAGCTGAACATACCTGGAGAGAGGAGTGGGATTGAAGAGAGTGTTCGGTAGTTTGTTCCAGAGATGGGAAAAAAGAGAATGAAAGAGTGAAGCGTGAGCAATGATTGTTGAATTTGGTAGTTAAACCTCGAGGGTTTTTTTTGGCGGACCTTGAGTTGCCCCTGTGGAAATATGGGGGGGGGGGGGATAGATCACAGACAGAGCAAGGGGGTGGGGGGGGGGGGGAGACCGAGCAGGAGCCAGGTAGAAGACAGAAACTTGATTTCAATTGAATGTTATATTTGAACATGAATCGGAAAACCAAAACCTGCCGTTTAGCAGGACTTTGGCTCTGAATTTGTCCTGATCACATGTGTGCAGAGAGGAGTTGTCATTTTAAAAAAACTGTCCGCCTGTCTGGCAGTCAAATTAAATTGAAAATCATTCCAAACTGGAAATTATTGTTTTGAAGGCCGTCATGAAGGACACGAACAACAGGTGTGAATAACTATGTCACGTGTTAAATAAGGTGGTGTGGTAAAGAGGCGCTGCATCAAACGGCAGAACCTTTTCAAAAAATATTTTTTCTACAACCTTTATAATCTTTATTTATATTCAATTGAATTATATCTGTACTAAAACACCAATTGCCTTTTTAGCACTTTCAAAACCCTTCTGTCTAGCAGTACGTTGCAATACTGTGTGGGATAAGGTGTTCTACGAACTGTCTCGTATACTGATTTAATATTGTAAACTACCTCCTTATTGCTTCGTTGGCACATCACTCTTTACATTTTGCTGCTATATTAATTGATTGAGCATCCACGATTTTTGGCGTTTTGTTTATAACATCTAACCACACACTTTTTGGTTTGTTTGTTTTTTTGATGATTTCTGCAATGTCAAGGGAAGAGTAAGTGTTCTGGTTAACCAAACTGTCTGTGCTTTTTAAAAGTTTTTTTTGATGTATTGTTTAATTTTTTTAGATCATCGGTGTACAGAGAATGAGTGTCTCCATAAGTAAATAATGCACTCCAACACAGCATAAAGTTGATTGAAATTACTGATTCCACTATTGTCTCCAAAGATCCACTGCCTTGACATCACTTCCCATATTTTTCCAAAGCTTGTTGGATGTTTTGTTTGCATTTGCCATATAAATATGTCGGTCATGTTGTGCAGAATTTTGAGGGAGAGATGGAGGCAGATGTTTGGATGGAAGCTCTCAGGGCTCTGTTGTGACGCTGCACAAGATAAAGCTCCAGATTTGGAAGATGTTACAGCTGAACGGCAGTTTGAAGCCAGCAATCTTCACGAAGCAGGTGCTGATGTACAACAAGACTTCAGATCCCACCAGTTAACAGATTTTCTTTCCCCTGACCTCAAACCCCACTTGTATGTGAGCATTTCTGTGCATGTGAGTTCATCTGTGGTGAATGTAGTTTTTGGCAGTTGCTGTTCTGGCATAGATCTTGAAATAGCAGCCCAGATTTTTCATTTATTGTTGTTGCCTTTTCTTATTATTATTTATATGATTTTTTTCTTATTATATTCGACTTTAAAGACATAATTATAGTTCTTGGAAAAGTTTGAATAAATCATGAGGGATTAGGGCTGATTGACTCTTTAGTCACTACACAATGGAATCCGCCATCTTTTCCCATCACATCGACTACTTGGTGACCCTTTCCTCTTGGACATCTCCAATCAACAACGGTGACTTGCTGTCTGAATCTTTCTCACCAATATGGACTGTGCTCTTCTTCTCGACATCGCTACCTCTTCCTTCTTCGCTGTGATTTTTGATTTCTTCCATATCAGCTGGCTGCAAGTCAAAAAGCAAGTGACTACCCATAGTATTGATATTGCAAAATATAATGCATTTGTGGAGATCTGCTCTTGCTACTCAGGCTTTACATGTTTAGGAATGCCATAAAAAGACGAGATTTTGAAGCAGAATATAGTGCAGTGTGTGAGGAATTATAATGGGTGCGCAGCCATGAGAGAATGGCCATGTTTTCCTCGGGTCTTCGATGCTCTCCCGGTGGGGTGGTATACATAGAACTTATATGACTAGACCCAAGGAAACATTCTCACTATTGCCAAAACAAACATTTAGGAAAAAGACAGCAGGCGTGGATGCAGCTTCTCCATCGAACAGCTTATCCACCAGGAGGAAGAACAAATTTCATCTGAATCCGTCCAAAAACTTTTTGAGATATCCTACACACAAACAGACAGGTGTGAAAATATAACCTCCGTCCACTTTTGGTGGTGGAGGTTAATTAAAGCTCCAATGGGCCTTTTATATACTTTGTCATCATAATTAACTTGTAAACTCTCATTTTATAGAAGGTGGTGATTTGAATAACTACCTTAGTCCTGTGGTCTATTGGATGTCTGGTTCTTGCATGAAAATTCTGTTTTGCAATTCTCAGTTTGATGGATGCTTCCTTTTTTTTTTTTTTTCCATTTCTGTTCCTCCACTAACATTCTTTTTTGAGCTATCCGTATTTAAATTTAAACTTTTGAGGGAAACCACTCATCTCTCTGCCTATACTGTTTACCTTTGAGTCATCGCCAGTTGAACAAAACACCTTCAAGCCACATTGCATTCTGGAATATACTGGAAAATTATGTTGCCATTAAATTTTTTTTTTGTGAGACAGCAGTTGCTTCTAAATTTATCTGTTTTTCACCACCAATTTCTCACAACCCATTCACACGAGAAAACAAGTTTGCCTTTTTATGAATCAACTTGGGTTCAAAACGTGTTTAATTAACTCTGACTCAGAGCAGTGCTCTAACCACAATTCACCGAGTCTTGTAACGTATTGTCGCGTTCGAGTACCTGTTAATATAGGATTCCTCAGAGCCAGGACCTTTCGTCCTGAGGGGATGGTCAAAACAGTCTTTAATGCACTGCGTTCAGTATTGCTCTACTTTATCTATCACCAAGGTCGCACAAATGAGCCAAAATCGATGGCCAACACACATGGAAAGCCGATGGCTGAAACTCACTTTCTTACCTTTTGAAGGATTATTTGAAAAGCAAAGTACAGGGAAGAGGGTTGATGAGAACTCCATCATAAATGTTACAAATCAAGTCAGTCAAAAGACACAACCAGGAGAATGGGGATTTGCAAAACTTATAATCAAGAAGGAGAAATAAAATGCGAAACCTACCCCACTGGGCACGACAATCACACTCGTACAACAACACAATAATGCAGGTGGGACTTCCTTTGTCAATAGATGCACAGGGTGGACACAGGACTTGATGCAGTCTGCTTAGAAATCAGGAGGGAGATGAGAGCCAGTGACGATTGTGTCCAAAACGAAGCAACACAGCCACGAGCAGGGCCAGGCAATGAGGCCTTCAACAAGGCCATGTGGCCATCTTTATCCTTTACCCTGAGTCTCTTGGTTGGCACTTCTTCCTTCCCAAAGTGTTTCTTTGCACTCTGTGCATGTGGAGCTCTCCTGTCTGAGATCTTTCTTCCCCTCTCGAAAGGCAGGGTGATACCAGCTTGGGTCTATCCAAAGCTTCTAGAAGACCCTCTGTGAACCACTTGCTCGACCTCCTCTGCACACGAGCCTCCCTTGGTCCTCTCCTGTGGAACACAAGTTCTTCTTCCTCCTGGGTGGAGTCTTCCTCTCGGATGCTGCCCACAGGGGTGGCACTGATAGAAATAAATGTACATCTTTTTTTTCTGGGCTCCACAGCCCGTTGTGCTGCCATGGCTGGCTCACCACTGGCCAGAGAGATCGTAATCGGACCAGTTACACACCTGACACGTTGTGCCTCTGCGATGGGAAGTCTTCACCAATCCCCGCCTACAAACTAGAAGTTTTGCATATACAAATTAATGTCTACCCTGTCTAAAGGCCCTGTTCACACCTTGACGATTTAGCCAACGTATGCCTGACGTATGCAAATTGGGCTAAAAACGGCGGCACACGTCGAATACGTTATGGGTAAGTTTGTATACGTTAAGAGCACGCTGAAAAACACTGCCATACGTCGTAGTACGCTGGCTTTCATCGTTGTACTTTGCGGTTGTCCTCAAATTTTAGCATGCTTGAAATTTTATGACGTATGCCAGCGTATGACTCACACGTTCCGCTACGCTGGCCATAAGTTGTAGGCACGTTATGCGATCGTTGACACACGTCGACACACGTTACTTGTAAGTTACTCATAAGTCGAAACACGTCGAGGTAATGATTAGCATACCCGAAACTTATTTATAACCTATGAGTAACGTGTTGTAGGCACGTTACACGATCGTTGCACACAACGTCGAGGCACGTTATGCGATCGTTGACACACGTCAAGGCACGTTACTTTGTAAGTTACTCATAAGTCGAAACACGTCGAGGTAATGCTTAGCGTACCCAAAACTTATTTCTAACCTATGAGTAACGTGCTTTGAACCTATGTGTAACGTACCTCCAACTCATGTAGACGTATTCGATTGACGTCTTCCGGACGACCACAGAACTTACTGAACGTGTTTCTAATTTACAGCTACCATATAATGGCGTATTGGCAGTGTTTAAAAAAAAACAAAACAAACAATAACTTCCGATATTTCGTCACGTGCCGTTACGTCACGTCCGATTGCCTCTTCAGTTTGCTCATGTCTTATTCTTAGTTCCTCCTCTGTGAATATTTTCTGTTTGAGGATATTGGCACGTCGACGTCGAAACTTAAAAGCAAATGTCCGAATATATTTTAAAATTCGTGATAGACTAAAAAAATAAAAAATTAAAAAATAAAAAAAAAACAACCAGAATTTTGTCACGTGCCTTCACGGAGCCAAGGAGAAAAAAAGAAAACGTGCCTTGACGGAGAAAATAAGTTTCGGGTATGCTAACATTACCTCGACGTGTTTTGACTTATGAGTAACTTACAAGGAACTTGTGTCGACTGTGTGTCAACGATCGCATATCGTGCCTACAACTTATTCCCAGCGTAGCGGAACGTGTGAGCCATACGGCGAGTACGTCGTAAAATTTTCAGCATGCTTGAAATTTCACGACATACTAAATGTACCACGAAATATGACAGCATACTTCATCGTTTTTCAGCGTGCTCTTAACGTATACACACTTACCCATACCGTATTCGACGTGTGCCATCGTTTTAGACACATTTTTCATAGGTCGGCATACGCTGGCTAAATCGTCAAGGTGTGACTGGATGTTGACACTTCCAATTTTCAGGCGGTTATGATTTAAATCGGCGTGCAGCAGGTTTTTAACAGGCTACGCCACGAGTTCGTCGGCGATACGTGCAGCGCTCTATGCCTAAGTTAAACTATCGTTGGCATAGGTTGTGAACGCACAACAAGGCAAGCATTCGTTGGTATAATTATCTATAAGACAACGAAACGTTCTGTGCCCATTACTAATATGTTTATGCATACGACCAACACGTTATGAATACGACCAAAAAGTTAAAAAAAAACATCAAAATTTCAGCGTACGCCAACATTTTACATACATTTTTATACGTTGCCATTGCTGGCTAAATCGTCAAGGTGTGACAGCGCCTTAAATTACATACGCTGCCTCATCAGCGTCACGTGTAACAAACGACTTTCTTCTAACAGGTCCCTATTGCATGGCAATCTAATCTACTTTGAAACACTCAGACCATACTGCACTTACTGTACCACAGTCTAGCTATGGATCCCCCACCCACTTCCACTTAACAATATGCCTTGTCTTCCCTTTCCAATACTGTTCTTCCACTCCAAGTTGGCAGCTCGCATAATCTGTCCATGACACTTTTTCACTTTTTATCCCCCCCGCGTGCGGAAGGGGATATTGTTGTCACCCGGTCGTCCGTCCGGCTGTCCGTCCGTCTGGCTGGCTGGGAGTCAACATTTATAGCTGTGAGTGCGATACTCTAACTGTTCGCCATATCGATTTGAAATTTGGTCCACCATGTACCCCTGAAAAGGAAGAACCCTATTGATTTTGGGCGTGGCCAGATCAAGATGGCCGACTGGGTGGCCATCTTGAAAAAATTTTTTTCGCCATATCAATTTGAAATTTGGGTCACATGTACCACCTGAAAAGGAAGAACCCTATTGATTTGGCGTGGCCAGATTCAAGATGGCCGACTGGGGCGTTCGTCCGTCCGGCTGGCTGGCTGGCGTCAACATTTATAGCTGTGAGTGCGATGACTCATAAATGTTCGCCATATCGATTTGAAATTTGGGTCACACATGTACCACCTGAAAAGGAAGAACCCTATTTATTTTGGCGTGGCCGGATCCAAAATGGCCGACTGGGCGGCCATCTTGAAAAAAATGTTTTTTCGCCATATCGATTTGAAATTTGGGTCACATGTACCACCTGAAAAGGAAGAACCTATTGATTTGGGCGTGGCCAGATCCAAGATGGCCGACTGGGGTGTTCCGTCCGTCGGCTGGCTGGCTGGGCGTCAACATTTATAGCTGTGAGTGCGATAACTCATAAACTGTTCGCCATATCGATTTGAAATTTGGGTCACACATGTACCACCTGAAAAGGAAGAACCCTATTGATTTTGGGCGTGGCCAGATCCAAGATGGCCGACTGGGGCGCCATCTTGAAAAAATGTTTTTTCGCCATATCGATTTGAAATTTGGGTCACACATGTACCACCTGAAAAGGAAGAACCCTATTGATTTTAGGCGTGGCCGGATCCAAGATGGCCGACTGGGGTGGCCATCTTGAAAAAAATGTTTTTTGTAATAAATGGAAAACCACTAAATCTGATTTCAATTATTTTTCAATGGCGGGGGATTCCCCATCTCTGATGGTATATTTTTTCTTTGAGCTCGCTTTTTGTTTATGTTCAGGTCTACCAGTTCTCCATTGTTGCCACGTTGGTCATCCGCCCTTTGCCTTAAATCCCTTCCCCCCCTCACCACCCCACCACCTCACCAATGTATACAACCAGGATTTTCCTTCGGGGCGGGGGGGGGGGGTGGTTAAGTTTACCTGCTAAATGAGAAAGTAGAGGTCTGCAAAATCAAGGCGACGGGGTGAGAGTGCAAGAGTGTCAATCACAGTCTCTGCTGAGATAGGCCTCCAGTGATGCACTGCCAGTCGTGCTAATCCAGTCAGATGTTTTTCTTCCATACCTGAGTCAAGGAGGGGCTTGAGCCCCCTGAGCACCCTCCACTCCACCCACTGGTTGCGCCATTGATCCCAGCGCTCATTGATCTCTATGTGTTTATGCATCTGTGTGTTTGTGTGTCTCTGCATCCGTGCCATCTCTTAACCATTGTCTGAAAAAGTCATGCTATTTTTTATATTACAGGTAAAACTGATTTCTTGATTTGGTCACAAAAGGCACCTCCTTTTTTATTGATTATATTTTTTGTATGCAGAGTCGAGGCTAATGGAAGAACTCGAACACTGTATGGATCAGGACGTAACAACAAAAACAGGAACATTAGAGAGAGAGAGGGGGAAACAATGGGTGTGTGGGGAAGAATGAGGGGGCAAAACAGTTTTCCTTCAAAATGAGAAGATGCATGGGAGGGTTAACGGGGGGGGGGTAGGGAAGCGATTAACGAGGCTAGAAAATATGGTTTTGGATCGGGGATGATCTGAGATGTGGTGAACAATTGTCTTGAAGACCTGGAAGGAAGAATGTGAAAGTTGGTTCCACAGTGGGAAAAAGAAGAATGAATGAGTCGAGGTGAGCGGGATTTAGGTAGTTTCACCAGCAGGGGGTTGATGGTGGTCTGTGTGTGCCCTGCAGAAACCTGGTGGGGGGGGGGACAAAGCATGGAATGAGCAGAGGTTGCAAGACCAGAAAGGTAGTAGAAGACAGAGAGACCACTGACCTGTCTGCAATGGGAAATTGAGAGGCCATAGACTCCACTTCAGCGTGGGCGATTCCAATGATCTTGGAGGGGTTTCCACGGTGTCAAACTGAGTAAGGTGTGAGGCAGAGGAGTCAGCCCAGGGGAGAGCAGTACTCCATCAAGCTGTGGAGGAAGGCCTTGTATGTAGGTGGATATGAGTTCAGGTGTGCCAAGGAAGGACCTTCTATGACGGAGGATGTTCAGTCGGCGGCTGGCTTTGGAGGCCAACCTTGAAATGACTGAACTTCCTCAAGAGGATTGTAAAGAAGCAGATGGGGGAGGCGGGGGTTGGGGGAGGTGGTTGCCATATGGTCCTTTCAGAGAGAGGGAGAGATATTTGTCTGGATTCAAAGACTTATATGGTCAGTGGTCACCAGAGGCAGGTCGGTGGTCTTTCTGCTTTCTACTGTCTCCTCTCTGGCCTCGCCCCTCCCCCTCCCCACTGCTGTGTCTTGTATCTGTCCCCCCCTCTTCCCCCATGTTTCTGCAGGGTGCTCAAGGTCTGCCAAATTCCCCCTTCTTGTGAAACTACCAAAATCAAGAATCACTGCTCACCTTCAATCTTTCATTCTTTCTTTTTCCTTCGTCTGGAACAAACTCAAACATCTTTCCTGGTAAAGCCACATTTCCAACATGGCCTCCAAAGCCAGTCGCCGACTGGGAATCCTCCATCATGCAAAGACCTTCCTCGGCCCACATGAGCTCCTGACCACATACAAAGCTTTCGTCCTCAGCCTGATGGCGTACTGTTCTCCCCTCTGGGCTGGTGCTCCTGCCTCTCACCTTTCTCGGCTTCACACTGTGGAAACCAAGGCATTTCGGATCATTGGTATCTCACGCGATGAGGCTGAGTCTTTGGGCCTCTCACTCTCTCACTGCAGGCAGGTCGGTGGTCTTTCTGTCTTCATCTGTCTCCTCTCTGGTTTCGCCCCCCCCCCACCTTCCTCTGTCTGCGAAATGTCCCACCATATTTCCGAAGGGCCTCAAGGTCCGCCAACAACCCCCTTCTGGTAAAACTACCAAAATCCAAATCACTGCTCACCTTCACTCTTTCATTCCTATTTTTCCCACCTTTGGAATAAACTTCCTCACTCTGTTCAATCCCATTCCTCCCTCCAGGCCTTCAAAACAGATGTTTACCACCACCTCTTATCGTCCCCCATCCAATCCTCATCTTTCTACCCCCGTTAATCCACCCCAAACCCACCTCCTTCAAATTTCCTGCTTTCCTTCCTGAAAGTCCCTGTAATATCCATCTTGTATACCCCATGTTCCCCGCTCCATCCCTCTCCCTTCCACAGATCTAATGTCTCTGTTCCCCACTGTTTTGTCCTTCCCACTCCCACCCCTCTTGTCTCATGCCCCCCTTGCTGTGTGTTGTGTGTTAACTCTCATACAAGCCTCGACAAGGTATCCAAAAAAACCCCAAAAACTTCCACACTCTCTTCAATCCCACTCCTCCCTCCAGGTCTTCAAAAACAGCTGTTCACCACCATCTCATACCTTCCCCCATCCAAAAATCTTGATCTTACTACCCTCGTTAATCCACCCCATACCCACCTCCTTCAAATTCCCTGTTTTCCTTCCTGAAAGTTTCTGTGGTACCATCTTGTTTACCTCGTGTACCCTGCCCCCATCTCTCTCCCTTCCACAGATCTCCTGTTGTCTTGTTCTTCACTATTTTGTGCTTCCCTCTCCTGCCCCTCTTGTCTCCTGCCTTGTTATATGTTCTGTTTATTAGCTCTTACACGAACCTCGACATGGTGTACAAAAAAAAGAAAAGATTGTCCTTGATTGATTTTTTATGTTGGTTGCATTTAACAAATATTTATGTTGGAAAAGGGGTTTGCATATTTTGATGTTTTCTAGGGAGTGACAAGTTAAGATCGGTTCACACAAACATCAGTGCAGAGGTGCAAGTGCCAACTTCTGAAACAGAAATTCCAAGTTTTGAGGCAGAAGTTTCTGCTCTGGTAAGTATGGAAATGGTCCTCCCAGCCTAAGGTTTCATAAACCTCGTTTTTTTGGCTTTTTTTAAATGAGCTGAAGTGTTCATTTCTTGATTGTTTTATAAGAAGCATAATTTGGACTCTGCGGAGTCTTAGAGGAGTTGACAAAGCGTAATAATTAATGCACTTTTTTAACATCACATAGAATACGAGTTCAAATCCTGAATTTTTTTTTTGGAAGATGGAGATATGGCAAGTATTTTGAAAGTAGCTTTAAATTGTAGCACTTGGTATCACATTAAATTCAGGAGTAAATAAATTATTTCCTTGCACCAAAAGTTAAAGAATTGATTGGAAATGCTTCAGATGAGAAAAATGGTACGAGAGACAGAGACAGAGACAGAGACAGAGACAGATATATGCAGAGCAGTGCTTGTAACTTTTATATATTTTCAAATCTGCTATGAATTGCAGCACACAAGCATTTATCAGTATCTTTGTGCATCTGCTGGCACAGCACCAACATGGTAGCATTGTTAATGCCAAGTGTCAAACACAGAATGAGATTATGTGGAATCTGGTGAGCAACCTCTCGGCTGTCCCACTATCCTACACGACCTTTTCTCCTTTACATAATTGCCTCAAATGTCCTTCCATGGCAGCCACCCCCTTTGGAGCCTTGTAGTCATCGTGATCCGATGGAGCAATGTTCCTTTGAAGGGATTGCATCTGAGCCATGTGCTGTTGACAAGAACTCGATGCTTCATCAACCATATGTGCAAGATTTTGAGCCAAGAGAAAGTGGTAAAGCAAAATGCATGATGGACACTCCATTTTTTAATATATATATTTTTTATAGTCATGGTTACTTTTCAGAAATTATGAATAGCTACTTTTACTGGATTATCAAAGTTATGTCAGGCTAATTTTGGATTGTATTTATTTGCTTTGCTTGCTGTCCTCAGATGAATTGATGCAGCTGGTTTCAGATCTTCACCCGTCCCTTCCAACTACTTCTTCATCTCACCTGATTGTACCAAAACCAGGTTCTGAAAAGATCAGCCAAAGAACTTCTATAGGTGCTTCACTTGTCGGGTACCAAAACAATGGTAGCTTTATTGCCATCACTGTAGCATTGAATTGGGCATCACCTTTTTATTTCCATTTTTAAACAGTCAAGGCTCATAACAATACAACTACATGATATGGAGAGGTGATATGGAGAACAACTACTACATGATTGTACCAACAACATGAGGGCAATGCGGGATGTATGGAAGTTGATAATACAGTCAAGCAAGGTTTCCAAAAATAATAGTTGTGTTCAGGTGCAGGATTAGTAAGAAGAGAGATTGTGTTTGCAGGAATCTAAGACCATGAGATTGCAATGAGGTCCCAACCTTGAAGCACTGGAGGGAAATGTGGTTGGGCATAAACTGGGAGATATTTTTCCATGGAGTTGGGAGTGGGTTGGGAGCGTGAGGTTTGGGTGGAAATGGACATCGTGTCGATGAGCAGAGATCTTGGAGGATTCCTTACCTTTCTGACAATTGGAAATGACTGTTCAGATTTCAGATGTTTTTTCACCCCTATTATGGATAGAAGTGATGTTTGCCACCCTCCAGGAGGATAGTGGATGAACCAGTATGAAAAATTTGTTGGAGTAAAACAGAGAAGGTGCCTCAAGTTCATGGAGTAAGATTTGAGAACTCTGGCACTGTTGTCTTGTTAACCTGTAGCAGAGGTGACTTCTGAGCCATTGTTAGTCACTGACATGCATACACCAATTCTTGTTTGTAGATTTCTTTGAACGTTTCTTAACATTTACACATCAAATTTAGCACAATAGTTTCTGATTTCATTATTTAGATCTTCAATAGCACGTGGTCTTGTTGTATAAACCACTGATTTCAGGTGTCCCCAAATTAAAAAAAAAAGTCAAGTGATGTTAAATATGGATTGTGTGGTGTCCATTCTATCGGTCCAGCTTCCTATCAACCTCGAAGGCATTGTCTCAAAAAATAAAAATTCTTTTGATTCTGGACTTTTCAAACACCTTATATTCCAAAAAGTTGTTTTGTGTAAAAGGGGAACAGGTTGTCACGTTAGGGTTAGCCTTGTTTTCCAGTTGCTTCCAGATTTGGAATCTTCCAGTTCTATTTGGAGAATGAAGAACCTTTGTGGAGATTATCTAGACTCTAGAGGGGACATACATGGGAAGTAGTTAATAAGAGGTTTGGGGTGAGGGTAACTCCCAAATTGCTGTGTGTACCATGTTGCAGTTGGTTTGCTGAATTTTTTTTTGTATATATAGTCGAGGCTCATGGTAGAGCTGGTACACTGAATGGATCAGGACATAACAGACAAAAACAGGATGCAAAACGCGCATGCATGGGGTGGACAAAATGGATACGGAAGGAGACTCGAAGGAGGGAAAACTGTACAATTGGGAGGAGGGATTTGGGTGGGATTAACGAGGGTAGAAAATGATTAACGCCGTTGCAAGACTCCTGCCTACTGTTGTAGATCAGTCCATCAAATGACTTATTTCATGACGAGAACGATGGGTTGAATCTTGTTTATTGAGCACAGGTGGAGTGAAGACTTTTTGATCTGCTTTATCAAGGGCAGCATTCACTGTACTATGATGAATGAGCTTCAGGGGAACATCCTGGCAACCAGATGTCACCAAACACCATGACTAAGGAAGTTGACAATTCAGATTT
The DNA here is from genome assembly GCA_035128595.1 of Eptatretus atami. Taxonomy (NCBI): domain Eukaryota; kingdom Metazoa; phylum Chordata; class Myxini; order Myxiniformes; family Myxinidae; genus Eptatretus; species Eptatretus atami. The sequence continues at coordinate 50,468,186 of CM068955.1, forward strand.
CAGGTCAGACTGATATTTTTTCTGTGGCTTGTCTGATGAGAGGAACATCGTTGTGAACTTTAATTTTTGCCTTCCAACATGAGAAGATGAACTGCATGATGGCTACTGCCTCTTCACATGTTTCTGTGTGCTGAAAAATAAGATGGGCATGATATGTGCAGGTGAGAATGAACCAGTGCATCAAGGAAAGTTTGACCTTTTTATTATCAAAAACATTTCCAAAAGGTGTAACTGACAGAGGCAGAGCAGACATTGGACTCTTCTGTCGATGAAAGGGCAGATCATAGAGTAGGCCAGTCAGCCTCAGGAGTTTTTCAAACTCTGCAGTGCTTGAGTTGCTTTCAGAATATGGCTAGTGACATGGACATCAGTTAAGATGTTATTAGAGGAGCTGAGTGAGGCAGACAAAAGAAGAGTTTGGCAGGAAAGTTAGGAAACACAAATACTCCAGGGGCAAAATCCTGATTTTCTTGACAAAACAGTCAAGGAGTGCTGTGAAAAGGTTTGCCTCCAGAAATCATATCTATGTACATCTGGGATCCCAACTTAGGTGGACAATCTTGCCAACAAGCTGCTGAAAGTTCATGGGCAGCTCTTAAGTAATATTGCCAAACAAACTAAAAGGCCCCTTTTACTGCCATTACCAATGATTGTATTCTTGCTTCCCATGATGGTTGGTCAACTGAAACAACTTGGATAGATAAAAAGGTGTTTAATCAATTACAATCCCATAACAAAGCTCATTATATGACCACTTGTTTTAAAAATTGTTCCAAATGACACCACAGTTATCTCTTGGTTGTCGCTTTCTGCATCACTGCTGTCAGAAGCATTGTGTACTGGACATGGCTACACTTCTTTGCAGATGCCTGGCAGCAGCAGGCAAGATTTCTCTTGGTGCAGGAACAGTTCCTCTTGCAACCTTTGATACAGCTACATGGAATGCTCTTTGTCATCTGCTGTGGACAGGCTGGTTGGGCAGATGGCATGGGGGTCACCTTTATCGAACATTCCCTTAGCCTAGAGTGGCTTAATACCTTGCTTGGGGTGATTTCCATTAAAAAAATATAACCTTGCCACTATCCACTGCCCATCCGAAGTTTTCATACGGTGGAATCTCAGGCTTGCAGACATGGGTATTCTTGTCTGTCATGGTCAACAATGCTGCATGTCTCAGATGCAGGATGAATGCATCCTCTAAGCGGTGATGGACGTTTCAGCAGGGTTAACTTGTTGTTCATGAATTTGTAAACTCTGAGCTTCCTGAGATCTGATCCATCTAAATCGTCCCCCTTGTTGGTGTAAACTGCGATCATAAGCTCCCTTGCCTGGCTGATGACTTCTGGAGTAATATCAGCTGCTTCATCTGGCTCTGCAAAGTCCTCCAACACTGATATGTTCACCATCTTGCTGCTTTTTATTCATGCCTTCTTGGTAGTGAAGTATGGAAAGCTGTTTATGTCTCATCCACTTACGTTGTGAATAACATGCAGTGCACGACTTTTGGCAGGTCCTAGTGCAGAAGCAATCTCTTGGATAAGTAGGTAGTTTTATCGTGCAGTTCGGACCCACAGTTTTGTTAAATCTTTCAACAGCGTACAAGCGGAGTAAACACATAATGATGACATCTTTGTCATTTGCATGAATTATCACTCAGTTCACCCCTTCATTATGGGTAATTCCATGGGAAAAGTTACCTGGTGGCTATTTTTTGAAAGTACATTTTTCATTAAACCTTGTATACCATATGACAGATCATGAATTGAAATAATTGAATTTTTGCAATATTAGCTTAATCAAGCAGTGTCTGTGTACATTGTGGTAGCATCTCCGGACGTTTATTAATAAACGTCCGGAGATGTTACGTCCGTTATGCTCAGTTGTTACGTCCGTTACATTACATTTGCCATAGTACTGCCCACTCGGTATCATTAATTCCTCAAATAAATACTGGGAATACAATGACGTACCTATACCAAGCTGCTATACCAGATTTAGTCTTCTGTCGTAGAACACTTCACAGAAATTTGTGAGCAAAATGATCATCATGCTAAAGCGGGTATTTTGACGGTTAGGTCCGTTACGAAAATTAATCATACCGTAGTACTCAGGCAAAAATTCTTCATCTCATATAATTACCATTTCCTGGCACTTTTGTGTTCACTGCACAAAATAAACTAATACATTTGGTACGATAACCTTGTTCTTCATGAAATATTTTTGAGAACTGCCAATAAGTTCTGTCTGAATGTTACGTCCGTTACGGTGGAATTACCCATATACACACTGTAAACAGAGTGGAGTCTGACACTGCAATCAGCCTCTTGTTGGTTAGACTGCAAGTCAGGCACATCTGTGACTGAACCTTTAGTTAGCAGTACGCTCTTTGTGTCTTCTTTGAAGCTGCCACAGAGGTACAGATGAGTTCTGCCAAGATTTGGAGCCAGCTGCTCTTCATCACACCATTTCTCACAAAGGAATCTCAGAAGTCCAGCCTTTATTCGTAGACACGCAACAGAGTCTGTTGGAGATGTTGGGATCAGATGCAAGTACCCAATTTTGCTTGCCTCTTTGTGTGGCAACAACCTTGTACAAAAGGCAGAAAACCCAGGCAAGCCAACTTCACCCTTAAACGAAATGTCAAGCAGCTGTGAGGTTGGTACCTTGTCTACCAAGCCACCAAATTTGCAATATCTTCTTAGCAGTGTTGTCATATAGCATCTCCAATTTTTCAACACCTTCAATGCTGCTCAGTGATCTGGATTTATGTCAGTCTCTGACAGAGATGTGGCAGACAGTAAGGGTTGTATTGGGACTGCCAGAGTCTTCCTCCTCTCTGAGCTTGATGAGGGTAGATTGAGGCCCTCAATCTATCTTCAATGTTTATTTGACACCTCATGCTCAGGATGATTAAAGCAGTTGTATCATTAAAGCTCCCACACTCTAATGTCTTTTTCTGCCAATTCAGGTTGTCCATTGCAAAGATGTGTGGTGTCTCTTGGTTGAGCGACATGTTCTCAAGGATGTACACTCCATCTTCCTTCTCCTGCTGCATAATCTTGACACTTTGTGAAGTTGGCTGACGATGCATACGGCCGTTGTTGATCCCGTGGCCAAGCCTGTGTAGTGTGATCGTGATTTGCTCTCCGTTTGGTTATATACATTGTAGGCAATGGCAATGCCCAGTGGGGTTGTAAGACCAGAAACGTGTTGAAGAAGTTGTTGACATAATTAGGGCCTTTTATTTCGTCGGATGATCAACCAACACCCACCCTGAATTCTGAGACTGTTCGTTTATTGGTTTATCGCTGAAAAGCATGGTTGTGAAGTTGAAGAGAGAGTCCGGAACTATCTTCTCAGCAACAGCCAATGTGACTTCAGTCGAGTGCTCGTGCTCTTTCTTTAGTGCTCCCTTTGATATCTGCCCTCAATATTTTGGCTGCATGTTGAGTAACCCTCCTATCATCTATTTGATGGTCTGCCTCCAGCTGCCTCAACTTCTCAAGGGTGTCACTAAGAGGTATTTTAGATGCACAGATGAAGCCTGATCCATTGCTTTGTTTGATGATTGAAATGCGCTTGTCAAGCTTTTTCTAGAGTTTCTATTTCAGAGCAATTGATCGGTCGGTATCAGTTGTTTTTACTCCTAGTTCTTGAAGCATTTCTTGACACTGATCCCGTAGTGATTTCATCAGGAAGCCAACCTTCCAGCTGCTCTACTATACGAGCAAAAGCAGCATCGTGCATATTTTCTTGGGCTGATCTGCGAGTGGGAAATATCATGGCTTTAAAAGTGTTCGTGCATGGTGTGTGGTCGGAAATATCATCGTTTATCATGTCATGGCCTTGACCAATAACTTGGCAAGGTGTCTTGTTTGTTCAGCTTCTTAGCTCTATCTATTAACACCTGTTGACTGCTTTCAGTAGAAACTTGCAACTTGGCTCTTTGCCTCTCCACCTTTTGTCGCAGATAACGCAGGTATATTTTGATATACAGTGGTTCCTGGTTGGTCATGGTCGACTTCAGTTAAGGTGCTTGGCTGGGCCAGGACCGAAGTACACTCACACAAGTATATTTTCTCTGCGAGTCTGTAGCTCTTTTCATTAAGATAATACAGTAATTTGTGAACTTTCCACCTTGCATACTAAAACTTTTGACACCAAAAATTTGATTTACAACCTCAAAACCTGACATTCCGAACTTTCACTCAACTTCGGTGCACTTTATTTTCAACTATTAGTACACCCGCTCCCTAAGGGAGTGGCAAGAATGGTCATGTTATCATCCTCTCTGGGGAATATAGATTACAGTAGATCGAGGCTCAGGTCTGTTGTTCTTGAGGCAGTATTGTTGCGAATTTGGAAACCCATCGCACACAATATACAGGTCCTATAGATCAGTTATTTCGATAAGTATGTGTTTCTAGTTAGAATCCATCCCCGAGTCTAATGGGTGAATAAATGTAAATGCGCTGTGAAGTTATTTTAATAGTCAGATTTTCTTTTATTTAACAACACCAACGATAACAACAACACCAATGATAACAACACCAATGATAACAACTCCAAGAAATGGGTTGCGACAGCCCCCACCCAACGCAGGACGAACTGAATTACATGCCCTAATATGGACATAAATTGGCTCGCATGGGGGACTCCAAGAAATGGGTTGTGACAGCCCCCACCCAACGCTGAACAACTGAATTCCATGCCCTTAATATGGACATAAATCTGCTCACGTGGGGACTCCAAGAGATGGGATATGACAGCCCCCACCGACGGCGGATGAGTCACGCGCGAAGCGAGCCGTGCCCGAGAGGGATAAAGAGGGAAGAGAGAGACAGAAATTGGCTCTTCTGGGTTCTTCTTGGTTTCTTCTTGGTTCTTGTTCGTGGGTCTTGTTCGCTCTGTTCTGGTTCGGTTCTTTTGCTCTTCTTGGTTGGTGGTTCTTCGGGGAAATCGACGCAGTGGATTGGGAAGGCTCGCGCCTCGTCTCACCAGCGCGTGTTCCGGAGCGCGAGGGGATCCGCCGGAGCTCGGAAAGCTGATCACGGCTCGCGGTGGTTGGATTTAGCTCGCCCTTGCTGGTGCCCGGTCCGAACAGCTCGAAGACCACACGAGGTGGGCAGGTCCGAGGCAGAATCTGGTCTTCAGCCCGACTGTCCTCCGGGCTGGAGGTCCGAATAAAGACCATTGGTCCGATTCTTTGGGTGTGTGCGTATGTGTGTTTGTGGCGCCAGTATAGTAAGTAGTGAACTGTACAAGTGCTCTTGTTGTACATACCTTGCATACGTGCTTATTAATATTTGGTTTAGCTCTGCCCTTATGTGCTCCCCTCATTTCCCCCCAATTGTGAATAGATACCCCGATTGTTGAATGTTTCAGCTCGTTTGCGTCTATTCTTTCATTGGCTTCGTGTGCTGTGTGTTGGAAAATTAGGCAGGCCGTTGCCATTGTAACATGGTATTCGGGACCGACGGAACTCGGCGATCAAACCGCTCGGATCGTGCATGGAATGATAACGGCGAAGCGGCTCGTTCCTGCAGGTGCCGTCGAGGGTGAATTTCCCCAGTAGGTTGGACCACGTGGGTATTTAGGTAAATTGAAATTGGCAATCGACCCTATCCCACGTGGTCTGCCTATTGGCGAGTTCGGTCCAAAAAGGGACCCGGAGTTTTCCCAAGAAGTACGATCTAAATTCCAGGCGATCGGTCGAGCCGACTCTACTGCTCCATCTGGTGGTCGTGCTCCGGCCGACGCCGGCCCCGCAACAGTAATATGCTTATCCATCCCCCATAAACTGTCAGGTTTCCTCCCTTTCAATTTCATGTTAAACAGCAGTTGCGACTTTAAAAAGGTAATCGTATGCGTTTGTGTTTTGTATATATATTATATATATATATTTTTTTTTTTACTTCCGGTAAGGGTGCCCCACGAAACGCCAAACAAGCTATTTATACACGTTAACATGGCATTTGTCCAAGGAGAAAAAAAACAAAAACCCCTTGGGGAGGAGGGATATTATTAGTACTGTATTAATATTGTTTTGTAATAACATTAATATTATGCTCTTATCATGAGTGTTGTTATTAGAAGCAGCCTTTGAAAAACGCCACGATTAGCTATGTTAACCCGGATATACTACACCTTAACACAGATTTCGCCCCAGATGGAAAACCCCTTTTGGGTAGGGGGGAGGGGAATTAAGTCACTACAACCACCATTGTGTGATCCTCACATCTCCTGTCAAGTTCGGTTGAAATTGGAGAAGTAATGACCGAATGTATCGCGGTAAGACAGACAAACGCCAAATTGCATATTTTAGTATGATGAATTTAAAACGTGACCTCATGAACTTTTGCTCAAAAATTTCAATTGTGCAAGTTAATACAAATGCGTATCTCAATACAAAACGCCACAACATCACTCAGCTTATATCCAGGACGATTACGGCAGAGCGTCGCTTCTCTCAGTCTCTCCTATGCTGTCACGTTTATGCTGAAGTGCAGTGTTAAAGTGCATTTTATTTACTCGTATTGTGAGGTCAGGTCAGACGATCTGTGACTTGCTACAGGTACCATGTAAACCTGTACTAACCTGTTCCATGGTCGGGTTGAGTTGTCGGCGACGAAACCGACTCCCCCACCAAGTTTCTTGATGAGGAGAGTGTATGATATGGACACCCAGCAGGATGAAGAACAAAACCTGTCAAAGGGCGGAGGAGCTCCTTGTGAGCCAACAGCCATCCATATCTGGTGCCCGACTGTGTCTGCGGACGTTCTCCTGCAGTTGGGTTACTTCTTATTAGGAGGTTGGTGGCAGGATTTGCATTCCGGCCACCGTAAAACCCTTCATTCTGCAAAACATTCCAGAAGCATAGAAAAATCTGAAAACCCAATCCGTGGGAGTACCTCCTGTGCAGCTTCCCTTCACAGGGCAGCTCACCGGATAACGGGATTGGGGCAAAGCCTTCGGGACCCCCAATCTTTGATGAGAGGAGGGAAACTACGGGGTAACATTCCCGGGTCAGATTACGGGAGAGTGTGTCGGGGTGGTGCTGAGGTGACGTCCACCAGACGGCGGTCTACTTGGGTTAACCTGAGGCGGTCCCTTTGGGTGGGTGCCTGGCATGTCCTATCCTGAAGAGAGGATGATCAACTGTCTCTGTTATCATCTGAGCTCAAGCGTTTGGACCTCAGTATTGCAGCACTCTCTGAGGTTCGAAGACCGGATTGCGGTGAGATAATGGCGGGTGGTTACACCTGCTATTGGTCTGGTCGCTCTGATGGTTACCATGCCCAAGGAGTTGCTGTGGCTGTGTCGAGTAGCATCACAAGGCAATAAAGGAATGTTGGCAATAAACTGCAGGAACAAAAACAGGATCAGTACTAGACGCACTAACAGTGATGACATTTATCAACTGCTCTTCAATTACAGGGGTTGGTTACAGAAATAAATCCACCTTTTGGAAGTGTGGATAGCACTACTGTGTAGATGGGGCACCAAATGCTCCAATAAAGCAATGCAAACCATATCCTGTAAGAAAAAGAAATCTCTCCTTGGATTGACGATTCGTTTTGATTGAAGTTCCTACCATTTCAATTAATTTGTCCCTGAGCAATTAACCCACTTTAGGAAAGACATCCTTCAATGATCGTCTCACACTCATAGTCACAAGCATGTTCGCACCGTGCCAGCCCTGAACAGTCAGTATCTTCTACTTTGTTTGCACCGTTGGCACAGAGCATTTAATTGTATATACTTTTAATCATATCAGCTTGACAACCCCTTCCAGTTGAGCTCATCTCATTTCACGCTCAAATGCGTCATAAAAGTTATGGTATGCAGTTGCTCAATGAACGGTTTAGCAAAGGTGGCCACGATAGCTGTTCACCTAAATAATCCCAAACAGCCATTACTCATGTCTGACACATACCCAAACTTCCCAAAGACTTCCCAACTTCTTTAAGACGACAAGATTCCCGGAAACAAACTTTGTAGACTGTACACGAGTACGACTACTGCGATAGCTGCAACAGGTGTCACCGTTTCCTGGTCAAACAAGCCACCTGGAGGCATTTTGGGCACAAATATTCATCATGCCAATTTAGGGCAGTTTCATGCGTGGTGTTATGAGAACAGCAGCATCCCCGATAAGACAGTGATGTCTGCTTTGAGTCTTTCACCCTGCTGGCGGATACATGAGATTCTTTCCAGCATGGCCTAGTTTCTGGGACAAAAAGGTTCTGCACAGTTTCATGGAAACTAAAGGTACAAGTGTTATATTCATGTTTCATCACAGGTGATGAATCATGGATTTGTATTTGGAAAAATAAAAAGACCACTTATTATTGGTCGACCTTCAAAGAATAGAATAAATAAATGAATAAATAAATATAAAGAAAATTTTAAAATCAAAAATTCCACGCGATTCATGCATATAAAGAATCAAATTTCTGCATGCTTTTCGCACTACACATCTCCGTGCTGCCTGCAAATTAGGTACTGCAGAACTCAGAATTTGGTTTCAAAACAGCAGAGGTACCAGGTGCATACAATTTGGACACTAACCTCCTCCCAGCTCCCCCAGACCTGGTCCTTTCTGGATGCCCATCCCTCACCCACTCCTCTTACGGCTGCTCCTTATGGTTTGACCCAACCCCACTCTCACATCACCCGTCCTCCTCCACAATCTCCCTTACCAGATGCCGAACACCTTATGGAAGCCAACCCCAGATGACTCAGATTACGTCACAGATCTCTCCATACATGTTTCTGCCCTCACAAATGTTGCTCACACAGGACATTCACAACTCGCATGCATTCATTTCTGGTTACACTCTTCCACCTCGTCAAAACAGGCTCCTGCTCCAGCAGTCGTGTTTCCATATTTGTTAATAATCCCATCCACCACAACCTGTGCTCTGTAGTAAACCCTACCATTCCTCTGGAATATCTCTGGTTACACTTATCCCTTTGTAACAATCCGTTTGTTCGAGGTGGTGGAGCGTGCACTCGAAGGATGACAAATTCATGCATCTCATGTGGCCCCGTTTTTACTCATCCACCCCAATTATTCTTCTTCAGAGGTGCCTTTATCTTTCTCCACGATATCCGAATTGGGGAGAGGGGAGTGAGTTCAGCTCTATTGCATCGAGTCATGTTATTACTGCAAGACAGCAGGAGCAACCTAACGAGATTCCCCATCGCAGATCTCCAACAACAGGTCATCTTCACTGCTGTACTTTTACCCAGGGGACCAAAGGGGTTTAAATGGTAACATAGTGCTGTAAAATGTTCGTCTCCAGAAATGACATCTACAGTATATGCATTTGGATCACAACCTAGGTGGACATCTTACAACAAGCTCCAGAAAGTCCATGGGCAGCTCTTAAGTAATATTGCACTACAAGCGAAAATGGCCCCTTTTTCCGCCGCTTACTGATAATGGTATTCTTGCTTCCCATAATGCTTAGCCAGTCAAACAACTTGGATAGATAAAAAAACACAAGGCGCTCTCAGTTGACAAAATCAACTGCAGTCCCATATCAAGTTATATTACCATGGCTACGAAGCTGGTGTTGGCTTAACGGTTAAGGTGGCTGGCTTAAAGATCTTAAGCTCTCGAGTTTGAGCCCCTGTTGTGCAAGTGAAATAACACCAGGTGGGTTGCATCAGCCTGTCATCCTTCTGAGGTCTGCAAAATGAGTACCAGCTTACTGGTAACAGGGGCACTGCATCATTGCCACAGCCGTGCTTCCAAAAAAAAAACGATGCAACAACAGATACGTACATGCTTTCAAAAAAAATTTATGAAAATTGCCCCAAGCATGGCATAAAGCCACTCTAGGTAATAGTCCTGGGGCTGAGGGGGTCCTGTGTGCAATCATATGTCCCCTAATTTTGACTCTTGATCCTTGTAGGGGACCTGTGTCCTGGTCAATTAGAGCCCCTGTACTGGAATTAACAATTATCCAGTTGTTGCTTCTGCAAATTGATTGGTTTGAGTGAAATCCTTGACCCTAAAACCCAAATTAAGACAATTTATTCTTCTAGCTCAATTCTGAACCTTGACAGGCTAGATGAAAGGGCGCGGCGGCCATATTGGCGGCCATTTTGGATTTCACCGTTATCCCGTACTTTTTTAACCCTGCAAATGATTTTAATGGATTCCTTGACCCCAAAAACCTAGGTAAAGACACAAAATTTATCACTCTAGGACATTCCACATGGAGTGTATACTGGTTATAATGACGTGGCGGCCATCTTGGACGCCATCTTGAATTACACCTTTCTGCCCCACATCTGGAATGTCTACCCAAGTTTTTTTCAATCTCCTAGGGTCCCTACAAGGATCAAGAGTCAAAATTAGGGGACATATGATTGCACACAGGACCCCCCTCAGCCCCAGGACTATAAGGGGCTAAGAAAGAAAAGAAGAGGAGGAAAAACTGGCAAGATCTTCACCGAGTCCTGAAACAAGGAAACCTCTTCACAGGCCACTGTGCAGGAGGGGGTGTCAAGGCCAGGCAGAAAAATAAATTTTCCTACGGCCATTGGTGTTTTTTCGGAGACACCAATCTCCATAATGGATGCCCGTTGGCTCCTGAAAGAGAGCTCATCCGCCCTTTGTCAGTGTTGTTTTTCATCCTGGCAGGTGTCGCAGTCACCCTCTCACTAGAAAAGCCAGTGAAGGGTGGTGGTTTCACCAACATGACCAATTCCTTGTGATAACCATGTCAGAACATCATTACTCAAGTCGACTTACAGCTTTTATGCAGGTAGCACTGGGTTACATGTTACCAGTGGCAGGCTGCATACGAAGCAAACAACTTTGGCCACTTGTGAAATAATGCCTATTTCCAAAAAAAATAAAAAAACAGAAGAACAGATTTAGATACCAAGATATTGCACCGTCTCAAATATACTATCATAGGGGATGTTTTTAAAAATTAATCTTAGCAGGAGAACACGTCTCTCTTGAAAACTGATGTTCAAATTTCATTGTTGCAGATAACTGGGCAAGTGAGCAACCAGTCATGACTCATGAAAACGATTGTTGGAAGGGACAGATGCTAATGACGGCAAAGAGAAGGCGTAAGGACACAGTTCACTACTCAAAGTGCATCATTTGTCAAGGGTCTACCATCAAAGGACTGCTGAATGTGCAAATGGCAACAATACCAATGCTTATTATGGTGATGATGGTTCAACAGGATGAGCTTTTAGAAGAGTACACAAAGTCTCTACATGGAGGCATGAGTATCAGAAACATCACAAAAATGGCATGCCAAATGCAGGAACTACAGGTCAGGTCAGGTCAGGTCAGGATGGGAGCATGCGCCAGAGCAGCGCGTCGCTGCGTCCACTTTCCGCCGGTACCCAGGGGCCTCCGTCTGGCCATCCCCCAGGCAGATGCCTGGCCTATCCCCAGCTCCTTGAGATGCCGATCAACCTGCTGCACAACGAGGCACATGGTCTACCCGTTGGCCTGTTCCACTCGCAAGACTCCCTCGCTGAGAGAATCGCGTGAGCAGGATTAGCGTCAGGAAAATGAGCCACATGTCCATACAGCCGCAGCTGACGCTCACGGACTATGCAGGTAACAAATCTCATTTGAGTCTCTCTCAGCAACCGCTCTTTGGACACAAAGTCCGACCAGCGATAGCAAGGATTCTCCGAAGAGACCTGGTACGAAAGGAATTGAGTCTCTGTCTCAGATCCCTGGTCAGAGTCCAAGTCTCACATCCATAGAGCAAGACTGGAAGCACCAAGGACTTAAAGATTCGGACTTTCGTCCTCTGCATATGGCACTGACAGCGCCACACCCCATGATCCAGTGAATCCATGACTCCCCAGGCCAGAACCAGACATCTGTTGACCTCTGGCTCACAGCCAGTAGAGACATCAATATCACTGCCAAGGCAAGTGAATCTCTCTGTGACCTCAACATCCTCACCACAAACAGCACAGACAGGACAGCAGCATCCAAGATGTCATTGAAAGCCTGGATCTTAGTTTTGCCCCAGGAAACCCGCAATCCCACCGGTTCCGACTCCTCATTCAGCATGATGTCCCCCGAAAAGGATATATAAAGGTCTCTGCAAAGATGACTGCATCATCTGCGAAATAAAGGTCAGAGTCTTGACATTCCCAAACGATGCACCGCAGCTTGATCTCTCTTGATATCCTCCTGAGAATCCAGTCCATACAAGCGTTGAAAAGTGTGGGGGCCAGTACACACCCCTGACGAAACTCCAGTAACAACTGGAAATAAGTCAGAGATGGTACCACCACACTCACAGCACTTCCAGTACCAGAGTATAGTTCAGACATCAGATCGATCAGTTTTGTGGGCACCCACGAAGACCAAGAATCCTCCAGAGGGCATCCCGATTCACTGAATCAAACGCTTTACAGAGATAAACATAAGCTGCAAGCAGCCCTGCCGAAACTCTCGCCTGCGTTCGGTGAGGACCCGAAGAGCAATGATACGGGTCAATCGTTGACCTCTTTGGTGTAAAGCCTGACTGCTCTGACGCTGGCTTCAAGCAGATGGTGGCGAACCCTATCGAAAATTATCCGAGCAAAGACCTTGCTCAGCACTGAGAGCAGCGTCATCCCTCGGTAGTTGTTGCATTCTTGGCGATCACCCTTCCATTTCCAGAGAGATAACAAGGCCCCTCTTCCAGTCTGTTGGGATGATTCCTGTGTGCCAGGCAAGAGCACAGAACTGCATGCAACGACACAAGTGCAGCATTTCCACCAACTTTGAGAAGTTCAGCATGGATGCCACAGATACCAGAACTTTACCCCATTTCAACCGGTTCACCGCAGCCTGTGTTTCCACAAGCAAAGGTGGATCACAGTTGATTGGAGGGTTAGCAATTGGGATTGTAACAACCCTGACGTCCAACTCGACAGCTGGTGGATCTGTCTGGTACAGCTGCTCAAAGCAAACCGGCCCAGCAGGCCTTCACTTCGGACTCCTCTGTCAAGAGCCCACCACCCTCTGCTCTAACTGCAGTACACCGAGGACAGGCTTGGACGAACGCCATATGCAAATTCCCCTGTAAGTAGGACGAGAATCACTTGACCACAGGTGATCCTCTACCCCCTCACAGATTCCTCGCACATAGGCCTCCTTGTCCACCCTGAGTGCATGCATGTGCAGTTTTACGCCTCAGCTCCTGAACAGCTCAGCTCTGCCATTCAGCCTGGCCCTGTGACTCTGGTCAATGGTATCCAGTGTGCCTTGAGAGACAAAATTCTTCTTTGCCCTCCGGTGAGTTCCAAGACATGTACCGGCGACATCAAGGACGGTGGTCTTGAAGGCACTCCACAACTCTTCAGGATCCCCAAAGCACCCAGACCCCCCAAATCTCCACTCAGCCTTGTCGCAAACTCCTCAGCTACCCTCTCATTCTTGAGCTTGCAAACATCCAGCGCAGGCTGGGATGGTACCATTCTTCTGGATTTAAGGTGCAACTGAAGAGTTGCTACAATAAGCCGGTGGTCAATATTGAGGAATTGAGCACTCCGTAGACCCTGCAGTTCTGGATCTTCCTCCAGCAACCATCAACTAGCACATGGTCAATCTCCTTTGCCACACCGCCAGCGTTGGAATACCAAGTCCAGCGATGAGCTTGTGGGCGCTCGAACCATGAACCAGCCACACCCTAAGTCCATGACTTCTTGCAAAGTCAAGGAACTTAGTGCTATTCAGGTTCACAGTTCCAGACCTAGGGGACCAACACACGTCTCATAACCATCCCTATCAGTTCCATTCGATGCATTGAAATCCCCAAGACTAGAAGTGTATATCGCCTGGGGGCACTGATCACCCACAGACTCGAGTGTGGCATAGAATGCGTCCTTCACGGTGAGATCACTCTCCTCAGTCGGAGCATATACTAAGACCAGGGAAATGACACCCAAGGAGTGATGAATCCTTATTCTCATAATACACTCGTTGACCGTGTTACCTCAATTAATTATCATTGGAGTCAGCTTATTG
>CM068955.1:50500768-50512826 GCA_035128595.1 Eptatretus atami
TACTTACCTTGGCAGTGATATTCATGTCTCTGCTGGCTGTGAGTCAGAGGTCAATAGATGTCTGGGTCGGCCCTGGGGAGTCATGGATTCACTGGATAATGGGGTGTGGCGCTGCCGGTACCTGTGTGAGAGGACGAAAGTCCGAGTCTTCAGGTCCTTGGTTGCTTCCAGTCTTGCTCTATGGATGTGAGACTTGGACTCTGACCAGGGATCTGAGACAGAGACTCAATTCCTTTCGTACCAGGTCTCTTCGGAGAATCCTTGGCTATTGCTGGTCGGACTTTGTGTCCAAAGAGCGGTTGCTGAGAGAGACTCAAATGAGATTTGTTACCGCATAGTCCGTGACGTCAGCTGCGGCTGTATGGACATGTGGCTCATTTTCCTGACGCTAATCCTGCTCACCAGATTCTCTCAGCGAGGGAGTCTTGCGAGTGGAACAGGCCAACGGGTGACCATGTGCCTCGTGGTTGCAGCAGGTTGATCGGCATCTCAAGGAGCTGGGGATAGGCCAGGCATCTGCCTGGGGGATGGCCAGACGGAGGCCCCTGGAGTACCGGCGGAAAGTGGACGCAGCGACGCGCTGCTCTGGCGCATGCTCCCATCCCTGACCTGACCTGACCTGACCTGTAGTTCCTGCATTTGGCATGCCATTTTTGTGATGTTTCTGATACTCATGCCTCCATGTAAGAGACTTTGTGTACTCTTCTAAAAGGCTCATCCTGTTGAGCCATCATCACCATAATAAGCATTGGTATTGTTGCCATTTGCACATTCAGCAGTCCTTTGATGGTAGACCCTTGACAAATGATGCACTTTGAGTAGTGAACTGTGTCCTCACGCCTTCTCTTTGCCGTCATTAGCATCTGTCCCTCCAACAATCGTTTTCATGAGTCATGACTGGTTGCTCATCTTGCCCAGTTATCTGCAACAATGAAATTTGAACATCAGTTTTCAGAGGAGACGTGTTCTCCTGCTAAGATTAATTTTTAAAAACATCCCCGTATGATAGTATATTTGAGACGGTGCAATATCTTGGTATCTAAATCTGTTCTGTTTTTTTATTTTTTTTGGAAATAGGCATTATTTCACAAGTAGCCAAAGTTGTTGCTTCGTATGCAGCCTGCCACTGGTAACATGTAACCCAGTGCTACCTGCATAAAAGCTGTAAGTCGACTTGAGTAATGATGTTCTGACATGGTTATCACAAGGAATTGGTCATGTTGGTGAAACCACCACCCTTCACTGGATTTTCTAGTGGAGAGGGTGACTGCGACACCCTGCCAGGATGAAAAACAACACCTGACAAAGGGCGGATGAGCTCTCTTCAGGAGCCAACGGGCATCCATTATGGAGATTGGTGTCTCCGAAAAAACACCCAATGGCCGTAGGACAATTTATTTTTCTGCCTGGCCTTGACACCCCCTCCTGCACAGTGGCCCTGTGAAGAGGTTTCCTTGTTTCAGGACTCGGTGAAGATCTTGCCAGTTTTTCCTCCTCTTCTTTTTCTTTCTTAGCCCCTTATAGTCCTGGGGCTGAGGGGGGTCCTGTGTGCAATCATATGTCCCCTAATTTTGACTCTTGATCCTTGTAGGGGACCCATAGGAGATTGAAAAAAACTTGGGTAGACATTCCAGATGTGGGGCAGAAAGGTGTAATTCAAGATGGCGTCCAAGATGGCCGCCACGTCATTATAACCAGTATAACTCCATGTGGAATTGTCCTAGAGTGATAAATTTTGTGTCTTTACCTAGGTTTTTGGGGTCAAGGAATCCATTAAAATCATTTGCAGGGTTAAAAAAGTACGGGATAACGGTGAAATCCAAAATGGCCGCCAATATGGCCGCCGCGCCCTTTCATCTAGCCTGTCAAGGTTCAGAATTGAGCTAGAAGAATAAATTGTCTTAATTTGGGTTTTAGGGGTCAAGGATTTCACTCAAACCAATCAATTTGCAGAAGCAACAATGGATAATTGTTAATTCCAGTACAGGGGCTCTAATTGACCAGGACACAGGTCCCCTACAAGGATCAAGAGTCAAAATTAGGGGACATATGATTGCACACAGGACCCCCCTCAGCCCCAGGACTATTACCTAGAGTGGCTTTATGCCATGCTTGGGGCAATTTTCATAAAATAATTTTTTTGAAAGCATGTACGTATCTGTTGTTGCATCGTTTTTTTTTTTGGAAGCACGGCTGTGGCAATGATGCAGTGCCCCTGTTACCAGTAAGCTGGTACTCATTTTGCAGACCTCAGAAGGATGACAGGCTGATGCAACCCACCTGGTGTTATTTCACTTGCACAACAGGGGCTCAAACTCGAGAGCTTAAGATCTTAAGCCAGCCACCTTAACCGTTAAGCCAACACCAGGCTTCGTAGCCATGGTAATATAACTTGATATGGGACTGCAGTTGATTTTGTCAACTGAGAGCGCCTTGTGTTTTTTTATCTATCCAAGTTGTTTGACTTGGCTAAGCATTATGGGAAGCAAGAATACCATTATCAGTAACGGCGGTAAAAGGGGCCATTTTCGCTTGTAGTGCAATATTACTTAAGAGCTGCCCATGGACTTTCTGGAGCTTGTTGGTAAGATGTCCACCTAGGTTGTGATCCAAATGCATATACTGTAGATGTCATTTCTGGAGACGAACATTTTACAGCACTATGTTACCATTAAACCCCTTTGGTCCCCTGGGTAAAAGTACAGCAGTGAAGATGACCTGTTGTTGGAGATCTGCGATGGGGAATCTCGTTAGGTTGCTCCTGCTGTCTTGCAGTAATAACATGACTCGATGCAATAGAGCTGAACTCACCTCCCCTCTCCCCAATTCGGATATCGTGGAGAAAGATAAAGGCACCTCTGAAGAAGAATAATTGGGGTGGATGAGTAAAAACGGGGCCACATGAGATGCATGAATTTGTCATCCTTCGAGTGCACGCTCCACCACCTCGAACAAACGGATTGTTACAAAGGGATAAGTGTAACCAGAGATATTCCAGAGGAATGGTAGGGTTTACTACAGAGCACAGGTTGTGGTGGATGGGATTATTAACAAATATGGAAACACGACTGCTGGAGCAGGAGCCTGGTTTGACGAGGTGGAAGAGTGTAACCAGAAATGAATGCATGCGAGTTGTGAATGTCCTGTGTGAGCAACATTTGTGAGGCAGAAACATGTATGGAGAGATCTGTGACGTAATCTGAGTCATCTGGGGTTGGCTTCCATAAGGTGTTCGGCATCTGGTAAGGGAGATTGTGGAGGAGGACGGGTGATGTGAGAGTGGGGGTTGGGTCAAACCATAAGGAGCAGCCGTAAGAGGAGTGGGGTGAGGGGTGGGCATCCAGAAAGGACCAGGTCTGGGGGAGCTGGGAGGAGGGTTAGTGTCCAAATTGTATGCACCTGAGTACCTCTGCTGTTTTGAAACCAAATTCTGAGTTCTGCAGTACCTAATTTGCAGGCAGCACGGAGATGTGTAGTGCGAAAAGCATGCAGAAATTTGATTCTTTATATGCATGAATCGCGTGGAATTTTGATTTTAAAATTTTCTTTTATATTTATTTATTCATTTATTTATTTCTATTCTTTGAAGGTCGACCAATAATAAGTGGTCTTTTTATTTTTCAAATACAAATCCATGATTCATCACCTGTGATGAAACATGAATATAACACTTGTACCTTTAGTTTCCATGAAACTGTGCAGAACCTTTTTGTCCCAGAAACTAGGCCATGCTGGAAAGAATCTCATGTATCCGCCAGCAGGGTGAAAGACTCAAAGCAGACATCACTGTCTTATCGGGGGATGCTGCTGTTCTCATAACACCACGCATGAACTGCCCTAAATTGGCATGATGAATAATTTGTGCCCAAAATGCCTCCAGGTGGCTTTGTTGACCAGGAAACGGTGACACCTGTTGCAGCTATCGCAGTAGTCGTACTCGTGTACAGTCTACAAAGTTTGTTTCCGGGAATCTTGTCGTCTTAAAGAAGTTGGGAAGTCTTTGGGAAGTTTGGGTATGTGTCAGACATGAGTAATGGCTGTTTGGGATTATTTAGGTGAACAGCTATCGTGGCCACCTTTGCTAAACCGT
The DNA here is from genome assembly GCA_035128595.1 of Eptatretus atami. Lineage (NCBI taxonomy): Eukaryota > Metazoa > Chordata > Myxini > Myxiniformes > Myxinidae > Eptatretus > Eptatretus atami. The sequence continues at coordinate 50,504,859 of CM068955.1, forward strand.
TCATTGAGCAACTGCATACCATAACTTTTATGACCGCATTTGAGCGTGAAATGAGATGAGCTCAACTGGAAGGGGTTGTCAAGCTGATATGATTAAAAGTATATACAATTAAATGTTCTGTGCCAACGGTGCAAAACAAAGTAGAAATACTGACTGTTCAGGGCTGGCACGGTGCGAACATGCTTGTGACTATGAGTGTGAGACGATCATTGAAGGATGTCTTTCCTAAAGTGGGTTAATCGCTCAGGGACAAATTAATTGAAATGGTAGGAACTTCAATCAAAACGAATCGTCAATCCAAGGAGAGATTTATTTTTCTTACAGGATATGGATTGCATTGCTTTATTGGCAGCATTTGGTGCCCATCTACACAGTAGTGCTATCCACCACTTCCAAAAGGTGGATTTATTTCTGTAACCAACCCCTGTAATTGAAGAGCAGTTAAATGTCATCACTGTAGTGCGTCTAGTACTGATCCTGTTTTTGTTCCTGCAGTTTATTGCCAACATTCCTTTTATTGCCTTGTGATGCTACTCCCTTTTCTTCAACTCTTCACTCCTCTTTATTCTGGTGAAAGCTCATTTGAGTTCTTTCCCTGGCAGAGTGTTTTCCAGCTGATCCACAAATGGACTCAAGCAGTGAAGACGCGCTTTTGGAGCCTCCTGTTCGTAAGCGGCACCGTCGTTCTGTTCCCCTTGTTTCCCTCCCTTGTGTGAAACCAATGTCTCCTGGGTGTGAGGAAGAGCCAGCAAGGACTTCAAGAAACCCTTCGTTCTTTCCTGCATGGTTGACACTTGACAAGTGCATCGTATTTGCACTTGTGGTGGCCCTTAGCTTGGGCATCGGACATTTCTATGGTGAATATTTTTTCTGTTTTTCCACTATTTGAGTGGTTACTCAGCTATTATCTTAAAAGTTATTTGAAGTATATATATATATATATATATAATTAGGGCGTTTCAAAAAACAATTTTTCGAAATATCCAAGTTGGCTACCTGTCATAGGAGTCGTTATGGTCAAAACACCACTACACAAGTTCAGAATTTTCCTCCCAAAAATGGCCGCCGGCGGCCATTTTTTCCAATATGTGACGAAAGATTTTCGATTTCGGTATGTGGGCCGTAAATTGTGCGCAGATATGGCTTGTAATGAGTCTTTTGTAGGGTTTTCGAGTGCTGAATTAATTTCTGTTCACAACAATGTGTTTCAGAAAACCAATATGGCGGAAACCAATATGGCGGCCAAAAATCAGCCATTTTGAGGTACATGTTAGGTGACGCTTTGCCCATAGGCTTCCGATATGTGATTTCGATGGCACAGAGTTCGTTTTTGAACTCAGAAACCATCTTTTGTGTGATACTAAATCGATTTCAGGGTTTATTCCTTCAAGAAGCTATGTCCTGAGATTAACAACAGCAAACAGGTCTCGAATGAAGCGACAGAATCAACGGTATTCAATAACATCAGTCTATCATATTTCAGAAGAAAGCAATTACACAACTGGAACATTATCATATGAGTTCATCTTCGTCCGAGTACAGTAGTCCACCACAGTAGTACAGTTGTCCTGAGTATGGCTCAACACATCAGCTTCTGCAGAGTCGACTTTGTATAGTCTGGAAAAGCAGCTCGATGCCATTCTACAACATGCAAAATGCCTGAATTTGTTCCTCATCTTGAGATTTGTCGATGAAATCTGATATTAGTTTGATACCACGCCGCTAGGTCGTTCACAACATGGACATTTTTCACGAAGTTTGCGAATTGTTATAGCCATCAGACATGGACCAGCTACTAGCATCCTCTGTCATCCATTCATAATCCAGAATGTCATAACATTCTAATAGGTCAAAGATGAGCCATGACTGTTCTGATGAGATTATCAAGATTGATATCTTCATCTTCGTCAATTTCGATTGAAGGGAACTGCGTTTCCCAGTCTTCAACTGGTCGTGAGTCGTCTCGGTGTTTCGTAGAGTACCTTTGCTAAACTCTCCCGTTTGCTCGCAGAAAGAGTTTCATCGGATATGAGAATACGACGAGCTGAGGTGTTACCATCGTGTCGTTTGATTGATCTATGGTAGTTTCCGACATGAGTGGTCGAATATGCCTGTACTTAACATTTGTTGAAGGAAGCGGATGTCATTTAATGGAGCCGCCGCACTGAGTGTGTGACTGGAAGAATACTTTGCGTAGAAATTCCAACATATTCTGACATTAGGTGCACCCAGTCCTCTCCTTTGTGTCCATACTAAACTGTTTCTCCAGCAATGAAAGTTTTAGGAAGTAGATCGCTTTGCTCATCCATCTGGCATGATGATCAGGGCCAGGTGTACGGAACCGAAAGTTCTCTACATAGCCACCCAACCATACTATAACTAACTGTAGGAGTTCCTTATAATCATCTCTCGGGAATGTATTGCGTTTAAGCTTCTCAACTGCCCACGGTAGCACCACCTCTGCTTGTTCTTCATCCAAGTCGAGCACTCATCCCAATCAAATTTGTTGAGCTTATTGTAGTCGATGCTTGGTTGCAAGATTGGCCAGATTTTGCGAGGTGTTTGAATAATTTCATACCTGGTTCCGTACTGTCCCCTGTACTGATTTCAACAACATGCTTTATGTGTTTCTGATATATGATGGCGGCATGCTAGCCACAGAACAGCTTTTCCTAGGTAAGTTTCTAGTAGAGTACAGCACCCCGCCATTGACCGGTATTCGAGCAGTAGTATCGAATACTAAGCCAGTTACATTGGTTTCTACTTGCCAAGCCGACAGCAAGTTACTAACTGCGAACTCCTGTGAAGAAACGGTACTGTCTGGAATTTCTGGTACACCCAACAGCTTCTGGAACTTCGTTTTGTCATCGTTGGTACCAATACATATACACAGCTCTTTCGGAGGATTTCCCACCTTGACTTTCAGGATCTTACCATCCCAGTGCACAACTATAAATTCAGGACATGTGAAGTCAGTTTTGACTTTCTCTGACTGCTGTAGTCGTTTCTGTGCCTTTGGCCAGGCCGATGTCACTGATATGTTTTGTCAGCCATGGGAATATTAGCCGCGTTCATGCATGTTGCGGAAAGTGCTGCCGCTTCTTGCGCTTATGCCAAGCCTGTCTGACGTTGAGCTATTTTCCCATAACATCTACTTTATGCTTTTTTTATTCTCTCTGGTGAAGTCCATTCGCTATCGCTGTCCGAATTACTCTCACTTTACTCCCAATCAGCTCACATGCGGCTTCCATTCTCTTCACTTCTTCAATACTCTTGAATCTTCTTGTCTCTTCACCCACCTTTTTTTCCATTCTTCTGCTATCTCTCTTTTTTGTGTGACATCGATCCCTATAGCTATCCCTTTCTGTGACTTCTCCATTGCTGTTGTAGATGAGCGTAATCAGTTTCCCAATCTTTTATTCCAGAGTGCATCATCGCCTCTCTAACATTCTCTTTGCATATATTGACGGCTCTTCTAATCTTTGTTTGAAAAATCTCTCGCTCCTGAAACTTTTGTATCTCTCTGGTCTTCTCTGTTACTTGTTCGCTCCAGTATTTCCATGCATCATATAGTTCACGCACTTCTTTTCTATCTTCGCCGTTGGATTATTATTTTGCAGCTTTCTCGTTCTGTACCTTTCTGTTTTCAGAAAATTTACCATAAATTACATCTACACCGAAGTGGTACTTCCAGACGTCTCTCAGTTCGCTTACAGTCCGTTTGATAGCGTTTTATAGCAACTTTCTGAACATGATGCCATTCTAGAATCCTACGGAGCACTGCTTTTGTTTTCGGTAGCTTGAGTACGAAAATCCGTCGATTGAATTTTCTACTAGATAAAAGTTCCTGGCTTATTAGGTGTACTTTCAGCACGAGTGCTTGTGTGTAGGTGGTCGTGTCACTTGCTTTTTTTCAATAATTCGTTCAGACCGTTTAGCTGGATTGCGTAGATTTGCTGGAGCACAAGAGTTGTTCTACCGGTCTTTGCAGTTTATGCAGCTCTTTGATCTGGAACCTTTTGGACGACCGGGCTTCTTGTATCCATATTGTAGGGCACATGTACTGTGAAGCTCCTAAGGTACTTTGGTCAGTCTGAAAATAGAGAAAGAACAGGAATATTGTGTCATGAAACAGTTTCAAGCGGCTGTAAACATTCTATTGTCCGAATACAGATGAAAAGGGCTTGTGAAAGATTCGTTCAAACCCCTGTGAAAGAAACATCAGTTAATGGATCCACGAAACGATTTTCCAATTCAGAAACGAACTCTGTATCGTCGAAAACATATTTAGACATATCGGAAGCCTATGGGCAAAGCGTCACTACCGTGTACCTCAAAATGGCTGATTTTTGGCCGCCATATTGGTTTTCCGCCATGTTGTTTTCTTAAACACATTGTTGTACGAGAAATAATTTAACCCTCGAAAACCTACAAAAGACTCATTACAAGCATATCGCGCACAATTTACGGCCTACATACCGAAATCGAAAATCTTTGGCCGCCCGGCCCATTTTTGGGAGGAAAATTCTGAAACTTGTGTATGGTATTTTTGACCATAATTGACTCCTATGACGTGTAGCCAACTTGGATATTTCGAAAAACTTGTTTTTGAAATGCCCTAATATACATGCATACATACAAAAATACATACATGCATTTCTCTCGCCCCCACCTGCCTCCTAGTACTCCCTCCTCCCCGGAGTTATATCGATGTTTGGGAGGAGTCGCTCTCCCTGTATCCCTCTTCCTCGCTTTACACCCCCCCCCTTAATCGTCCCATCAGTGAAGTGATGGGTTGTATTTGCTTGTATTTGTGTGTGTATGTTATATATATATATATACCGGGCGTAGTGGCGTGCGCCTGTAATCCGGCTACTCGGAGCTTGGGTTGGGATACGCTTGAGGGCGGGAGCTTGCACTGGGCCGCGCTATGAGAGGGTGTAGGGCAGCCCGGAATCATGGCGAAACCCAATCCTTATCCCTGTGTCGTAAGAGCGACCAGGGTTGCATCAGGAAGGGCATCCGGCGTAAAACCTGTGCCAAATCATATGCGATCATAACGGATGATCCGCTGTGGCGACCCCTAATATAACGGGAGCAGCCGAAAGACGAACAACAACATATATATATTATATATATATGGAAGAAATGAAATGAGTCATGGACCGTAGCCTTCTGGATGATCTTTATAGTGACAAGCTTTCAGCCAAATGTGCCTTCTTCTTGGCCTTCCTCAGTGAGAACAAATGTACAATTTAACCTGGTGTTGGCTTAGCGGTTAGGGTGGTGGCTTGGGATCCTCGGGTCCTGAGTTCATGCCTCGTTGGCTGCTGAATTAACACCAGGGGGTTGACTCAGCCTGTCATCCTTCCAAGGTCGGCGAAATGAGTACCAGTGTAGCAACCAAAAGGCTGCACAGTGCACACGAAGGGAAGGGTTATCAACGGATTGATTCAATCTGGTATTTGTGTAGCACAGGCATGATGGGCCGAATGGCCTCCTCATGCGCCTTAATTCCTTGTAAATCCTTGTAAGTCATTTGATTTCATTTCTTCCCGTTATATACTTTATACAAATGAGGCACCCTACCCACCATATAGATTTTCTGCTATTTCTCACAGGAATTCTTTCACAGGACTGAGAGATTGCTGTAGTTCCTGCATTTGGCATGCCACTTGCATATGCCACATGTTGCAGTGGGGATCAAAATGACTGTCCCACATCACTTGCAGGAGTGAGAGAAGAAATGCTGGTTTTGTTTTTCCACTGTGTTGCCAGTTTTAAACCCTCGGAAAAATTCCTTTTGTGTTGTGAGATCATATTGCTCCAGAACATTTTACATTCCACACATTTGTTGGAGTCTGAAATGCAGAAACGGTTTACTAGGGCTGACCTGCTTTTGGCACTTATTGACATGGGAGCCTTGCTGTGAAACTTATCTTGTACTCAGTAGAAATTGAGGTTTAGATTGTTCCCCCCCCCCCCCCACTTTGGTAGGACATGTGACCCATGACATCATTGGTTTCAAAAAGAAAAAGTTGCTGACTGATGCAGAGGACGTCTGAGCAATAGACTCATAGACAATTACGAGGAAAATAACTGAGCAATAGACCTTTTTCTCGTTCTTTTTTTTTGTCTTTGAAAGTGTGCAGTACTAACATCTGGGAAAATATTACATTTTGCTTATAGGGAAACTGGATCTTGGAAGGTTTTTCAGTAAGTACATTTGTGGCATGATGCTTGCTCTTGTGAGTTTTATTTTTTTTTAATTGATAATCTGATCTTGACCTCATGGTGCTGCAAACACATTGCGATTGAACTTTTCTGAGCCATGGAGGAGGAGGATGAGTTTGGCTGAGTGAACCTGCAATGAATTGTCATTTGATATAACTGCTGCTCGAACCTGTTTTATTGGCTTGGCTTCCAGCATTGTAATGCTTTACTACTTTTGGCTGTGAAACTTATCTTGTAGGTCAAGCCTTGCTGTGAAACTTATTTTGTGTCTTATGTGATGATGCAGAAGCAAATTTTGTGGATAGATATGTGTACTCTTTGATTAACTGCTCTGCCTGCCCAATGTGGTGCATTCAATTTAAATTGACCTCTGTCCTGACTAGGTACAGTGCAACTGAAAGGGCAGCAGAGTGAAGTTGAGCAATATGAAGATGAAATAGACGACATTCGGAATGACCTTGTACAGTGCCAGCAGGAACGGAAGACGTTTTGCACTCGATCAGTAAGCCTGTGCTGACCTCATCCGATCTTTGATATGAACTGCTGTGATTGAGACCCAGATAGAATGTTTATGCTTGACATTGAACAATTTTTGGCATATTGCAGGGGGGAGAATCGGGAATGCTGCCCGATACTATGAGGTTGGCTGAGGAAAATGAAGTTCTCCGTGCCACACAAGCCCACTTGCAAGTAGGGCAGACATTTCATCACTACTTTATTCGCCGACATGAGTTTGATTGCAAGCAACCATTCTTCAGCATAGTGTTCTGATTTAGTTTGGTGGACAGATGTATAAAAGAGTTTTATTGGAGTTGAAAAACGACAATTTGTAAATTTATTTTGTAGATGTGCGTGGGCTTGTGATCTTACATAATGGATTAGAGTAGAGGGCATGTACGCCGAGATACAGGAAAATGATTTCACAGATGGTGGGGGAAAAGGGCATGCAAAGTCGAAAAAGAAAGTCTTGCACTTTTTTAAATTGGCAAGTGAGTTACTAGACTAACTCATGTGACCTGCTGGTGAAGCGGAGTAACTGAGGAAGTTAATGAGCAAGGATGAATGGTGGTAAAAGATTGAGATGCCACATTGTAATAACAAAAATAATCATGCTTTAGCCACCACAACTTCAAATTACAAGGTGGATGTAGTTCAGGTATTCCACTGATCTCATCACAAATATTTTTTTCATCAAAAAAACTTTTTAACATGTAGGAAGTTGATTGCTCAGGAAGGGTTAAGCATGTTCAATCATCGTCTGATTTTAAAATCCATTCTTTTATAATATACATTTTGATGCAGGCATCGAGGCTCATGTAAGAGCAGAACAATTGGATTGATGGATTGAGAGATAAATTGTGGCTACATAGGGAAAACGGTGAGAAAACTACAAATGAATGAACCACAGCACAAACAGAGCAAATGCATCTGAAATGGTATTTGGGAAGATTGTTTCACAGACAAGAAAATGAGTGCGTGAATAAAGAAGAGCATTGAACGTAGACATGAAGAGATTAAACAAGGAATGGAATACTGGCAGAACACGAGTGACCTCGAGGGGGCAAGTCCTGGGTGGAGAGGTGAGATGGCAGAAGGTGGTGCAAGACCAGAATACCTGGTTTAAAGGTTCACGGCGAACCTGCCGACATTGAGCAAAAAACAGACACCGAGACTCCGCTTCATGACGAGATTCTAATGTCATGGATGGCTTTAGATTCTAAAGCCTAAAGGTGT
>CM068955.1:50514500-50526512 GCA_035128595.1 Eptatretus atami
AGGTGGGATAGAGGGAACACCAAAGCTTGCAGAACGTCTACAAAACATCTAATTCATGTTAAAATATCTGATATGCATATATTCACAAAGTACGTACTCTACCGGTCAAAAGGTTTAGAACACCCCCATTTTTCCAGTTTTTACTGAAGTTTAATGTTTCAATGTACTCTGAAATTAAAGCACAGAACAAATAAACAATTGCAGATAAAAAAAAATCATGGAATCGTTTTGTTGAACAAAATTAATTCTAAATTTTTTGACTCTTCAAAGTAGCTTTGCAGATATAACAGCCGAACATACTCGTAGCATTCTTTCTACAATGGAAATCAAATATTGTTTGGAAAATTCTTCCCAACACTTGCAGAAGTTCCCACAAATGTTTTGCAGTTGTAGGTTGCTTTGCTTTCATCCTTCTGTCCAGTTCATCCCAAACCAGCTCGATGGGGTTTAAGTCTGGAGACTGTGCATGGCGCATTCCATGATTTAAAGCCTACCGTCTTGTTCTTTTCTTCTAAGGTAGTTCTGACATCACCTGGAGGTATGTTTTGGGTCATTATCTTGCTGTAGGATGAACCCCTGACCAACTAGGCATAGACCAGAGGGAATTGCATGGCGCTGAAAAATGCTGTGGTAGCCCTTTTGGTTCAGGGTGCCAGTCACTGTGCAAGTCGCCGACTGGATCCAGCAAAAAGAGCCGCAGATCATCAGGCTTCCTCCTCAATGTTTGACAGTTGGTGTCGCACACTGAGGAACCATCCTTTCGCCGACTCGACGGCGTACAAAAACCCTGCGTGATGAATCGAAGATTTCAAATTTTGATTCATCCGTCCATAAGACTTTCTTCCAGTTTTCAGTGGTCCACTGGTGGTGCTTCATGGCCCAGGCAAGCCTCTTTTTTATTTTGCCATCTTAGCAATGGCTTTCTAACTGCCACTCGACCTGTCAAACCATTTCAGGTTATTCATTGGACTTGAACTGCTTAAATTTCAGTAAAAACTGGAAAAATGGGGGTGTTCTAAAACTTTTGACCAGTAGAGTATCCAAAGTTGGTAGCCTTGATAATTATGCACAAATATTAATTAGGGGAGGGGGTCCTCCTCCCTATACACATAACGTGTGTGTGTGTGTGGTATAGATAGAGATATATGATTTGATTGTGTATTTTGTTGAGAAATGAGTCTCATGCACTGTCTTGGAGAATAAGATTGTGGACCAATCAGTGGAAGAGATGGTGGACTGTAAGCCAAAACACTCGACCTGATTAAACATACCAGGGTTCCGAGTGTTGTTTGAGGAGTTCAGGAAGAAACTCTTGAGGAGAAGGAGAGCAGAAGCAGAGAGGAATAGAAAGAGGGAAAGGAGTTGCAAAAGGGAAGCTTTTCTGAAAAACCCTTCTGGATTCACCAATACTCTTTTTGAGCAGAGTAAGAGTGGAACACTTAATGTGCCAAGAGAAGAATTGGGGAAGCATCTCAGGGAGACCTATTGTGACCCAAACTGCGAAACACCCCTTCCTGTAATGAATGGTTTACCGAATCCCACAGAGCCTGGGATACCCTTTGACTTGAGTGTTATGAAATTGCAGGAAGTCAAAGATGTTGTCAAGAAAGTAAGAGCGAAGAGTGCTCCAGGAATAAAAGGAGTGTCATCCTTTCTTGACAAGAAGTGCCCAAAAGTATTGAAAATTCTGTGGAAATTGTTGAGAGTTACATGGAAGAACTCTGTTGTTGCAAAGGAGTGGTGTGCAGCAGATGGAATTTCTTCCTAAAGAGGAGCATTCAGAAGGTGTCAATCAGTTTTGGCCAATATCACTCTTGAAAGTGGAGGGGAAGGTATTCTTCAGCATTCTGTCAAAAAGGATGACATTATATGCTGCAAAATGGATACATTAACACATCTGTGCAGAAAGCAGGAGTGCCAGGCTTACCAGGATTCCTGGAGCATGCTGCATTGATATTGAATATCATTCAGTATGCAAGGAAGGAGAAGAGGGACCTTCATGTGGTATGGCTTGATTTGACCAGTGCATATGGTTCTGTCCCACATGTTCTCATTGAGAAGGCTATGAGAGTGTGTTGGATTCCAGAGAAGGTTATAAACCTCATCAGGATCTCTCATGAGCAGTTCTTTATGAGGTTCACAACCCCTTCATATGCCACTAACTGGCAATCCTTAGAGGTTGGTATTCCCATGAGGTGTGTTGTGTCACCTTTGTTGTTTGTCATGGCCATGGAGTTGATAGATCGAGCAGCGGAAGGTTGCAGAAAGGGAGTACAGCTCTTATCAGGCCAAGTTCTTCCCCCCAATGCAATCCTTTATGGATGATATGACATTAATTATGGACGAAACAGAGGTGATGAAGAGAATGCCAGCCAGACTGGATGAGTTAATTTTATGGAGTCGGATGAAGTTGAAACCTAAGAAGAGCAGGAGTTTGCCTTTGGCATCCTGAGAGTACAAGTCAGTAAGGTTTCAGATTTCTGGAGAGAACATTCCCACTGCGAAGGAGGAATCATTAAAGAGTCTTGGAAGGTGGTATTCCTTACCCTTAACCGACTGCCACCATGGAGTGGAGTTGCAGAAGATTATTTCAGAGGGACTCGAAGCCATCAAGAAGTCAGGGTTACCTGGTAAGTTCAAGCTGTGGTGTTTTCAGTTTGGTCTGCTTCCACGAATTCTGTGGCCAATGCAGGTGTATGAGATCACATTAACTAGAGTGGGAAAATGGAAAGGGCCATTTGTAGTTGTATGAGGAAATGGCTGGGTGTTTGAGGTTTCTTGCTACCCTGGCTCTGTATACTGTATTGCACTATCACCAAGGTGCAGTTGCTAGTTACATCGGTAATCGAGGAGTTCAAGTACTGCAAGGCCGATTGCACCTTTTGCTCAGAGACTCTTCAGATCCAGTGGTGCGGAACACTCAGCCTGGGGTATATACAGGAAGAAAGTGGGATGTCGTAAAGATCGTACAGGAGGTGGAGGAGGCACTAAAATTGAGAGAAGTAATGGGAGTTATACAACAGAGTAGGTGTGGGATAGGATGGCAGAAGAGCAGGTGGTGGTCAGTTGTAAGTGAGCGAGGAAGAAGAAGAATGGTAATATCGGAGATCAGGCGTGAAGAGGAAAGGATGAGAGTGGCACACGCCGTGGGGCAGTCCCAGCAAGGAGCTTGGACAAGATGGGACGCAGTCATGGAGCGAAAACTCAACTAACAGCAGTTGTGGAAAATGGAACCAATGAGAATAGGTTTCTTACTGCGATCCATATACAACCTACTTATTGCCTTCTCCTGTCATTATTCAAAAATGGGGATTGGCAGAGCCCAATGTCTGTGCCCTTTGTGGAAAGCAAGGAACCTTTGAGCATGTTCTAGTTGGCTGTGAGAAGGTTCTGCAGAGGTATACATTAGACATAACCAGATGTTGCGTGTGCGAGCCACCACAGTGGAGGACCTGCAGGTGAAAGCGAATAAGGCAGTAGTCAGGCATAAGGAGCCTATTAGATTTGTTCCAGCAGGCAGTGGAGCTCAAAAACCCCTGATTTTTGTGTAAAAGGCAATCACTGCTTGTGCCAAAAGCAGTGGAAAATGAACGTTGACCTGGATAAAAAAATTCACTTTTCCAGTCGAGATTCTCCTCACAAATTTGCACCCTGACATAGTTGTGTGGTCAATTCCCCAGAAAACAGGAATAGTCATGGAGCTCACAGTCCCATGGGAAGATGACTTGGAATGGGCATATGAAAGGAAGAAGGCAAAGTATGCAGACCGAAAGGCACGGTGTGAGGAAAGAGGATGGGCATGTCTCCTGTTTCCAGTACAAGTCAGGTGCAGGGGTTTTGTGACCAGAACTACATTCAAATTTCTCAAATCAATGGGAGCCACACCTTTGATGGTGAGGATGACCACAAAGGAAATGCAAGAAGCAGCTGAGAGTGCATCTGCCTGGCTCTGGCAGAAGAGAGACCAGCTATAGACCATGTCAAAGTAAGCCGACACCTGCCGGTGGTGCATTAAGCACTGCTGGGGCCGCTCATGGTCAGTCCTCCTAGAAAAAGGCCCCCAAAAGGATGAAGACTGTGGGTTCCAGATGATGAGGCAAGTGTTGAGCAGTGTAGCATCTGCTGTACTACATGTCTTGTTTTATGGAGGTGGGATAGAGGGAACACCAGAGCTTGCAGAATGTCTACACAACACCTAACTCATGTCAAAATATCTGATATCGTGCATATATCCACTTGGTGTTTTTCCTTTATAATTATGCACAAATATTCATTGGGGGAGGGGGTCCTCCTTCCTGTACACATAACACTTCAGTGTGTGTGTGTGTGTGTGTGTGTGTGTGTGTGTGTGTGTGTGTGTGTGTGACACAGACACAGAGAGACACAGAGACACATTAAGATATAGAGATATATGATTATTTTGTTGAGAAATAAGTCTCGTGCACTGTCTTGGAGATTATGAGATTGTGAACCAGTCAGTGGAAGAGATGGTGCACTTGACCTGATTAAACTATCAGACATGGTGAATTCTCAAAGACCACCAGGGAGATGCGCACTTTCAGGAATACGTGATCTGAACAGCCAATTGTAGCATCGTAAGAGCAGGGAATAATGGATAGAAAAGGATAGCTATGGTAATGTGTGACTATGGTTGTGTGAGAAGACAGCATGACATTATTCAGATTTGAGAGAATGGAGGTGATGAAAAGAAGATTTTCGTTTATGATCATGAAGGATGAGACATCAGAGAGGAAAGCAAGGAAGAAAGAATGGTGAAGACTTCGGGAGACAGGAAGATAGCAAGAGAAGACCTTTTAATGTGTTGTTTTTATTTAGTGGTACGAAAGAGGAAGGGAAGCGGAAAATAAAGTTGGATGTCAAAGACAAGAAACAAGCGACATGGAACCAAACTATTAACATCACAGAAATGCATAAAGATATAAGGAGTTAAAACACAACAGACATTTACAATGTTTCAACAAACAGTTTTTCATTGAGTAGGATGGAGACCAGAGATTGAGACAGAAAACGAATTGGGCAACAAATCGATGCCGTTGAGGCCGAGTGAAAGGACACGAACCATTAACAATAAGAAATATGCAAAGATGTGTGGCAGCTGTGAGCTCTAAAAGTAATGAAATTTACAGGGTAACATTTGACTATTGTAAAAACAAGATTTGCAGCACACAGATTCTAAATGTTCTGACTGGGAAAACCGAGCTTTGCAGGAGCAAAACAAATCTGGATCTGAAGGCCGTGAGACCGGAAGTGAATTTCCAAGACGGATATTTGTAATATGTTCTGCGCTGGACAGGTCGTGTGAAACAAGTGAGGCCCAGCGATTTTTAGGACTGTGTCCTCCAGAGGATGATCCCAGCAGAGCATAACATCAGCATTTAAGGAGCTCATTATTTCCAGATCACTTGGTTGAATTAAATGTCATTTATGTTTTGGATTTTGCCACAACAGCAGCCACAAAGTTAGAGTAATAACCCATAAAGTAAACTGGTACTTTATTGCTGGACATTGCTTCTCAATTTGAATGGTATTCACGACACACTATTGCATTATTTTTTTTAAAAACTACCTGTCCTACTACAGCACTTAGAAGACGAAAAGAAGATGCACTTAAACAGAAAGACAAGGAAACCAGTTGAGGGCATTATGACCTAATTTGTCAACGTGGCAACTAAAAGCTTCGTAAAGTGTGGTCTTCTATGTATTAAAGTAGTCGGATTTCTCCATCCGTCCCTCTGTCACGATCTTTTTGCTGGAACATCATCACGGTGTTATGTTAGGGACATCATTACGTCGTTACGTCGAGTGCTAGGCTAGGCCTCTACAGATATGCACGTCATCCAGGCGTCCAGCACTTGACCCCTCCCATCTCTTCATTGATGACACTTGAACACCATAATCCATATATCTGATGTCCGTAGGCGATGGACTGAATGCCACGCGCTGGACGTCAGGATGACTGATTAAGTAAGATGGTTGTGTATTAAGATGGCGTTGCAACTAGTGATCGACTAGGCCTTTACGGTGGTGTATTATTCATGACTCGATGAGAATTGCATTGTGTAACTTGGAAAAAGAAAAAAAAACCGTAAGGGATCCTTCAGAATATTAAACTAATTCGTAATATTGATTTTGGTGAATAAGTGTGCGTGCTACTCAAATTATTGCTGGGTTGCTAGCAGGAAACAAAATGTTTCTGTAATATAAAAAATTGCAAATATTGACTGTCAAATTATTACTGTATTGTAGCATATTGTTGTGGCCTCGGGGCTTGAGCCTATGATGAGGGGGAATCCCCAGTTTCTCAAACTCAACCGGAGCTGAGGCCACCGGGAGCGAATTACTTCACCCCACGGTGGGTTGCGATGCAACTAAAATGCCTACAACAGAACTTAGAACACCAATCGAGAGACCAGGAGTCCCAGTGTCCGTCCGTCTAACAATGGTTTAACTGGGGGTCCCGGGGCCCCCCCAACTGCGGAACGCACCCTCAGCAAATGTGCTACTTACGTTATCTGGTGATGTTGAATACGAATGCGGCCGAGCTGTACTGCGAGCACACACCGGACCCTGCAAACCGAACGGTCGGGAATCTCAACCTTCCAAGCTATCTCCGTGCGGCCAGTGCTAGACCAATGGTGGAAAAGACGGACACGGACACATCGGAAATAGATTCAACGAGAACAGGTTTATTTACACAAGTAGGGAGCAGGAAAAAGGGGGGTGGGGGGAGGGAATGTAAGGATTTTAATGGCACAGGGAGAAATGAGGGTTAAGCAATTTGTACAGCAATGAGATCAGAGAAAGAGAAAAGAGACACAGAGCAAACTTAACAAACACCTAACCTACCACTTACACAGTACAGGAGCCCAAACATTCCAACTGCTATTCAACGCTGAAGAGAGACAGTGGGAAAAAGACTGTGAGGTTGTCTAGCGGTGCATGGAGAAGAGGTGTGTGTGTGTGTGTGTGTGTGTATGCGTGCTGTGAGTGTATTTGAAAAGGGAAACTGAGAAAGATACAGCAGAAAAGATGTGTGAGGGCATAGCCTAAGCGTGAGATCCTACCTAATGTGTCTGCAGTGTAGCTTGGTTTCGGTCCTATTAATTGGCTTAGCTTTGTCTGCCCCCTCACAGCTTCGGCTCCTCACTCGTGATGACAGTTCATGAGGTAAAAACCAAATGGGTGAAAGTGGCAAGAACCAGCAGCGCGACCTCTGCAGAGCGAGTGATGTAGTGGTCCAATGAGAGGATAGAGCGAGCGTGTCCGACCCCAAAGAAAGAAAGGATGTCCAGCACCCGTCAAAAATGAACAGAACAAACGGTGTCGTGCCTCGGGGAACAAAGTGTCCGGCACCCGTCAATGTCATGCCTCAGGGAACAGTCTCCGGTGCCCATTAAAAGAGAGCAAACAAATGATATGCCTCAGGGAACAGTGTCCGGCACCCGTTGAAAGAGGGTCCGTGGTGTCTGTTGAAAAGGCAGCGCAAACGACTGTTGAAAGAGAGAAAATGCTCCTGGGTTCCCTCTTTTATAAGGCCGGCCTAGAAGCTTCGAGAAGTGTGCGTCATTGGGCGGGGCCTGCACTCAGATTGGCGTTCCACCTCCCTTGCCCCGCCCATTCGAGTTTCTGCAGCGAGTCCTCTTTGTTGGGACTTCCGGCTGTCGTAAGAGTCGGATCTCCCTTACCACTGCTTAAGGTGAGCGAGCATTTGGCTGGTTCGAGGTGTGCAGTATATGCCTGGTGTTAGCTTAATGGTTTGGGTTGTGGGCTTGGGATCCTCGGGTCCTGAGTTCAAATCCCGCTCAGCTGTTGAATTAATTCCAGGTGGGGTTAACTCGACCTGTCATCCTTCTGAGGTCGGTAAAATGAGTGCCAGCATGCTGGTATACTGTGTCGGAGTGGTGGCCCATCCAGGATTGTGCCCAATAGCCAAGGAGAATGCTTCGGCAGCACCAACGCTCTGCACAGAGTATGGTCCCAATGGATGGATGGATGGAGGTGCACAGTGCCAAAGGCGCGCAGGAACGATTATGGGGAAAACGAATGCAGCCGATGCCTCTCAGGTCAATGCTGACCAAACATTGCCCAGTCGCATGATAGCCATCACAAAAGCTTGCAATGGGGTTAAGGGTTGAGGGTTGTGGGATGAGGGATCTCATTTAGAGTGGGGGAGTTTGAGGTTATGTAACTGTTCTTAATGTGTTGATTGCATTATGTGCATGTAGGAAGAGATTGTGTCAAACTACAGTCTGAGTTAAATATAAGTGTGTGTACTTACGTGTGGTGTGAGAAAAGAGAGAGGGAGAGGAAATTAACGATAAAGGGAATGTAAAGAAGGGATCGACACACGCCGCCAACGTTCCATGTGCAAAAGAACAAAAGGGAGTGAATCCTAATCTTCCTGTTTCAATGCAGTTTGGATCCCACTGACCCATCTAAAGGTAGGGGACTATTATAAACATTTATTACGGAAATAACTATGCTGAAGGACCTACATGTCGTGAGTCGTGCACATTTACAATATATAAATTTTATTGTTCAACTACTGTCGGTGAAGCGACGGGTTCAACGCTAATTAAAAGTATTTAAAAGAGACTCCACATTACAGCAACGAATATGACTCAGATATTGATATATTGGGAGTTGCTTCACTGTCACTGACCTTGTCATTCACAACTGTAAGAAACTGTAGGATTCATATTGGTACTTTGGTGTCCAAGTGTCCAAACACGCCATTCCCCTTGATAGACGTTAACCCCATGATGTGGTTCATCTGAGTGGCACATTAATTTAGATTTTTTGAAACACTTTCAGATTTCCACTCGGTTTCTGACATCACCTATGAATTGTTTAATAAATTGTGTGGATGGTACAAAAATTTGTTGCATATCTGTTGTTCATGTAAAGAAAAATCCACCAACATCTTAAATTCTGAATCTTTGAAATCCCTTCACACCCCTAACGTCCCAAATCTGAAAAATTAATAATTGTCTTTTGTACAGCAATAGGTAATACGATAAAGGAAGCCCTTCTTCCCTCCTTTATCCCTGTCTTCCAAAAATCTGTCTAGTCAATTCAGCAGGAGCTGGAGTCTCGTCTGCATGAAGCAAATGAAGCACGACGTGCTGCAGAATTGTCTCGAGATGAGGCAGCGCAAGATGGTGAACGCCTGCAAGCTATCCGGCGACACGATGGGGCAACACTCGCTGTACTGCGCCAAGAGGTTGCTACTTTGAATAACCGCATTCGATCACTCAGACAAGGCCAAGGGAAGATGCAGACGGATCCGAAAATGAACGAAGAACCACCTAGTGATAAAAGAGGCAGAGATATGAGAGATGATCAGAAGTTTCTTGGGGTAACAGAAAAGCTACGAAGGAAACTGGTTGAGACCGAGGGAAAGCTGTCAATGTTACAGCAGCGCACTGATATGTGGGAGCGACTGTATGTTCAAGCTAGAAAAGAAGGGACTGTTGTCAAAGGTGACACCGGAGAACGAGAGATGGTAGCGAACAGCACCCGTGGGTTCACAGGGTCTCGGCGTAGAAAAGATTCTGGTGTGACTAGTGGCAAAAACGAAGGAAAGCGGAAGGTTTTGCAAACATCTAGTCCACTTGGCACAGAATCTCATCACTCAGGAAGTGGGGTGGAGAGGAATGATCGTTCAAAATATATCGTGAAGGGGAAAAGTGGCCATATCCATCAATCACACCATCGTCCTGGAACACGGGCTCAAGGTGCAAGGAATGTTCGGAACTATGCTGCATGGCATCACCAAAGGGCTGAGAGGACACCGAATGATGGATTAGGTGGGGAGAAGCAATACCAAAAGCAACGTTTGCAGAAAAAAACAGTGAGTGTGCCATCTTTTGAGAAACCAATTTTTTTGTTTTTTTTGAGCAATATCACCATTTGTTCTTGTAGCAATCTTAATGATTTGATTGGACCTTTGCAATGCATTTGTTTAATTATTTGCCAAAATTTTCTCTCTCCCTCTTCTTGCTTCTGTTATATGATAGTCTTGTTCAACAGTCGCCGAGTGTGCTCACCTTGAAGCACTCCTTCCTGTCAGTTCCGGTCAGTTCCACCAGCTGTTGCGTGATTACGTTCACCGTCTTGCTGGACTCAAGTTCCCCCATTGGCCACGCCTTGATGGCTTTGTGCGCCCTTTCTTTGGAGCCGACGGTGTCTTTGCACATGACCGCACTTCATTCCGCCGCTTTGTTGACGAGGTGCAGAGTTGTCATATTGTACATTTTACAGGACCTCAGTTACGTCTGAACCCAGCCATGATCTGTGACAATATTGTTTCATGCTATGATTAAGATGTCTCTTTTCTCAAAGGTTGTGGCCAAGTTGTCTGTTGTGTACCTCCTTCAGGTGGAAGATTTTCTGGAGGATGAGCTTGGGTTAGAGGAGTCAAAGAAGGGTGAAGATCTGGACGATTTTATTTTGCGACGACTACCAGGTCACCGACATACTTCCAGGTACATATATTTAAAGGTCCACAGAATCAGAAATATATATATTTTTTGATATGATATTGATTTGTGAGTAATAAACAAAGAACTGAACATGGTTTTTGATTCTAATACTTTTTTGAGCTGTTGAAGTTTTAAAAAGCCAACCTGGCTGATACCACTCCTAAAAATTCCAGAAAACCTCCATGGTCATTATGTCCTGTGTGACGTCATCACCAGTACGATTGTCTCAGCACACAAAGAATAATGGGCGTACAACTCACTTCAGACTCATAATAAAGTGAATTTGACAAATAATTTTCTGATGAAGAATCCTCAGATTAAGACAATAGTCAAAATCATGATGTAGAAGGTGCTATCACACCATACATGTACGAACCCGAGGTGGAAATTGGGGATGACATTATTCATGAAATACCTGGCATTCACAACAATTGTGGACGACGGCGAAGAAAGACTCAGCAATAACAACTGGTAAATGGAAAATCATCGAGCTAGACAATGGTAAATGTGGAGTTTAGTGGTATTTTGATGTAACACTACTCTGTAATTATTGTAGTTATGAGAATTGTGCTCATCTAAAAGCAAAAGGGTATACAATTGTTAACATCAGCGGCATGGCTTATTACCATACTGGATGGAACTATCCTCACAATGTACATGTACATGTAGAGTGAGTGAATGATATACAACAGGTTAATTAACACTGAATGAACATAACTGTACAACCGTCAGGGCAACAGTACGCTACTTACCCTCAGTTTCTGGCACTTTTTGAGAGCTCTTCTGTCCTCTTATTTTGCATTAGATTAGAATGATCCCTAATCTCCGTAGGGATTGCGTCGGCTTTCAATCACTTCAATTATCTTTTTTTAGTTGATGACGCGATAATGGTGTTTCTATGGATAAAGAGTATGTAGGACACCCATAAACACAAGTCCGGAAGCAAAAGTGTTCTGAAGAAGACAGATATATGACTTCATCCCATCACCGTTTTTTTGGGGGGGAGGGGGGGGGGGGCAATTGGGAGTACAACGACACCAAAAAAACACTAAAATCTTCATTTAAAGATATTTATTCAATTAAAAAAAAACAATGATTAATTGGAAAGTGAAGCCATATTTAATCATTAAACCAAACATGAATTTCTGATTCTGCGGACTTTTAAGCTGTAACAGTCAGTGTGTGGCTTTATCATTGGACACTTCTTTGCAGCTGTTGGTTTTAAATAAGAGGTGTTTTATTTTCTAGCTTCTTTGACCAAGCACTGATTAGTCTTAACCCACTAGAGCCCCAGGGGTTATTTTTTTGTTCACCCAGAACATTTCTTGGGCTCTAGAGGGTTAAGTAAATGTAAATGACTCCAGTGATGACTCAATGTACATGTGACTCCTGAAAAGTGACCTGTTATTTATTTGTTTGTCCAGGGAATCATGACAAGTTTTAGGTTGATTTTTGTTGAGGATATTTCGATCAAAATTTAATATAATTTCCACATAACTTTTTTTTA
>CM068955.1:50537732-50554503 GCA_035128595.1 Eptatretus atami
CCCCCCTTCCCCAGACTCAGAGCGGCCGCTATAACCATTACCCTACCGAGTCTGGTATTATATTACTGTTGTCATTGCATTATCCTTCCAGGGACTTGCTTCAGGTTATCTCTGCACAGGAAAACGTTGTCTCCATTTAAAGTCTTGCTCGATGCATTAATCTAGGTTTGGTGGCAGTGAAATGGTAAGTATTTTGCTTTACAGGTGTACTCAAGTACCATAATCGCATTCTACATTGTAAAGCTCGTGGAGGAAATGGTGCATAATCTCCTTAAAGACGGACTGCTATTTTGTTCTATGTGGATGTCATGTGCACCATAGATCTCAGGTTCAATCGTTAACGACCACATCCTGCCAACTTTGTCTCTCCCCCAACTCCTTCTTCGTTAAACTGAAAAGTCAACCTTTGTTTTATAACTTTAATTACCCTCGTCAGAGGAGAGGGGTATTTGGGTCCATTTGTTATTTGCAAAATTAAAGATTTTTCAAGTATATTGGTTAGTCGATTTTGTTATTCTGTCAGTCTGTCTGTTTGTCGTCTGCAGGTCATAATTTTAAACCGATCGTCACGAAACTTCACCACATGCTAGAGTTTGTCATAAGGAAGAAGCCTATTGTTTTTGAGGTCAAAAGGTCAGAAGGTCAACAGAGGCCCAAGGTCAACAACTAAGGTGTTATTTCTAAAATCCTCAATTTTCATCCCATTAACTTGAAATTTGAAGAGTATTTATATTTCAGGTCACTGAATTCAACCACCAATTACTTTTGAGATCAGCATGGACCAAAAGGTCAACATAGGCCCAAGGACAACAACTAAGGTGATATTTCTAAAATCCTCAATTTTCATCCCATTGACTTGAAATTTGAAGAGTTGCCTATTTGGTCATTTAATTCAACCACCAATTATTTTTGAGGTCAATTTTGTTTTACGGATTTTGCAAGTATTGTGGTCTGCAAGACGTCGTCTTCTTGTTTGTCTGCACAGAACATGAGTATGGTTTATCGCTGCAACTGCTTTTGTATTGACAAAATTTTCACCATAGGAGCGACGACTCATGTAGAATGTTTTAATGATAATATGACGACATAGGTCATGTATTGCGGCAGCCATGTTGGAAAAAAAGGAAAAATTTTGACAAGGAAAAATTGAAACTTGGCACAATGCAAGCACTCCACATGGGGAATAAGTGCGAATTTTTTTTTTTTAATGTTATACGTGCGTTCGTTATGACGTCATAATTGCATATATATATATATATTATATACAATATCTATATATATATATACATATCTATATATATATATATAACGCTACATCCAATCAGTATGAAAATTTTTGAGGGTCATTTAGAGATGAATTAGTCAACAGAAAAAATTTTTTTAATGTAATGAGACGTGGTTCAGCAGCCAAATATATATATATACATATATATGTATATATCTCAGAACAGCTGTACACACAATGACACAACAGAGTCTGTAATGTAGAGAGTGGGGGGGGGGGGGGGGGGGGGGGGGGGGGGGGGGGGGGGGGGGGGCGGGGGAGAGAAATAAAAGAGAGAAAGGTGAGGGGTGGAGGTGGGGTTAGCAAAGACAATAATATGTGATGCTTAATGACCGAACCCCTATGTTTTTATCTCTGTGAGGTTCTTTGTCATCATTCCTGCAGGTCCAGCTATCATTGGTATAACTTTGGTATTCTTCAGCTTCCAGGATCTTCTCTTCATTCTTGAGTTCTTGGTGTTTGGTCATTTTCTTGATTTCTGCATCGTTTAGGCCTAAGTCACATTTGCCACGGCGGCCTGGGGTCTCCAAAATCTACGGCCACTAGCAATTATACGGCGGCCGCAGTATTTCCACGGTCACACAATGTAGCGTCACATATGTTTTTATTTTTCGGGGAGCCGCACGGCGTATTTATAAATTGTGGAGACTGAAAACGTGGGGGTGCCGTACGGTCTTTGATTTGATGCCGCACGGTGACCTAAGGGCGTTCCTGCGGCGGCCATAGAATTTTCAAGGCAGACGCAAGGTGCCCGCAAGGCGACCGCAGGGGGCCCTAAGGCGAACGGACGGTAACGAGGGGGCTTTTTTTTGTTGTTTTTTTTTTACCAGTTCTTTTGTTTCGGCTTGTCAAATTGCTACGGTGAACGTAGAAATGAAAAAAGTTATAACTCCGCGCTATAATTCCACGGCGACCCTACGGCCTGTAAAATATAGCCAAACGGCGTAGGGCCACCCTGAGGCACCGCAGAAACTCTGCGCCGCCGATGTTTCTGTCAATTCAGAGGGCGTACGGCCGCCGTATCCTCGCCGTAGAGCAAATGTGACTTCGGCCTTAGTCCCAAACCACTGCTATTAACACCTCAATAAGCAATGCCTTCTTCTCTCTTTTTTTTGTTGCTAAGTATGCTATTTGGTTGCAATGCTTTGTTTTCGATGTTCACGCTCGATGGGATCTTTAGTTCGTACATGAGCGGTACTTCCATGTTTTCAGTGATTAGTTTTGGTTCATGTTTCCACAAATTTTCTGGAACTGGGACATCAAAGTTTTTGCAGAAGTGGCAGTGGATTACATTGTAAACTCTGTTGTGTCATTGTGTGCACAGCTGTTCTGACATGAGTTTTTTTTTGTGTTCAGTCTTTAAGCACCACATATCATTGTCTTTGCTAATCCCACCTCCACCCTCACCTTTCTCTCTTTTTTTTTTCCTCCTCCCCCTGCCCCCTCACTCCCTACATTACAGACTCTGTAGTGTCATTGTGTGTACAGCTGTTGAAAAAAACCTTCAAAAATCTTCTCAAACGGCTGAAGAGATCGAAGCGATACTTTTCGGGTATGACCACCTATCCATGAGGAACAAAACATTCCCCACCTATGACATCATAGGTCACATGGTTTGGCAGCTATGATTTTTTGAAGAATAAACCTTTAAAAATCATCTCCAGAATCGCTTGACAGATTGAGGGGAAACTTCACACACATGTTCCCCAAACCTTGGGGATACCAGGGTGTCCACAAATAATTCATAGGTCACATGGTCTGGCAGCCATATTGGATTGAATGAAAATCTTTAAAAAAAAAATTTTTTTTATCTTGAACCGCTTCATCAATTGACGTCAAACTTCACAATTATGATTTTGTGGTAATGGGAAATATATGTTTTATATTTCAACCTGATCGGACACATGGTCTGGCAGACAGAATTATTAAATTTTTTTAATGTGGGTTCTTTTTTTAGATCCTCGTGGAGGGATCTCTAAGTCTTACTCATTCATGTTGTTGTTCTTCATCTTCTTCTTGTGGACTTTTTTGTTTCACAGCCTACAGTTTTCATCGAAACTTCCTGAAACTTGGCATATATATGTAAAAATACCCTGCACAGACAGTAACCATCTCCGATTTTGAAAATTCCTCCTAGAAAAAAAAGTTATGACGTCAAAATATCTCCGCTAATGGAAATCGCCTAAAACATTATCTCCGAAACTAGGCAAGCTTTTTGAATTCTGTTTGTGGGAATCGAACAGGGCATTAGCAGAGATTAATTACCGCACATATGATACATCACTATGACGTCATATCAATTTTTATGACGTCATTCCTATTTTTTGACTTTTTGTTTCACAACCCAGAGTTTTCATCGGATCTTCGTGAAACTTGCCACGCATATGCAGAAAGCCCACACGCAGGCAGTAACCATCTCCGATTTTGGAAATTCTTCCGAGAAAAAAAGTTGACGTCATAATATCGCCGCTAATGGAAATCGCCTATACCATTATCTCCGAAACTAGGCAAGCTGTTTGAATTTTGTTTGCGGGAATCAAGCCGGGCATTAGCACAGACAATTTATCGCAAACCTGATACATCACAATGACGTCATATTCGTTTTTATGACGTCATCATTAAGAGGACGAGGATCTTACCTCATTTGAGCTTGTTTATTTTTATTTTTATTTTTTTTGAATGAAGCTCACTTGGCTGCGCTCATGGGTTTGATGGAAGAGGAGCAGCAGCTGACACCCGAATCCCATCCATGTTCCTCCTGCTGACTTCGTTTTTGCTCTTTGCTTGTTAATTGCGTAACACACCAGTGCGCAAACACCACTCAAAACAAGTTCTGGCGAGGGTCTGCAATCTCTGATTGCTCTTTCTTGTACCGATTTGTTATTGAGCTTCAACAAGTTGTCTTTCAAAAGCTTGAATGGCAGCTTTAAATACATATGCTTCAACCTACATGCAATATATTTTTTACTTAAAAGAATTTTAGGCCAGTTTAATAACTAGTATTCCAATGAACTACATTGCACTCAGCACTTTAAATATTATTTCTACATACAAGTGCTGTACTTGAAGAATCAGCCACGCTACCAATATGTGCACTGTAATTTGGCTAACTAGATGGATCAAATAATTTGTACTCATTCAGCAGGGTTGTACCAAAAGTAAAGAGCATTCCCAAGTCAGCTACCAGACCATTCCCAAGACTTTGTTACATCCACCACCAAAGGTGGGTGGAGGTTATGTATTAACCCCTGTTTGTCTGTTTGTGAAGAACATATCAAAAGGTTATGGACGGATTCGGATGAAACCTGGTGGACAAGTTGGTTTTGTGACAAGGAAGAAGTGATTAGATTTTGGTGAAGATCTAGATCCAGATACTAGAAAATTTTAAAGTGATTCTTCACCATTGAAAGATTGGCCAAAACGATATATAGCACGATATTTCAAAAAGTTGTGGTAGGATTATGACAAAACTTGGTGGATGAGTTGGGTAGGTGACAAGAATAAGCTTATTAGATTTTGATTCCGGTCCGGATGCAGATCTGGCCTATCAGTGGGATCCAAACCGTAAACTGTTCAGCTTGACGCAGGTATGCGCTCTACCAAGTGTCGTTCTCGTTGTGAAATATTTTTTGTTTGTTTGTTTGTTTTGTAGTGATGGAGGGGGAAGGGGAGGTTTACAAATCAAATTTGTTTTCACTCCCTTACCTGCCAAGCACATTTTCCATCATTTGCTTGATCCGAGTATTTGTTTGCATTAAAATATAGATGTTGTGCATTGGTCGGTTTGCATAATGTGGGAGCTTTTCTTCATTATTCAAATGGACAACCATTATTCAAATAAAGATGCAGGGATGGTTTCACATGATCATTTCTTGTGACCATCCCTACCTTGTTTACATTCTTTTTGGAGAAACATCCCTACATCCTTTAGCATTTAAAAAAAAATGTTTTTATTACTTGTTTTTTTACTTTTTTTTCGAAATATTTGTCGATGTTCTACTACTGATTTACAAATGTTGTCGTACAAACTTTATAGACATGCTCACATTATAATGGTACTGTACATCCTTTATAGATTATCTTCCATTCAAAATAGTCCATACTTTCTGTCACCGACTTTCTGATAATATTCCACCGTTAACCACACCTATATATTGGCCCACGGGCAAATGTGTCCAGCAGCCCCACCTCCATCAGGCTGATTGACAGTCATAGTCCCACTCACCCCTCTATTCCATTCCCATTTCTTCACAAAGGAATGCAGTTTCGCTGACTTTTTGTGGAATCCTTTCAAGCTATTAAAATTACGATTGCAAAGGATGCTGCACAAAGTAAAACTCTGTGGATGGTACCAGTCATTGCTATTGAGAGAGGCAGCTCAGAAATACGCCGTCTGAAGATTAATTATTATTATGATGAACGAGAAGATTTGCCGGTTTTGACTGATCTCGGGGTTTTTTTGCTTTTGCCATGGTCTGGAGTACTGAAAAGTGATCCCTGCCTAGACGATCATCTGAACGGACCAGGTAAGCTCTCTTGCAACCGAAGTAACTTTTTGGAGAAGATACTCCAACTTTAGTTTTGTATGTAGTGGGTGGGACTGACTTTTTTCCATGCCATCCCTACAAAGAGAGTACTAGTGCACTCTCTGATGGTTCTCTAGTCAACTTTTTTCACCAAAGAGGTGGACTTGAAGTTTCTCAAACTTTCAACATTCAAGTTTTAAGAAGAGTTTTATGCTGGAAAGGAAAAGCAGCAACAGATAAACTTGTGGAGTTTGAAGAAGTACTTGTGGTTTAGCCTGAAAATAGAAGCTGAGTGAGTGGGAGTCTTACACAAGAGGATTTATAAAACCTATGCTGAGTTGGGGGTTGAGGTGGAAAGTTTCGGCAATATTGGGACAAGGTTGAATTTGAAGGTGAAGCATCTCCCAAAAATAATAATGGAGGTATTTCTGTTTGGGCTTTAAATAATAAAGGAGGTATTACTGTTTGGGCTTTAAATAACTGATACAATGACACACACTTCTCATTCAGCTTCTCCACTTGACTTTCAAATTGTGTGACGATTGCTTCTCCTCCCCAATTCTTCCACATTGGCAAGCCTTACTCCTTGCACTTGCTGCATGGTGTGGTGAGATTGTGGAGGAGCCATGTAGTTGAGCACAGATTTTTTGTTTGAATGAGGTGTTACTGCATCCCACAGGCCAAAGTCCAGCCTATGTCTGATACTCATCAACTAATTTTGTATGCGTAGGTTTGTCTTTAAACTAACACAATGATCATCTGGATGCAGTCTCGCCCTAACACTACACTTTATTTTGTACTTGTACAAGTTTGGAGAAGTGACACTAATATCATTGTATATTTAATATAATGAGTTCTCTGAACCAAGAGTTTTCAGTGGAAGCCATGCTTGCATTGTGCTGCGCTCTTCTTCACGTTGCTCGGGCACACCTGTTGCATTCTCTCATACACACCATCATAACCAGACAGCTGATCATGTGCTGTAAAACGTCATTTTATTGACTACAGCATCTGCTTTTATTCAACTACACAGCCGTCGCAAACGTGAAACACAGGTATAGGCTACAGAAGGGAGCAGGGGACATATTGGTTGCACACACAGTGAGGAAACCACCGCGATAAATGGTCGCCGCCGCCTCCGGTTCCACTTGTGGGTTAGCCCGCAGATTTTTATTTTTGCACTTATTTTCTTGCTTAGACCTGTGCATAAGGAACTAATAGCCAAAAAAGACCTCGCTTGAATTTGTCAGTGTAGTTTCCCTCCCCCCTAATGCAATAATTGTGTTCCGATGTCATTTCCGTTCCTTGGCTTAATTTCTCCTCGTTGAACTTCACAAATTTGGTGCCGAATAATCAGTGGAATGTAGAGGCATGCACTTTCTGGGATTGATGGATTTTATATAAAAGCCCAATAGGTTACATCACTGGTCCTTCTGCAAGTGATTTGGCCCACAGTGGAAGAGCCAAGAGCACATAAAATGGACCCAGGTCAACTGGCTTACGATTCTACAACCATATGCATCGTCGATTAATGCAAAATGATGATACATGCTAGATACCATTTACCACTCAACACGCTCAAACTTAAGGTTGTTATTTTAAAAGTACTTCATCGTGTTCCCCCTCAAATGGCCATAAACCGAGCCGCGTGTATACAACCCAAACGTAACAGTACGCAAGAAATGTGGAATCGATCAAATGTTATCTCAAGGAATGTATAGCTGTGACAGCATGTGAGTGAACCTCAAAAACACATGGGTTGTTCAACCTGTATGATTCAAATGTATTTCCATGGTATATATATATATATATATGTAATGATTGAATTTGACCACGTATATATCTTTAAAGCATCCTATACCTTGTAAATATATCTATTGTGTCAGAAACCAATGAGCTATATGTGTCTCCATGGTTATGAGTTTGCTTTTGGAAACTTTTGAGATGGAGATTTTTAAGAGAGAGCTGTGTGCTGATAAAGTGAAACAAATGCCTGAAACGACACAATTCAGGAGTTGAACATGATTGTAAGAAAGGAGTTGGCCGTATGTATGAAATGAATTATTATATAAACCATGGAAATCCATCTGACTCACACTGGAGGAGACGGACTGGTAGTCCTCGATTGTCTTTTGTGGACCAGGTGGAGTTTCTGCCACAAAAAGTCTTTATAGTTCATGGTGAAAATTCTAATCATTAATAATAAAATGAAAACGCAAATACTGTATGTAAGTTTGACTGAGAAAATCATCAAATTTAAAACAATTGTTCTGTCTGGTTTGTAGAAAGCCTTTAATTTACTTATTTTCATCGTTGTATCCAAAGTAGGGACCTCGTCCTAATTGATTTGCTCGATTTGGATGCCTTGACGGACAGACAATCCATAGTGATCAAAGTGTTACATTGTGTCGGTGACACAGTTTTACACAAGGGACCCTTTTAAAACGTGCAGTGTCTGCATAACCGTTATTTATAATCGATATAATTTATTCCCATGGTGCGAGATGTCTTAAACACGCTTTTTTTTTCCCACACAAAAATGAACAACTTAAATAGATAGACAAATAAATAAAACCACGACCGCTGCACGTCGAGACGGGTGCTGCTAATGCAAGGAATTGTACAAGACCATGCCTATGTCCACCTGCGAATAAAAGCCATCTGCGAGATAAGAGCAAAATCATAATAGCTTATACAGGGTCACGTTAGCTGTTATCGTTTTAAAATACAAAATTCACCATTGCGTTAAAGCATGCACGTATACTCTACATTCATGGCAAAGAATCGTAAGAAAGTTGTCACACATTATTTGGCATTTAAATAACTTTGAACAAAGTATAGTCAATCGCTGCTAGAATTAAATGGCATTACATGCCGACAGATAAATTAGAATAACTTAAACGTTGGCCTATAAAATAAAAGATTTGACCAATCTTCACCTACATGATGACGGGAATTGTGATAATAATCGAATTTGCAATTATGACGTTTCATTTGAGTAGAGTCGCAAACATTCATCAAACCTTTTTTTTGGATCATAATTTACGTACAATATTCGGGTTGTTAAATAGATTTCGAGGAGAGCATCCTGGAAAAGCATAGAGATTGAACATTGGTGTTAGAAAAATAATTTTCAAACGTGAATAATAGAACCCAGAATCGATCAAATAAATAGATGTTGAAAAATATATGGTTGAACAAGGAGTTTGTAAACTTTTCTTGCCTTCCTTAGTCTTTCATCAGACTAAACATTCAACTGTTCCATAAGTGATCACACACATCCTTCAAAATCCTTCCCAGGGTGTGGACATGGAGTTAAAGCTTTGCGTCACATTTAAGTTACCAAACTATTTCATAAGTTAATAGCATTACTCACAAATCTATAACCGACAGGTTACCCTAAACATTAAATCTATGAGGTATTTCTCAGAGCAATAAAGCGAACAAAAGCTATCGGACAAAGACACGGCCTATGCTTCGCGTTCGCTCGTTGGTTGTCTTTATTTATTTATTTTTGGCTTTGGTATGCGATGCGTGAGAAAAAAAAGACTTTGGTATAGAGCAAGTTAATCTTATTCTTCCTTTTTGCTTCGTTCCGCTGGCGAGGTCTCGCTGTCGGGACTACACACACCCAAGCACCAGGCGCAGCGATAACGTAGTAGTCTGTGTGACGCGATCCATCCGGTTGAGGAAATTCCGAATCGGACCTAGTCTGAGATGTCTCCAGAGACGTGAAAACTTTGGTTCAAGCAAGGCACTCGTCCTGTGGACTGAGCTCATTAGAGGAAAGGTTGTTCCGGAGTCGGGGTCCAAGTCAGGTTGACGATAGGGTGGGATTGGGGGGATAAGGGTAAAAGTGGGAGTCGATTGAAGGGGAAAAAAGAGGGGTCGGGAAAAAGGGTCTTTTGCATGGTTGCAACACATGGTTTTGTGGAGGAGATCAGGTATCAGGTACACAGTATAAGGACAGAGCAGGAGGATAAGACAACGCGAGGATGCGGACGACAAAGACCGTGCCGAGAAAAACATCTTTGGTATTCTTTGGTATCGATGGTGTGATTTTAAAAATCACAAATGGAAATTAAGTGAGGTAGAGTCTTTGGTTCTCACTATAAATATTACAGCTATCGTGCCCAACTGGAAGCAGCTATTTTGTACAAATACTTTGCTCAGAGCTTATCCAGAGACATAAAAACCAGGCATTCAGTGTTGGACAACTGATGACGAGCATAAACGTGGAGGAAATAGCAGATTTCTTCAGTTTTGCGACTCATGCTATAGGTAGAGAAAGCACGTCTTCCAATGTCGGGTTTCGTGGCAAAAGCTGTGGCGACTTGGTGTTGGAAGCAAGTTCCGAAAAAACAATCGCCGCATATAATCGATTTATTACTCCAGGCGCTTCGAAGAACCTTACGACTTCTTATTAAAATCGCTCTTTTGTGCAGAAAGGCCTGTTCGACGAGATCTTTCAACGGTCGAAAGTTGAACGATGGGGGGGGGAAATCGTAATGCTGAAGATTCGGTTGAATTTGCCAGGATGTTCAAACTTCGCCACATTTAACTTTGCATTACAGAGAAACTCCGTGCACTTTGTAAAGCTCCATTTGGTTGTGAAAATAAATTTATAAAATAAATAAGAAGCCGATTTCAACAATATTTTAACTTTACGACACTGATTCACGTTATTTACGATTAAAATCGAGTATACAAGTCCCGTAGCGAAGAGAGATTCTCAAAACGAAGAATCGTTTCAACTTCTCATTTTGGTGTAGCATTAATTATTTGATGAGCCTGAGATCTCGAAGGTGGTGAAGGGTGGAGAAAGGAGGTCACGAGCTTCTCCTCCGCCTCCCCTTCCTCCGCAACCACTCCCCGAAATGCCGGCCTCGGCACGGCTTTCAGCATGTGTGAACTCTTTGGGATTCATCTGTAACTTTCACCACATTCTCTGCTTCGAGCCAGGCTGAGGCTCTGAGCGCATCTGGTCCTCCCCATCCGATTACCGAGCTCCTTCGGGACCAGACGTGGGAACAAGAAAGCACTCGACCTTCTCAAAAGCCACAGGAAGAGACCGCAGAAGCGTTGCTGCTTCCAACAAAGGCTTTGCGATGCATTTCCAGATCGTGTCTTTGGTTTCCAAGGTTTAAAAACAGAGGAACAAAAAAAAATTGTTTGTTAGCATCATCCTAACGGCTGGGTATAAAGAGAGAAAGAGACGCTTGCACTATGACTATCTTCCTCTCTTTCCAAGACGAGGAATTCATGACCATGTGGACATCATCACGATGCCGCTCATTCCTCAGGCTTTGGCGCACGTACCCGCAGCAGGGTTGGCAGAACAACCACCACCCTCGTCCAGCCACTTATCCAGACTGCGCCGACGGGCATTCATGAAAAAATTGCTCACCGTGTTGAGTTCCAAACCCAACTGCTGCGATATGGTGATCTGCATTTCTTTGGACGGTCGCTTGTTCTCCTTGAAAATGGCGTGCAATGTGCGTCGCTGCACGTCGGTGAAAACCAGCCGAGGTTTCTTTGGTGTATTGCTTTTTTCTTTTCCTTGCTCCTGTTCTTTGCGTTTGCAGGCTTTGGGTGGTTATGGGTGAGAAGAAAAAGAAACGGTTAACTCCTTCCAAGTGGCATGTGACGCAATGTGCATTTATAACAGAAGAGGGCCTTGTCAAGTTTTCAAGCAAAGAAAACCTTCCTGAAGCCAATCCACCTCGACTGATTTGGTAATACCTTTTATTGCTGTATCAAATGTATTCCGATTCTTCTTATGTTGTCATACAACTTGGAGTAAAAAAAATGTTTGTTTTTTTAGTAAACTTTAAAGTGAAAGAATCTTACTGGAGAATTTGTTTTTAGTAAACTTCAAAAGTAAACTTGCTGAAGTAGATTTATTTAGTGAACTCACTTCTTAGTAAAGTAAAACATTACAGTATTTTTTTGAAAACATACAGGAGTATGTTTTTTAAAATAATTTTTAGTAAAGTTATTTCAAAGTGTATAGTTACTGGAATATTTTGTTTTCATAAAGCCCTTTTACATGAGAGTACAAAAAACACTTATCTACATAAAAATTTCCAAATGTTTGTGTTCATTTGTGTGTTTGTACGTTAGTCTTTCACGGCTGAACCGTAGCACCGAGAGGCCCCATATTTTTTTGTGTAGGAACTTCAGGACTGATGCAAGGTTTTAAGATAACCCCCCCCCACACCACACACACACACACACATAACACACACACACACACACACACACACACACACAACAAAATCACACCCCCCCCACCTTTCCTGCCAAAGAAATTCTCTGTATGTACGTTTGTGTAATTCTGAAAATCAGAGAAAAAAAAACGGATGGGCCAAGCGCCAACTGATTTTGCATATTTGCTGGGGGTAACTGGGTTCAGGTCCTGGGCACAAAAAATACACCCAAAATCCCCCCTCCCACAAGGAAAGTTTGTGTGCATGTGTGTAGATCTGAAAATCATAGGAAAAAAAAGAGCTGGGCCAATTTCCACCCAAATTTTTCAAATGTGCTGGGAATACCCAGGTTCAAGCCATTACATGGGCAAAACAAAAAAGTATCCTCCCCCATCCCCACGAGGGTGGAAAACTCACTTGTGATTCCCACCTGTAAGGCCAGGCCAATTCACACCAAATTTTGCATTTGCATTGGGGGTTCCCAGTGCAAAGGTCAGGTCATGGGTATAACCTTCCCCCCTCCACCCCAACAAGGTGCTGCACATGAAACAACTATGCATGGGTTCTGGCACGTATTGTGCATTGAAAGCATTGAAATCATGTAAATAATTTTGTTTGTTCATTTCTTTGTTCATATTTCACGGCTGAAACCACGGCTGGGAAAAGCTCACCCAGCCAGGCAGTGTTGGGACCCCCTCACCCCCTCCTCTGGGCAGCAACAGGTAGTCCCTGCTAGTACTGTATATACAAAGAGTGAACAAAAAAAGATGGAAACACCAATGTAAAGTTAATTAATAGGGTGTTGGGCCACCATGTGAGACCAGTTCGGCCTGGTCTAAGCCTAACAGCCGTGGCATAGAGTCCATCAGCGTCTGGAATTCTGCACGAGGGATTCGGCATCATTCGAAAAGGCCATGACATATGTATAACATCAGTGTCATGCTCATCAAACCATTGGGCAACCACACATGCTCTGTGGATGGGGGCATTGGGTTGGGGTGGGTCTCTTCTTGCAGCCATGGGAGCCATACTTGTAGGCAACCAGGCCTGTGCAGCATTTTATACATGACCCTAAGCATGCTGGGATGTTATTTGCTGAATTAACAGAAGGGCCACACTTGTCTGGAAGCCAGTACTTGGTGTTCGTCATTTACCCAGGTGTTTACATTTTTTTTTTTTGTCCACTACCTGTATATCTACATATTAACTTTTCCAACAACAAATACGCATGATAAACATGTCAGGTGAAGGAAAGTGGTTGGGGGATGGGGAGGGGGTGTTGCACTAAAAATAATCAGGGGGGGTTAAATATCTAAGCTCAAGAATTTGGTCACGATGCAAGTGATAACTTTGCTACTCTTTGCAAAGGATATCATGGGATATTTAAGGTCTACCAGCAATCAGTGTTAGCAGATGGGTCTCCAGCTTGACATCCTTCTGATGGACAACGCACACATTGATGCCTCGCCCTACCTGTGAAACACCATGGTGACAGATTATATCTGGGCCAGGATTCAAGCCCAAGCTAGACAACTCAGAGGGTAGTGTGCGGACCTCTAAGCTACCCTGACAGCCTTAAACCTTTTCACAGTATAAAATTTATGGCAGTCTAAAATCAGTTATTTAGTGTGTAAAACAGGGGTTGTCTTCAAACTTTGGAACTGCATTATTACCTCTACCACCGAAGGTGGACATTGGTTATGTTTTCACCCCTTGTCTGTCTGTCTGTCTCAAATAGGATATCTCAAAAAGTAATATGGACGGATTTGGACGAAACTTGGTGGGCAGGTTGGGTGGGTGACAATAACAAGCCAATTAGAATTTGGTTCAGGTCCGGATGCGGATCCAGCCTCTCATTGGGGTATAAAACATAAACTGTTCAGCCTGGTGGAGGTATGTGCTCTACTGACTACTGTTGTAGTTATTTATTGGTTTCCCTGCAGGGTTCTTTTTCTCCTTAGTAAATGGAGGAGCATGAACAGTTTAATTTAACATTGATGTTAAAAAATAAAAATCTTTCTGCCAAAAATTGTATATCTATACTCTAAGAATACTGACCGAACAATGATCGTACAAAAATTAAATCAAGCAATAATCAGAGAAAACAACTGTGCAATCCTCTCAAATAATCATTGATATTTGCTGCATTGTATAAGTTTACATGTCTTTATATTACATCCTTTTTCTGTACTTCTCAAAACAGTCAGGTGAAAAAAAAATGCTAATTTTAACTTGCAAATCGTTTTGTTGATAAATTTTCATTCTTTATGTAATTTATGCTGACGTAAAACAAATTGTGATGCTGAGATGAGCTCTGTGAATAGTGCACACGATAAAGTCCCTCTTTGGTGTTTTGTATTGTACATGAAATAACATTTTAAAATATTGCCTTCCTGAACCCAACCTTTCCTCTCCCCAATTCTCTCCCCTCCTTAAGACACCCCTTCTACATTCCAGCAGGAGGCACTGGTATTCCATCCCAATGATGCTTCGAAAAGGTGGCAGTACCTTCGTAAACAGACGTTACATCCCGGTCTTTAATGTAGGAATCTAGAAATGAGGAAAGAGACGACAGCAATCAGAAAGGTGTTCGGTAAGCCTCGGCAGCAATTCATAAGGCAAGCAATCCGTTCTTTACAATCATAATGATCTGATTAGTTGCTCACATATATCGCAAATTTGTGGTCCGCATTAATGCAATGAACATACATGTTACAACCTTTGCAGAAAAACAATTTTCTTGTAAATCCACCATTGTAACAATGTAAATGAGCAGATTTGATTTTTTAATGGTTTAAAATCATCACAACAGTCAACTTTACTCTTTAAAAGTAACTTACACAGGTGGGCAACCCAGAATTTTTCCAAGGAAGGGGAGAATGTGGTCCCACATTGCCTGTTAAGGTGTAGAAATCCATAAATTAAAAGGAGTATTGGGACAAAAGGTCTTTTTGTAAACATTACACTTCTTGTACTCTAGCCAAGGGAGAAGCTCAAGCTCCATGGTCCTCTTCACTAACCCCCCACCCTCCCCACTCCTGCTCTTACAGCACTACAGCAAATCACCACACACAAAAAAAATCACGTCCAAGAGATATGAACTTTATTTTCATAATTGTGGATCTATTGCTGCTGTTAGTTCTCACAATTTATTAATAGCGTGTGTTTTAATCCAATTAGCCATTTTGGCTTTTTCATGTCCATATTTTCCCTCTCAAAATGAAGGGCAGAGGAAGTTGATTTATCATGCATGATCGATGGTCTATGAGCTGGTTCAAAATTGGTCTGGACAAGTTTATTATTAAGATTGGATACAATCTTGACAGGCAATCACCACCATACTGTGCAGCCAAACGTCTGTAAATGTCAACACACTTGGTGTTTTCATTTTTTATTTTTTTTTAAATAATAATAAAAAATATATATTTACTAGAAATTTTGGAACGATTCATTGTTGCACCCTCTTTGTTACAATCAGTCACTTTGCCACCAGCTTGATTTTCAGCACTTTCCTTAAAGTATGAAGTCCGTAGGTGCTCAAGGGGATTGGTGACCAACACTGTACAAATAAAAACTAGAGCGAAGTCAATGGCATGCCATCGCAAATCCCCATTCTTTCCACCTTGAGCAAAGTTGAAAGATAACAAAAAGTTCCACCAGGAATGTGACCCAATATCAAATTTTGAGTTGTAAAAAAAATCTTCTGTTTTGACCTCTGGGTCGTCCTCACCCCTTCTCACAAATAAAACGTTTTTACAAATGACAATAAACATGTGACTAAAATTCCGAAGAATGACAATACAATAAGCAGCATAAGCAAGGGTTAATGATATTTCGTGACATCATTGTAGCCATACAGCCCCAATACTGTTAGTAAACATTTATTACAAATTATTTTTACCGACAAATTATTTAAATCCTTTAACTTCTAAAAGTTGATTCAAATATTTTTTATTCCCATTAAGCTTCACTCAAGTGTGCCATTGAGGTTGGCAGGATATATCTTGGAGGGATGCACACTCCCCTTTCGGATATCTTGTATCTAGTGTGGGTTCGAATCTCGACCCAGCAATAAACCGTCACCTTGGTGTTTCACAAGCAGGGCGATTCATCAATGTGTATTAGTTAAGTTGGAGGACCATTATTCCAGGACAATGTTTGTTAGTGGATGTTAAAGATCCACGTAGAGTCGGTAGGTTGTTGCTGGCACCCTGAACAATTTCCAAATTCCTGCCGAAGTTACCTTCAGTCAAACGTCAAGCCTAATCAGCCGGTTCGTGGAAGACCTCAGCCAAAAACATTCCCTGGCCGACCCCAAAAGGTAGGACTTGAAGTATGGGAGTAGTCGTTGTAGTAGTACACTTAGTGTAACCATTAATTATAAATGACATGTTATTCTACTTTGTAGGCTATATGTGAAAATATCTTGTTGATGCAGATGGATTCAGGTTTTTAAAGAGACAGTTGAAAGACTGGATGTTCATACTGCAGAATGAATGCCCCATTGTGTAAGGTTTAGGCACAAAGAGGTGTTTTAGGCACAGAATTATCTATTTTTAGTGGTAAAGATGCTGTAAAAACATTTTTATTTACAGTTCGACTAAAATTCGATTCTCTCGTGCAAGCAGGATCAAGAATCTCATTCATTGAGAACACTCAAGCCGAGAGTAAAGTGCCAAGCAAATATTTTGATGAATGAGTATATATATATATATATATATATATATATATATATATATATATATATATAT
>CM068955.1:50597569-50608292 GCA_035128595.1 Eptatretus atami
ATTTTAACAGGCTACCGCCGTCTTTTTACTGATTTATAAATGAGAGAACCAAGCATAACCAAACCAAAGAATAGAGATGTAACCAGCCTTGGTATTTAAATGGAAAACATAAAGAATGTGAGAAATATCAAATAAGTCTTATTGAAGAAATAACCGGGGTAAAGTAGATAAAACAAATAAGCGGATAAATTTAATTACAAATAAGTTGGAGGATGTAAAAAAAAAAATCCTTGAATGGATTAAAACTTTGATGGTTATCAATTGAACAATAGAAAAGCAACTTACTTCGATCTCAAAATGATATGTGGCTCAGGAGGTGGTCAAATAAGAGCATTAAGAGAAGTTATTCATTTCATTTCTGCACAACAAAGACACTTAAACCAAGAACCAAGTTCCAAGTTATTCTTTGTGAATATACTCGATGGAAATGAATGTGAAAAAAAATTAAGTTATTCCCTAAAGTAGAACATGGACAAATATTCGTTGGTTCGCTCTCTGAGTGGAATGAAATATGAAAGGGAAGAAGTGCTTTAATCAGTAAGTCTCAATCTTTCATAGTCTCAATTTTACATTTGCTTGTATGGGAGGGAAGGGGATAGGTGGGGAGAAAATGAGTCTCCTAATTTGAGCTTTTGGGGCTTGGGTCAGAAAGTTTTTCCCTCCCCCCCCCCCCATTCATTTGAATGGGGTCCCAGAAACCCCATTTATCATCTACTCACACATACATTCGTGTATAAAATATATGTGTACATATTGTGGGATGCAAATGTATGAGTCCAGTTGGAAATATATTAATTGAGACGTGCTACCAAAATAAACTAAAACGCCACTCAGTGGAGCGCATACCTCCGCTGGGCTGAACAGTTTACATTTTGTATCCCACTGATGGTCTGGATACAGACCCAGCGTTTCTCCAAAATCTAATCAGCTTGTTCTTGTCACCTACCCAAATAATCCATCACGTTGTCATTATCCGTCCAAAACTTTTTGAAATGTCATGAAATATCGTGCTTTATATCGTTTTTGGCCTTACCTCTCAATGGTGAAGAATGACTTCAAAATTAGTGTCTGGATCTGGATCTTCATCAAAATCTAATCAATTCGTACTTGTCACACACCCAACCCCTGTCCACCAAATTTCGGCAGAATTAATCCTTCACGTTGAGCTATCCTGCTTTCAGACAAACAGACAGACAGGGGTGAAAACACAGCCTCCCGTCCACCTTCGGTGGCGGAGATAACTAGAATGGCACTCGATAGAGCGCATATCTCCACAAGGCGAAACAGTTTACGTTTTGTATCCCACTGGGAGTCCGGATCTGCATCTGTAGCTCAGCCAAAATCGAATCGGTTTGTTCTTGTCAGCTACCCAACTCATCCACCCAGTTTTGTCAACTCGTCCACAACTTTTTGAACCATCATGCTATATATCGTTTTTAGTTCAATCGCTCAATGGTGAAGAATCACTTGGGAAATTAAAAAATTCTCGGATCCAGATCTGGATCTTCACCAAAATCTAATCGATTTGTTTTGTCACACATCCAATGTGTCCACCATGTTTTGTCCGAATCCGTCGATAACTTTCTGAGATATCGTGCTTTATATCGATTTTGGCATCATCTATCACTGGTGAAGAATCACTGAAAAAAATTTCTAGTATCTGTATCCAGATCCAGATCTTCCCCCAAGACCTAAGCGATTCGTCCTTGTCACACACACAGCCTGTCCACCAAATTTCGTCCGAATTCATCCATAACGTTTTGAGATATCCTGCTCACAGAGACAGACAGACAGACAGACAGACAGGTTGAAAACGCAACCTCCTCTCACCTTTGGTGGCGAGATAAAAATTATAAAATTATCGTCTCCAGGTCAGGATCTTCACCAAAATAGAACAGATTCCTCCTTGGCAGACACCCAACCTGTCCATTATGTTTCATCATAATCCATCCAAAAAAACTCACCAAACTTCTTTGCGTAGCTTTTCATGGTTGCTTTATGCATCTTCCTTCAGCTAGAAGAGCATGGGAGGAGTCAATTTATCTATAATCCTCACGACCTGGGGTAATTGTTTTGGTGAGAGGCTGAGCGCAAATTGGTTATTATCATTAATTGGTCAAGGACAATATGCAAAACAATTCACATGAGACCAAAACACATGTGAATAATCTACCCCCTCCCCTGCACTTACTGGGTGTCATACAGCGAGGAAGCACATAACTGAAGCATGCAGACGGTTTGCACATGAAGACTCAACAGAACACACATGATGCTGTCTCGATTTCAACCATAGCAAGAGTGAAAGCCAGAGAACAATAACTTCCTATCAGGGCCTGGTTTTATCAATAACCCAACCCATCGTCAAATCAACCAACACATCTCCGCCTCCTGAGGCTCACCAATCATGGCCAGCGGTTCCACCAATCACAGGACACAAGAGTATCTTTCTCTTGGGGTTCCACCATTCATGGCCATGAGCCCTTATGACACTCAGCCTTGCTACACTCACCAATCCCCACCCTGAGACCTTCACGGGACCTCGGCCTGAGGACATCCACCAATCCCCATCTACCACAAGCTGGTGACAGACAGCAGGGAAGAACCTATTCCACTCTGGAGTCTACGGATATGTGATGTCATCCTGCAGCTGCCCCAGGCTCGGCTCTTGATTTACAAAGGGAAAAGACATGACTCCTTAACATACAGATAATGGACAACAACATGGAAATACCAGTATGGTGCAGCCACATATCCATGACTGGAATGTAAAATATGAAAATATGTTCCCAGTAGTCCACTCGTTGTCCCATACAGCCAAAGCTGCATGATCTGTGAGCAGCAATGGCTGTCTGCCACACAACCACATTGTCTCTGCCTCATTGTCTATAGACCAGGAGTTGTAGCTGGGGTGTGGCGTAATAATAAACCAAAACAAAGCCCTCCCGACCTGATATTTTTATCTATACATAGTTGAGGTTCGAGGCAGAGCTAGAATTAGTACACTGAACGGATCAGGACACAACATGCCAAAATGAACAGTTTAGAGAGGGGCGAAACACCAACAGCAGAGTTGAAGGCCAAAATAGAGGTAGATTCAGACAAAAATGGGTGTGGGGAGGAATGAGGGTGCAGGAGAGGATGCACAGGGTGGACAAGATGGATACAGAAGGAAACTCTCAGGAAGGAAAACTGGAAATTTGGAAGGAAGAGTGATTGTGATGGGGTGGGGGGTTAATGAGTGTAGAAAAGATCATGGTTTTGGATTGGGGATGATCTGAGATGGTGGTGAACACCTGTCTTGAAGACCTGGAGGGAAGAATAAGATTGAAGCAAATGTGGAAGTTGGTTCCACAGGTGAGATAAAAGAGGAATGAATGGGTGGAGATGAGCACTGATCCTGGATTTGGGTAGTTTAACCAGAAGGGGGTTGATGTTGGAATGTGTGTGTGACCTGCAGAAACCTGGGCAGGGGAGTTGGGAGGGGTGGACAACGCAATGAAAAAGCAGAGGGTGCAAGACCAAAAATGAGGCGGTAGAAGACAGAGAGACCACCGACCTGCGTGTGATAGCGTAGTGACAGTCCCATAGACTCAGCTTCATCGTGGGAGATTCCAATAATCTTGAAGGCCTTGGTTTCCACGACATCAAACTGAGCAAGTTGTGAAGCAGAGAAGCCAGCCCAGAAGGGAGAGCAGTATTCACTTATTAAATGTAACAGATATTGCTGCTTGGTTATTCTTTCAACAGCATTGCAGTAGGCACGGTTCTCAAGACTGGATACACAACAAGATCCATATTGGGTGCTGGGTTTTCAAAGCCAGCAATTCTACTGAATAAACGGCATTAACCACTTCCAGTGTACAGGGAATACTTCACCCAAAATATTTGCTAACATTGCTCGTTCAGCAAGTAATTTACCATGTTTGAAAGGCAATTAATCAATTTGTGTATTCCTCATTTTGTGCTGAAGAATCATTGGGAGATGGTTCTTACTGCAAGTGCTTAAACAGCAAACGAGGAAAGACAGCATTTTCTTTTCCTAGTGGCCCAGTCTGACCTGTGTTAACCCACCCAAGCATCTACAGAATTATTACATTCAATTAACCCAGCTGCGTTGTTGGAGAAAAATACGATGCCCTGTTAAAGTGCCAGGTGGCAGACGGTAAACAATTCCACGGATAAATAACAGCCCAGCTCTGGCGCCTGAATTTTTAAATACCTCTTCTGGTCTGTGATGCTAAATTATCCAGAATCATTGCAGAAGTGGAAGGCATTACATGTGTTTTTGCTACGTTTGCGAGATCATGTAAATATTGTGCAAACCTCGTGTCCAGCGTGTTCTCTGAATTCCAATTTCATACTTTGGCTGAAACATCTGCTCACGATGTGCAAACTTTAAATATTTATCTGCTGCCCTTGTGCTTTCCTCGAATCTCTTGATGGATGATCGTTCGATTGGACTTGTGGACATTTTCGCAGCAGGCTGTGTTATGAACAAAATGTGTGATGATGAAAATAAATTTACTGCAGAAGAAGTAACATACTGTATTCAATTCATTTATGCAAAAAGCAGTTCATCCTCATATAATAACTCGATCTATGTTCTAGAAAGAGTGCACCCGAGAGTACCTGGACCAATTGAGAATTTCCATGGGAGCTTTAAAGCATTATGCTACAGAGACTTTTGAGGGTATTTTCTTGTGCATTCCTGTGTTGTCCATTATGTGGATTCCTCGGTGGGTATTTCTCACTCTCAGCCTACATATAGGCTCCATAATGAGATTTATGGGACTGTTCTAAAGTCAGGACGTTTGTGGAAACTTTCAGCGACTGATGTTGAATTACTGATGATGAATTGGCACCGGCTATCTCAGTCCACCTCTGGTGGGCAATTTTAGGTGGTGATATTTCCACAAAGTGCTGCTTTCTTCTGGAACACACCATACACTTGAAAATTCTTTGGATATACTGGAACCATATTTGGCCTTGCTAGACCACATTGTTAAGTTATTGTGCTGAAAATGCAAGATATGTTAATGAATGAATGGTTTTATTATCAAACTAGAATGGCATGTGAAGAGCGCATAGTCTCGCCTCGCGTGTTCATTCTGAACAAAAATGCCATCATTAACTGAACACGCTACGATTATAGCCCACTGCTATTATGGCCCATATGTGGGCATGTCATCCATGCACCCTATTTTATCATAATTTCTTGGTATGGGCTATGAACATCAGAAATTTAATTCTTCACTCGCATCTGGTTGAAGATCAGATATAAGAATTTTCAGATTTTTCAGATAAATATTTCAATTCAACCAATCATGGCTGGAATACCACTTCACTGATGACAACATCATTATCATCCTATATACCCCATGGGGAGTTGATGACACATGCCAAATTTCAATTTTTTTCGTTGAGTGGTTTTCAGAGAAAACGATGTCGAAATTTTTTCTTTAATCCAATATGGCTGCTATACCATGTGACCTATAACATCATAGATTTAATTCTTCACTCACATCGAGTCATAGTTCAGACATATTAAGTTTCAGATTGTTGGATAAGGATTTCAATTCAACCAAATATGGCTGCAATACCACTTCACCGATGACATCATTGTTATTACCTTAAATATCCCATGGGGAGTTGATGACAGATGCCAAGTTACTATTTTTTTCGTTGAGCGGTTCGATGTCCAATTTTTTCCCCCCGATAATCCAATATAAATGCCATACCGTGTAACCTATGACATCAGAGTTCGCAACAAAATATTCTCCATGGGAAGCCCCTTTTTAAAATTTTGCATCGATCAGACAAGCAGTTGCAGAGAAAACCATTTCTGAAGTAAGCAAAATCACACAACACACACACACACACACACACACACACACACACACACACACACACACACACACACACACACACACACACACACACACCTCGCATCCCTTTCGGGGTGAGACTAAACATCGCAGCCTTAAGGCTGAATTGCGAATGATTTACAAGTTAAAGACAACCAACGGTCATAACATAATGATAACAAAACATCATATGAATCAAACTAAAATGGCATTCATATCATCATTCAGCAGTTTGGTAATATCAGCCATTGCACATTTTCGATAGTGGTCAGTTCTACATTTCATTTCACAGAATCCATCACGATGACGCAGTTGTCTTTGGAGTGATTGTTACCCCTGCCACTGAAGGTGAAGGAGGTTATGTTTTCACCCCTCTCTGTCTTCTGTTTGTTAGTTGCAAAATCGAAGATTTTTCAAATGCATTGGTTAGTCGATTTTGTTATTACTAGTGCGTGCCCGTAGGTGCGTGCCCGTAGGTGCAAAAAACAAAACAAAAAAACTTTCAAACCTCGTGCCAGAAACAACAACCACACAGGCCGTTCCTTTGCTCTCATGTGCCCGTACGTGCGTGACCGTACGTGCAAACCAAAGAAAAAAAAACTTTCAAACAACCACACAGGCTGTTCCTTCGCTATCGTAAACGACGACTGGATTTGGGCATTGTGTTTAATTAAATCGAGAAAGTACAGAAATCCAGAAAGAAAGAATACAGTAAATCGATAAATCGAGAAAAAATCGAGAAATAATACAATAAGTCATCACGATCCGGAAGTCCGGAAGTTAAGTCCTCACTGTCCGGAAGTTCACATATCGCAGTTACGATTCTTCACAATTTAGTTTTAAT
Organism: Eptatretus atami; assembly: GCA_035128595.1. Taxonomy (NCBI): domain Eukaryota; kingdom Metazoa; phylum Chordata; class Myxini; order Myxiniformes; family Myxinidae; genus Eptatretus; species Eptatretus atami. The sequence goes on from CM068955.1 coordinate 50,604,278, forward strand.
GGCCAATTATTCAATTAGCGCCAACGTATTTTGCCTTTTCGCAATGTCATCGCAAGGAAAAACACAAAGAGAAGAGAGAGGAAAAAAAACAACAAAACAAACGTATGTTCAAAAAAAAAAACTTTCAAACCGTGAGCCAGAAACGACAACCACACAGGCCGTTCCTTAGCTCTCGCGTTCTCGCGCCAACCACACTTCCACACACAGAGTTAATTAAAATCCAAATTAAAATCAAGTTTACCTCCCTGTCTTTGCTTGCCATGACATTGGCTGCCATATAACCGTCAAGAGCCCACCACCCTCCGCTCTAACTGCAGTACACCGTGGGACGGGCTTAGAGGAGCACAATGCGCGAATTCTCCTGCAAGCAGGACGAGAATCACTTGACCACAGTTGATGCTCTACCCTCTCACAGACCCCTCGCACATAGGCCTCCTTGTCCACCCTCAATGCATGTACCGTTTTACGCCTCAACTCTGTGAACAGCTCAGCTCTGTCATTAAGCCTGGACCTGCACAGCTACCCTCTCATCCTTGAGCTTGCCAACATCCAGCCTAGGCTGGGATGGTGCCATTCTCCCAGATTGAAGCTGCACCTTCAGAGTTGCTACCACAAGCCTGTGGTTGGCATTGAGGAACTGAGCACTCCAATAGCCCCTGCAGTTCTGGATCATCCTCCAGTGACCATTAATGAGCACATAGTCACTCTCCTTTGCCACACCATCAGCATTGGAATACCAAGTCCAGCAATGAGACTGTGTGTGCTGAAACCATGAACCAGCCACCCTAACCAAGTCCATGGCTCCTTGCAAAGTCAAAGAACTTCGTGCTGTTCTGGTTTACAGTTCCAGACCCATACAAAGAAGGGGGAGAAAAAGAGGGGGGGGGGGAGTAAAGAGGTGGAGGGGGAAAGTGTGACAAGGGAGGGGGAGTGAGCGGAGGTGGGGGAGCGAGAAGGGAAGGTAGTGTGAGGGGAAGGGGAAGGCAAGGCAATAAAACGCACCCAAACAGCAACATTTTCTTTTTAACTGCCAGGTTCGATATAAAACTGGGTGGGAGCATTTAAAACCCATGCTGTCTACCTGGCAATGGCTGCCTGCACACATGCGTGCTCGTACATGTTGAGATCCTTGCACCTCCGGTTGGCTCACTCCGAATCAGATTCATACATGCTACACTCTGGGGAAGCTGTTTTAAATTCAAACTAAACCGTCAATCCTAAATGGTCCCCTAACAGAGGGGGGGGAGTGAGGTGGGAGAGTGAGTGAGGGGAAGGATGGAGGAGGGAGAGAGGATGGAGGGAGAGAGGATGGAGGGGAGAGGATGGAGGAGAGGGGGTTTGGGAGCAGGATACGACTAGAGGGAGTGGAAGGAAATACAGCATGAGGGGAGGGGAAGTGAATGCATCATGAGGGGAGGGAAAGGAATACAGTGAGAGGGGAGGGAAGGAAAGGCAGTGCAAGGGGTTGGGGTTGGGGAGTGTGAGGGGGTGGGTGGGCAGAGCGAGGGGTTGGGTGAGGCAGAGCAAGGGATTGGGTGAGGCAGAGCGAGGGTTGAGGGATGCAAAGTGAGGGTTTGTGGGAGTAGCATAAGGAGGGGGTGGCAGTGTGAGGGAAAGGGGTGGCAGCATGAGGGAAAGGGGTGGCAGCATGAGGGAAAGTGGCGGCAGCTTGAGGGAAAGAGGCGGCAGCTTGAGGGAAAGGGGTGGCAGCGTGAGGGAAAGGGGTGGCAGTGTGAGGTAAGGGGCGGCAGCTTGAAGGAGGGGTGGCAGTTTGATGGAAATGGGCGGCAGCGTGAGGAATAGGGTGCAGCGTGAGGGAAAGGGCGGCAGCATGAGGGAAAGGAGCGGCAGCATGGGAAAGGGCGGCAGCGTGAGGAAAGGGGAGCAGCGTGAGGGAAAGGAGGCAGCGTGAGGGAAAGGAGCGTGAGGGGCAGCGTGAGGGAAGGGAGGCAGGTGAGGAAGGACAGGTGAGGGAGGAATGGAAGGTACATGCGGGCAGGATGGGAAGGCAGGGTGAGGGAGGAGGCAGAGAGAGGATTGGGGAGGGAGATAGAGGGGTTGGGAGAGGCAGAGAGAGGGGTTTGGGGAGTTAGAAAGAGGGGTTGGGGAGGCAGAGTGAGTGAAAGGGGTGGCAGTGTGAGGGGGGGAGGCAGCATGAAGGAAGAGGAGGCAGTATGAGGGAGGGAATGGGAAGGCAGGGTGAGGTAAAGGAGCGCAGCGTGAGGGAAAGGGGCGGCAGCGTGAGGAAAGGAGCGGCAGCGTGAGGGAAAGGGGCGGCAGCGTGAGGGAAAGGGGCGGCAGCGTGAGGGAAAGGGGCGGCAGCGTGAGGGAAAGGGGCGGCAGCGTGAGGGAAAGGGGGGCAGCGTGAGGGAAGGGGCGCGGAGGAAAGGGGCGGCAGCGTGAGGGAAAGGGGGGCAGCGTGAGGGAAAGGGGCGGCAGCGTGAGGGAAGGGCGGCAGCATGAGGGAAGGGGAGGCAGCGTGAGGGAAAGGGGAGGCAGCATGAGGGAAAGGGGAGGCAGCGTGAGGGAAAGGGGAGGCAGCGTGAGGGAAAGGGGAGGCAGCGTGAGGGGAGGGAATGGGAAGGTAGCATGCGGGCAGGGAATGGGAAGGTAGCATGCGGGCAGGGAATGGGAAGGCAGGGTGAGGGGGAGGGAAGGCAGAGCGAGGGATTGGGAAGGGAGATAGAGGGGTTGGGGGAGGCAGGGAGAGGGGTTTGGGGAGTCAGAAAGAGGAGTTGGGGGAGCAGAGTGAGTGAAAGGGTGGCAGTGTGAGGGGGGGGGGCAGCATGAAGGAAAGAGGAGGCAGTATGAGGGAGGGAATGGGAAGGCAGGGGGAGGAATAGGAAGGCAGGGTGAGGGAGGGGAAGGCATGGTGAGGGGAGGGGAAGGCATGGTGAGTGGAGGGGGAAGGCAGGGTGAGGGGAGAGTAAGCAGCATGAGGGGATGGTAAGCAGCATGGGGTGAGGGTAAGCAGTGTGAAGGGAAGGAAGCATGAGAGGAGGGGGATGGAAGACATTGCAAGGAGAATGAAGGCAGCATAAGGGCAAGGGAAGAAAGCATGAGGGAGGGAAGGCAACGTACCAGGGCATTAACGGAGTGATAAAATGTGCCCAAACGGCAACGTTTTCTTTTTAACCGCAATTTCTATATAAAACCCGGCAGAAATCTTTTCCCCCTTCATCTTCTTCTTCACTTATAATAATGTGAGTCTCATTCAATTCTGTTTCTCATATCGATTAGATTCAGAAAACGCTGCTTATACACCACCTTTTAAAGCATCAGAAAGCAGGTCACTCCATTTGCAACACAGGTGAGAAAAGGATACGAAAAAGCAACTGATATTTCAATAATTTATTTGCACGATTTTCAAAGGGTGAAAGTTAATTTTTTATTCCATTATTTTTTTAGCAATTACGCAAAGATTGATATTTCATCAGTGAAGCGAAGGGTCTTGCTTCTCGTGCTTTGAAATGAAAACCAAGCAGCTTACTAGCACTTGCAAGTGGCTTTCGTACTCAAACAACACTCCATCGGAACACCTGGCTTGGCAAGTGATTACCAATCATTCATATAAGCCAATGCACCCGGAACTCCCAAGCAATGTCTGAATTTAACAAATGAACACTTTTTTTGCCAAGTTGCCGGAACTGCTGCGGAGTCGCTGTATTTGCCAAGTTGGTTGTATTGTTGTGGGCGGGGTATCGGCTGCGGCACGACCGCTAGGTGGAGCAGTAGGGTCGGCTCCACTGAACACCCGGAATCTAGATCGTCACCTCAGATAACTCCGAGGGCACGGGTCCTTAAGGCCCTGTCACACCTTGACGATTTAGCCAGCGTATGCCAACGTATGAAAAATTTGTCTAAAACGCTGGCACACGTCGAATACGTTATGGGTAAGTTTTGTATACGTTAAGAGCACGCTGAAGCACGCTGGCATACGTCGTAGTACGCCGAGCTCATCGACAAATTTTAAGCATGCTCAAAATTTTCCGACTATGCCAGCGTATGACTCGAC
>CM068955.1:50630160-50649585 GCA_035128595.1 Eptatretus atami
CAAATACATATAATATATTATATCATATACATATATATAATATAGTATATCAATAATTATATATATATATATATATTCCATATACATTTATAACATATATATAATATATATATATTCATATACATATATATATATAATATATACAATATATATATATATATATCATATACATATATATATTATATTATATATATTCATAACATATATACTAATATAATATATATTTATATATATATAATTATAATATATATATAATATATTATTGTTTGCGAATCCGCGCCCGCCGCGTGCGAACGGCCACGTAACTCGAATCGCGGCACGTCGCCCCACGGACGACAATTCTGTCGTGACCCTCTCGGAACAAACGCGGGAGCTAGTCACGGGTGGGCCTTTCGACTCACCACAATCGTGCCAATCGGCCACCCGCGTGGGTAGGGTTGTTCGCCAATCGACCTACCTAAGTACCCACGCGGATGGTAACCGGCGATCGTACCTCGCCACAGGTCGACTCCGGACACGAGCCGCTTGGCGGCCGTTCCGTACTATCGGGATAACCGAGCGGTGTTATCGTCGACCTGGACGGTTCAGATTAATTACCGGATGTTGAACCCACTACGAACCCCTTACGTGATGCAAGATGGAGATTCAAATAGAGAAAAGACGAAGCGAAACGGGCACAGTTCAACAAGCAAGCATTTTATTTTCGCGACACACGGAAAGCACGTATATACAGCCATAAAGAATACAAAAAACAAAGGCAAGAAGAACAGTTGACACGACCTAACGCGTACACACAGCAACACTTAAACAGTTTTACTTCACAGACGGCGCCAACACACATTTACACAAAAGCAAAAGAAGGAAGCCACCCTCACAGACAAGGAGGCAGACAGGCCATAGGCAAATGTGCGCGGGACCTGGAGGAGCGGCCAGGTCCGCTAGACCGGGGAGGTCTTACCCGCGTCCTTGTGATGCGTTGGCGGGCAAGCCGCAAAATGTCCGCGCCGCTGTGCCCCGACTCCGTGCCCCTGGCGTGCTCGTTGGCACCACGTTTGGGGTGGGGGAGGAACGGGGTCCCCCTTTGCACTATCTCAGCGCGGGGAAGGGGAAATTGTTGATGCCCTGGGGGAGGGGAGTGGCTGGCTGGCTTGGGTCCTGCGACGAGACGAGCGATCCCACACCGCAACCTCGTCGCCGACCGCCGTCCTCCTTGCCTCGGACCGAGCTCCCTTGCCCGACCCGCCACCTGCAGCTCCACCGCGCGCACTCCACTTCTTCCAGCTCAACTCTCAACTCTCAACTCCGCTCCCCAACGCTCAACGCTCAACACTCACGCTACCTCCACGCTCCAGCTCCACGCTCCACGCTCCACGCTCCACGCTTCTCGCTCAACTCACGCCTTGCCCCACACCTTTATAGCTCTCAGGAGGCGCCGATATGCAAATATGCGGATCAAAACGCGATTGGAGGCGGGGCCACGCCACCCTCTGTTCAGCCATTGGTCGGGCAAAAAGGGGGCGTGAACCTCCCTTCATCCGCATATTTGCAAAACGGACCTCACAGACACGCGCTTGGAGGCGGGGCCAAGCCGCCTCGCGTTCGCCCATTGGACGGAGGGGAAGTGGGCGTGAAGCAATCCTGATCCGCGGATCGACGCGTTCGGCCTCCATGCCGAACGGCTCGGGAACACGACGTTTGGTGTTGACTGGTGGTGTTTGGGAATGGCCGTAGAAGCGATGATGTGGGGATGAGTTGTGAAGGTAAAGGCGAAGGTGGTGGTGTTTGCGAATGGTTGTAGAAGCGATGATGTGGTAGCGTAGGTGGTGGAGGTGGCGTCGTTGTAGTGTGGTTGGCGCTGTGGTGGGGATGGCGTGGTTGTTGAGATGCTCTTGTGTTTGAAATAAAAGATAGAACAGAAAAATGGCTAACTCAAAGCGTCGCAGCCCGGATGGATCACATAAATTCCCTCTATACAACGGGTTTGGGCTAACTACACATGTACTTACAGAGATATCTCACCTGAGGGCCCTTTATGGTGTAATGCGAATTTCCACAACCGTAACAATATATATATATTTAATAATTAATATATTATTATATATTAAATATATGTAGATACACATATATATGTATATATATGTATACATACATATATATATATATGTATATATATATATATATTCATACATATATATACATATATATCGACATATATCGACATATTATATATATATACATATGTGTGTGTATTATAATATATATATATAACACTCGCGGGATGTGCTTACACATTGTGTAAGCGTACGAACCATGTTTCCCCGTTGTCTTGGATCACTCAACTGCATTTTGATTTTTCATTTATTTTGTATTTTCATTTACGGATGCTTTCCAACATTTCTGTGATTTTTCCTGGTGGTTTCGATGTTAATCAGCACGCAAAATTACCATGCTTCCCCATTGTCTTGAGTCGCTCACCTGCATTTTTCCCTTTTTTTCATTTATTTATATTTTCATAAAAAGATGTTGTCTGATGATTCTGTGATTTTTTTTCCAGTGTACTGGCTTCGATGTCCATCGGCATGCAAAATTTCACTTTTTACGACACCCGGAAGGCACCGCTCTTTAATATCAGTCACTCAATGGGTTAGAAATATATTTACATATATATATATGTATATATATATGTATATATATATATATATATATATATATATATATACTTATATATATATATTATATAATATATATAATATATATATATATATAATATGTGGTATACACATATACATGAGAAGGGAGGATAATATTAGGTTTGGGGTGTATAGAAAGGATGGGGAGAGAATGCTAAGAGTATGTGTGGAGCATGTGAGGTTAGGGGGGTGGGGTGGGGAGGAGGAGGAGGGAATGGGGAGTGGCATAAATAATCATATCAAAATAGCCTTGTTAATATTTTAAATGCAGTGGTGTCTTAGTTTAAAAAGTAATGCAGCTGTCCACAGCAAAAGATGATAAGTGTTAAGGATGCATGTTCCTGCAAAGGAGTCAGTAGCAGTGCTTGCTTTCACAGCCTATGCTGAGGTCTGAGAGCTAAGTTGTTGAATTGTGGAAGATCAACCCTCTGCAAGACCAATGATCGACCAGGCCATAAAAGACACAACGAGAACACTTTGCTTCAATCTGATGTGAAAAAGGACCATGGCTGCGTGCAGGAGACAATTCCTGCAGAACCACTTTACCTCCCAGCTTTTAGCTTGCCCCATGCGTTGCCCCAAATTCCATCCATTTCTCAATTTCCCGAAGGCCCGTGGGTGCTGCAGAATTGAGGCTGACGCTTTTTATTTGGGCTTAGCAATTGTGCTGGAGAAGCAAGGTCAGCCAAAATCATGCCATTTGTTATGGGCTGTGAGACTTCCTTGACCCTTGACCCATGAGGCCAGTTGAGATGCCCAGTACTCATATATAATTCAGGCAAAGAATCGGACCTTCCCCTTGCTCACCAAGGTCTTCCGTCTTTCCTTCACTGAATACTCCCTCCCCATTGGAGTTGCCGCTAAACTGATGCAAGTCTCAAGGGCTGTGAGCAAAGCAATGGCCTATGTTACTCTAACCTCCTACATCAGATAGGGATGGGGGAAGCCAGCCCTGCTGAAATGGAAATGAGGCCAGTTGCATCACAACGAAGTACTGGACCAGATTTTGGCATGTGCTGTGTTTCTAATAGATCACCAAAAGGGATAAAAACAGATAAAGAAAAGCAAGTCTTGGTTTTCCTCGTTTCCAGTCATCACCTGCTTGGCATGTGTGGCACGTTTAAGATGATGTTTGGTGGGAAATCGGATCCACTGCTCCACAAGCAGGGATGAACATTTAGTTACATGTTGGAAATTAATCTTCTTCACGGTCCAAATCCAGAGCCTTGTAGGTTGTAGAACAGGTATATTAAAAGAGGTATCATCATAACTACACTGTCTTCATCTCAGAAACATAGTGTTGAGTATCGTAAATAATGTCCATAATATAAATCATGCATACACCATGTCTGAACATCCATGAAACTGCAGAAATAGCTGCTGGGAAGGATTGGTAACTGTTAAGTAAGACTGGCTGATTAGCAAAGATGACCCTTGTGAGTGTGCTGTGCAGTACCATGCAAACAAACATCGTGTCCAGAGAGACAGTCTGTACTCACTGGTTGAAATTCAATGCATTGCTCCCTGGTTGCGTTAATAAGGAGTGCATTTTTCTGCAGAAATATCTGCTTGCTTCTTATTGGATCTCTTAGTTCATGTGAAGAAGAAAGAGAGGAGAAGCTATAGAAAGAAGAGGGTTTGGGGGGGGGGGGGGGGGAGAGGTAAGATTTAATATGTACAATTAGCAGCAGGATAATTATATCATAAGTTATACACTACAATAACAATGTTTTCAACTTGCAAGGTCTTCATCCACATCTTAATGGAGTACTGCTGTCCAATTTGGGCCGATACCTTTCACTTATTGATGCCGAGGCCCAAGGAAACCAAGCCCCTCAAAATCGTTGGTGCACACAGTATGCCAGTAACCCACTTCTGTTGAACGCCCAAACATCCAGGCTCACTGCTCACCTCCACTCATTTGTCTCGCCTGTGGAACCAACTTCCTCAGTCTGTTCAATCCCATTCTTCCCTCCAGAACTTCACAATGGCTGTTCATCCCATCTCAGGTCACCCCCCATCAATACACACGATATTTTCAACACTCATTATCCCACCTAAAGCTCACCGCTTCCATTCCAGGTTCTTGTGTTTCTTCGCTTTCCCAGCTAACCCCTCATTTTGTTTTTCTTTCATTTCTGTTTCATCCCTTGTTCTTCCCTTCCTCTTCTTGCTGTATTTCAGCTTGTATCCAGCTTGTTCATGCCCTGTGTCCAACTCCCACTCTCTTTGATCTCTGTCTTCCCCATGCCCATTGTCGCTATATTGTCCACTTGATCTCTGTCTTCCCAATGCCCATTGTTCCTCCAATTGTCCCTCTGTCGTCTCTCTCTACCCTGCTGTTGGCAGGTTTCCCTTATGTTATTCTTGTTCTGTTATGTCCTGGCTTGTTCTGTGTTCTATCTCTTATGAGCCTTGACTTCAAATACAAAAAGATTGTACATACACTCATCTTACACTGGGACACAGCCCTTGACCAGTGGTACTGCTTGAGTCGACTTCCAAATATGGGATTAGAATCTACACTCGGATAAAAGTGAATATAGAAAATTGGACTTAGCATGGAGTATGAGATATAGCCCTGATGCCTTTTGAGAATTTGTTTTTTGTAGTAATAGAACACTCTCTCCAAGGTTACAAAATAAATGCCAATACTGCCACTGAGAAGGTCCATGTCAGCTACGCACAGTGAAGCAGCCAAGTGATTGGGGCAAAAGTTCCTCGGCTCAGCTTCCACTAGGCCACAGCCCTTGACCAGACCATAAAGATGACAGAATGAGAAACAGTCTCTTTCCTGCCTGTCATGGATTGTTACTCTGTCAATACAAGGATATGTAGTAATGAAAATTGCTCCTGAGAAGGAAGTTTTGATCCACATTTTTCCATCCCATGTTGACAATGCCCATCACACTCTGACTGTCGCTTTATCATGAAGGAGAGAGGGGTATAATAGGGAGAGGGGGTGTATTTGGGCTCTCGGATTGATGAGGCCCTTCATTGGAGTCTCCAATCCGGTTCAAGTGACCTTTTGTGCCTTGCTACGCACTCGCCAAAATGGGATCGCTCTCACCTCATTGTCTTAATGCCTTAGCAGAGGGATGATCTCGTGGCAGCTGCCACGAGAGAGATGCCTCATCATGCAGACATAAAGGTGGCATGCCGTAAATCTATCCTTTTGAACCATCCATTTCCTCCATTGCTGAACCTGTGCCCTACCCATGCTTCTTCCTCTTCTATACTCGGATGATTGTCCAACAGCCAGAATCATGTCAAGTACATGATGACCCTTTAACGTCTGCATTCTTTTTGCACTGCTTGGCTTTGACCAAATCAAAACATGTTTGGCCACGTGACGCAATGGCTGGGGAATATTTGAAGGAAAAAAAAATAAAAAAACCTATAAAATGTTCCTGTTCTGATAATTATAATGATGTCATAACATTGAACTTGGTCGAAACGCAAACGATGACTCCGGAAATTGGAAACAAATAAATCTCTCTTTCATCAGCTTAAACAATGCACACCCATTGAAGGACAATGGTTAATTTTTTTCGTGTTTACAAATATAGAATTCTGATGATAAAAGTTCATATTGTTATTAATTTATTCAGGGTTCTGGCGAGAGATGGCCAATTCTTCACGAAGGACATAGTGGGATCTTTAACCTCCACCAAGTAATGCTAGCAGATATGGGATGCCCAGTTTAACGGCCATCCGAGTGGAACACCAGGCTGCATGTGAAACACCAGAACGACAGTTCATAGCTGGGTCAAGATTCAATCCTGGGCTAGAGAATTCAGTGGTGAATGTGCATACCTCGAGGCTATCCTGCTATCCTTACAATACAAGCTACAATCAGTAGCATGCATGTGCTTGGCAAACCTTCGGAGCAAAAGGGGGACATGTATGATAAATCAAATATGGCGGAATTTTTGAACTTTTCTCACCATTCTTCCTGTACACACTGTCTGAACTCATGTCCTTACAAATCAATTTTTGGAACCTTGCACACTTTAACATCACACTGCCAAAAAAATCATCTGCGATTATTAAAGCTGAGACCAAGCAGAAAGTACAGTACTGTAGTTGTCTCCAACAATAAAGCAGAGGCAGGTTGGGAAATGCATTGAAAAAACTTTTAGAGAAACAATTCTTCTTCTTCTTCTTCTTCTTATTATTATTATTATTTATCGGTCTTCTCCTTGCACACTTTATTCCCACTTGGGGGGTTGGCCGAGGGAAGCTTGGCCCAAGTGTTTCACCAACCGGCAGGCACGGACAAATGAATCGTTGGTACAGTAATTTGGCCATGGTCCTGGTGATAGCTCACCTACCCTTTCCGAAGGACACCATGGGATCCTGAAGATCCACCAACTAATGTCGACAGACAGGATGCCCCCCTCCGAAGGAAGACACACACATTGATGAATCACCCTACTTGTGAAACACTGGGATAACAGTTTATGGCTGGGTCGGATTCAAACCCAGACGAGATGGCTTTAGAGGCATCATGTCCTGCTACATCTCGTTTTTGGCCCGATCTCTCAATGGATATGCCTGGTGCTGGCTTAATGGTTAGGGTGGTGGGCTTTGGATCCAAGGGTCCTGAGTTCAAATCCCGCTCAGCTGTTGAATTAATACCAGGTAGGGTTAACTCGGCCTGTCATCCTTCCGAGGTCGGCAAAATGAGTGCCAGCATGCTGGTATACTGTGTCGGAGTGGCGACCCGTCCAGTATTGTGCCCAATAGCCAAGGAGACTGCTTCGGCAGCACCAACGCTCTGCACAGGGTATGGTCCCAATCTCCTCCTCCTCCTCCTCCTCCTCCTCCTCCTCTCAATAGTGAAGAATCAATAAAAAAATTGGAGCATCCAGATCTGGATCTTAACCAAAATCGAATCAATTTGTCCTTGCCACGCACCCAACCTGTCCACCAAGTTTCGTCCGAATCTGTCCATAACTTTTTGAGATATCCTGCTCACAGACAGACAGAGAGACAGACAGACAAACAGGGGTGAGAAGATAACCTCCGTCCACCTTTGGTGGCGGAGGTAAATATAAGGTGCTGCGCTTGGGTAAGAACAATGAAAATTGAGATTATATAATGCAAAAGGCAATCTTACAGCATGTGAAACGGGAGAAGGATGTCGGAGTGTTTATGGATGCAGTGGGTAAGCAAAGTAGTATCCGAGGCAGCTAAAGGTAAAGCTAATAGGGTTGTAGGTTGTATTCGTCAGTAGATAAAGTACAAATCACAAGAGGTATTGTTGACATTGCACAGCAATTTAGTGAGACCTCACCTCCAATATTGTGTGTACTTTTGGTCACCACTTCTGAAAAAGTAAATATGTTCAATAAGAAAGGGTTCAGTGTAGAGCGAGTAAATTATTTCTGGCGTGAGCTTGACTAAACTATGAGGAGCGGCCGAAGGAGAGAAGACTGCAGAGGACTCTATATGTTAGACAGGTGGTGATGTTAAGATAATGGAGGGTCGACACACAATCTGTGCTGAAGAGTCTTTCAGCAGAATGGACAGTGATAGGACCAGGGGCCACAGCGTGAGAGGAAAGAAGAGGAGAGTTAAGATGGTAGTAAAGCAGGGGTCTTTCATTCAAAGTGTAGTTGATGCATGGGGTGGTCTTCTTGGAAAGGTAGTGGCAGCAGAAACTGTAGATATATTTAAACTGGAACTAGGTACTTGGAAGCATTGGGGAAAGAGTGCATGGATATTGGCAGGACTGGTAGGTAGGTAGCTGAGGTATGGACAGGTGATTGTGTCCAAGTGCTGTGATTGTGCTGTCTGTGAGAGGGTTTTGTGAAACAGTGAATGTGCTGTCGGTGTAACCCCACAACTGTCATCACACCCCTCCCCCCTCTTTGCCTCGAAAAATGAAATAATAAAATGCTCTTCGTAATCAAAATATGAATTTATTGTGTGAATATTTTGTATGTCTCCCCTCTTGTTATTTCATTTATGTTTCCCACTGATCTTCCTGCCATTACACTTGTCCCCTGTGATTGAAAAGATGCTAACCAATGGTCAGTCTCCACGCCAAAGTTGGGAGGGCCACTGTGTCTTGAGATAGTTAAAGGACAAACTGGGACTTGAAAAGGACCCCTCCTAGCCCTAACGACACCCCAAAGGGACAATAAAAAGCAGGGAAGTGCACAGAGATTGGAATAAGTACCTGAAAAACAGAGAGGGGCTGATGACACATGGACACTTGGAAGAAAAAGTAATCCTGGAGAGAGGTGTGAAAAGAGTAGTACGTGAGCCACGAGAAGAGTGGTTAGGTTTAAAGAGGAAGAGTGAGAAGCCAGATAAGTGCGGGACGAGAAAAGAGGAAAGAGAGACAAGCAACGAGCTGATTAGCAGTCTAGACCAGCTCTCTGACAGAGCCACAGAACCTGTCTAAACACGAGAGAGAGAGAGAGAGAGAGAGAGAAGAAGAGAGAGAGAGAGAGAGAGGAGAGAGAGAGAGAGAGAGAGAGAGGAGAGAGAAGAAGAGAGAGAGAGAGAGAGAGAGAGAGAGAGAGAGAGAGGAGACAGAGAGAGAGAGAGAGACAGAGACAGAAGACAGAGACAGAGACAGAGACAGCGACAGAGACAGAGACAGAGACAGAGGACAGAGACAGAGACAGAGACAGAGACAGAGAGAGAGAGAGGTGGAAATCCCTCGGTGATTTTGTATCTCAGCAAGGCAAGGAGAGACCCAAAGAGAAGGAAAAGCACAGGTACTGAGAAAGAGGTTGAGCGGAGAGACACAGAGAGTGAGGCAGAGAAAGAGCGAGAGAACCGAACAGAACAAGTTGGGGAGAGCGATGGACTTAGCTGCAGAATCGGTGCTGAATGAGTTCTGGACCAGAAGCGGTGTACATGATCGTAGGCGAATGGCGTAAATGTGCTATAGTGCCTGGGGTCAACCTTTATGCCATATCAACGCGAGTGCATTGTCATTATGACCAACGGCGGAGCCATTTCTATATAGCGAAGGCATTCGAGCAACAAGGTATGACTGTTAAAAATATCTATACAGATCGTGTGATGGATCAGTTGGCAGCTGCACTCTTGTGGTTGATGCTGACCTGAAGAAAGTACTTACTCTTCTAAGGTGGACAGATTTCACTCAAGACAGAATTCATTTAATAACTCTTCTTTTTCTTGAACAGTGTCCAGCATTTGGATAAGAAGGGGAGGAATGAGCAGGAATGGAAGGGAAATCTGTACCGGATACAGATTTGACCAGTTCCTTCCAGGCTGTTACGTGGAAGAAGGTAGTGGGTGAGTGAGGGGTTCCATGGCGAGACTATGGTAAGTATAACATGATCCGTGTGTTTCGAGTAGGTTAGATTGCCATGTATCAGGGACCTATCAATGTAAGTTATCTTTGAAAATGTTACACTGAGGAGGCAGCATGTGTAATTTATAGACAAAAGTCAGGGTAATATTGTATGCTTAAACACCTCGTTTATGGGAGGGGTCAGTTGAGGACTTCCCATCACAAAAAGGCACATGAAAAAGTGATGCATTCTTTAAAAGGACCGTCGCGATCTGTCTGGCAGGTGTGTGTCAGCCATAGCGTCGTCGTGTGCTGTGGAGCCCCATAGGAAGAGAAAGACCTATATTATGGGGGTCAGCCCATGGGTGGGACAGCCCGGAGAATAGCACCTCCCACAAGAGCAGGCAGCGAATCGCGTGGCCTGCGACAGGAAAAGGTGGTCCCAGAGAGCTCCCAGCATGCATGGAGAACTAGTGTGAAGAAGAAGTGCCTTGAGAGAGCTATAGGCATGCATAGAGAGAGGATGGAGGGCAGGAGGACTCATGTGAGGAAGATGGGTTGTGGACAAAAAACAGAGAATCTCCATGGGGGCTGGGTTGAGGCACACACATGTACAGAGTTAGGGTGGAACATTTTTTTTCTTTTTACACTGTCGAGGCTCGGAGATCTGTGGAAGGGAGAGGGATGGGGCAGGGTACACAGGGTAAACAAGATGGACACACAGGACTTTCAGGTTCCTTACATAACAGGGACTTTCAGGAAGGAAAGCAGGGAATTTGAAGGAGGTGGGTTTGGGGTGGATTAGCAGGGGCAGAAAAGATCGACGATTTGGATGGGGGAAGAGAAGAGATGGTGGTGAACAGCTGTTTTGAAGACCTGGAGGGAGGAGTGGGATTGAAGAGAGTGTGGGAGTTTGTCCAGAGGTGGGGAAAAAGAGGAATGAAAGAGTGAAGGTGAGCAGTGATTCTTGATTTCGGTAGTTCTTGCAGAAGGGATTGCTGGCGGAACTCGAGTGCCCTGCGGAAATATTGGGGGGGGGGCATACCTCAGACAGGTCGGGGGGCGGGGGGTGAGGCCAGAGAGGAGATGGTAGAAGACAGACAGACTACTGACCTGCCTGCAGTGAGAGAGTGAGAGACCCAAAGACTCAGCCTCATCGCGGGTGATACGAAGGATCTAAATGCCTTGGTTTCCACAGCATGATGCCGAGAAAGGTGAGAGGCGGGAGCACCAGCATAGAGGGGAGAGCAGAACTCCATCAGGCTGCGGACGAAAGCTTTGGATGTGGTTAGGAGCTCAGGTGTGCAAAGGAAGGACTTTGCACGATGGAGGATGCCCAGTCGGCAACTGGCTTTGCAGGCCAGCTTGGAAAATGTGACTTTCCCAAGAAGATCATGGCAGATAGTGAGACCCAGAAGCTTCAACGAAAGGACTTCTTCAAGAGTATTTTTGAGAAAGTGGATGGGGTGGAGGGTGGGTGGTGGGGGGGGGGGGTTTTCCAGATGGTCCTTTCAGAGAAACATAGTGAGAGTGTGAGATTTATCAGGGTTGAAAGACATGTTCCACGTGTTGTACCAGCTTGTGATTTTGTCCAGATCTGCAGAGAGAGAGAAGAAGCTGCTGCTTGCCGGTCTGAGGGATGACAGATGGTATGACAGAGGATGTAGTCATCAGCAAAGAGAGAAAGAGGATTTTCCAGAGACTCAGAGAGATCATTAATGAAAACCAGAAAAAGAACAGGGCCCAGAACACTGCCTTGAGGGAACTCCAGCCTGGACAGGAAGAAGGGATGAGAGAACTCCATTAAGAGCCACACTCTGACTGTGACAGGAGAGGAAGTCTGTGAGCCATGAGTGGAGAAGTCCTTGGATACCATAGGAAGAGAGTTTAGTGAGCAGTGTAGGGTGCCAGACTGTATCGAAGGCACGTGATATGTCTAGGGAGATGGCTCTGATTTCATGTCTGGCAATTAGGATCTCCATCCATTGTTTGTAGATCAACTGTGAAAAGAACAATGTGCTATTTCCTCTCGCTTCTCATCTCTGACTCACTTCATCTCTCGCTCATTTTGTCGCTGGCTCTCATTATTTCGTTCCTGCTTCCATAATGGATGCACTATCGCTCTACATGAGACACATCACATAAGGAGACCCTCGCCTCAATTCTCTTGCTTGTGAAAGTGCGATCTGTGGCACCTAGAGTGGGTTCGGTTTTATTTATTTATATCCATCATTGTACATAAGTTTGCTTGTCCCCATTTCCCTGTTTGTGTCTTTCTCTTTTGCTTGGACTGTTCCAAACTGCTCAAACCGTCCACCTTATTCCCATATACTCTTTATAAATAAACCCTTAAAAGAGTAATAAAATGTCTTCTACCCATCGACCTCCTGTGCGTGTGCTGTCAATTTCAGTTCATTTGGGCAACCTTGGGGAAAGGTATTGGCACAGAGGCAAACACGTTCGTGAAAACACGTTAGCCCCGGCGCAGAGGCAAACACGTTACATTCTTGAGCAGTGTCCAGCATGACTCCATCCTCTCGGAGGGAGGAATGGAAGTGGAATCTGTACCGGACACAGACCTGACCAGTTCCTAACAGGCTTTGGATGATGGTGAGAGGATGGAGAATTTGGGTTGCAGGCGAGCCTGATGTTGGGCCCTAGATCTTCATTTGAGAGATACCCAATGGTTCCAAGCTATGTGGATAGACTGCATATTACCATCAACAAGGTATGCCTTCCATGATGAGAATGCAAATTGCTATCACCACATGCATTAGTGCACCAGGGTCATGGTGAACCTATATGGCTTTCAACGCCTTTCATTGGTTAATAGAAAAGTTGAATGCAGGATGGAATGAACTTGTGAAGAAGATAAATTATTCCGTTATAGCAGAAATTTTAGGAGTAGTCAATGTTAGGAGCTGATATTACGATTGACAAGTTTTAACTAGAGATAGTGGATTATAGATCGGACCAATCAGCTTTACCAAATTGCCAAACACGTCTGAGCCTTGGGGGTTCTTCAATAACGGACAAGGAGATGCCCAAGTTTAGCAACACATGCTTAGGAGAGCCTGGAGGAGGTGAGGAGGAGAAGGACAAGTGTCGAGAAAACTTTGATATGACAAGGTCCAGAAACAAAATGTTGCCTTTTGAAGAGATGTGTACTGGAAAATGACTGTGTACTCAGAATGACTTAGTTGCTCGGCCATGTAGTCAAGAATCTGAACCAACACCAAGCCAGCTGGTATGGTGGTAACTAAAGTTTCCACATATTTCCTGTTGGAAACTTGGAGGCAGGAAACCATAGTTTATCCAAATTTGTTACAAGGAAATGCAATGAAGCTGAAACACAAGGGAAAGGTCATTGGGTTTATCACACCGATGTCAAATGCACATTTCATTTTGTCATTTTTTCATGGACGTATTCAGGATTTCTCCATGAGCTGCTTTGACCTTCTCAAATGTGTGACCCAAGAACGTGCACGTGGTAACTAGCCAAACTTTCAGAGTGGGCATGCATCTTCAGCATAGTGATATGGGCCTGGTCTTCCGAAACGCATTTCAACGCATGTTTAAACCCTGATCTAAGTGTTACATTTTTATACCCGCACTGCAAGCAGCCAAGGACTTGCCTTCAGGCAGAGCAAATAATCAATCAATCAATCAATCAATCAATCAATCAATCACTCTTCTCAAGCTCTTTCTTTTTATTTCTTTTTTTTTTTCAATCACAATTGTTATATTTTCTAATTCTCTCCTCTCCCATTTCAGTCTATCTATATTCCTTTTTCCAATTCTTTCAAATTTCTGCATTTTATCACTACCTGTGTGTTTCTTCTACTCACATGCTCTGAACCCTCAAATTTGGCACTCGGTGTCAACCTCTACTCGCGCATTACATTTAATTTTGCCACGGCTTATGCTATATGTTTACGGCGAAATAAATCCTGTTGGATTGTATGGTTATTATGATGCATTGGAAGAACAACAACAAACCAGAGAGTTGGTGTCAAAGCCACCCAATGCTCGCCTGTTTATACATTTATTCGTTTTTTAAAAGACTATAGTCCAATAATATTTTTTTAAAAGCATTGCAGTGAAGTCTGATCCAAATAATTTTAGAGCAATATATGTATTTGTATATTGTAATCAGTAACAAGAGTGCAAGTGAGCACAATATACGCCCGAACAGAAGGTATATACAGAATTGTGCTACCACATGGAAACAGCATCCTGGTTGCCATGCAACCACTTTAGATGACGAACGTATGTCGCGACACACCGCCTCCACAGTCTGTACTTATGTACCAGATATGAAACGTGAAAGTTGAAAACTTTGGGAGTTAGAATGCGGACAGGAACGGATGGAAAACAGCATCCTGGTTGCCATGGCAACCACTTCAGATGACGAACGATTTCACGACACACCGTCTCCACAGTCTGTACCTGTGTACCAAATATGAAATGTGAAAGTTGAAAACTTTGGGAGTTAGAGTGCGGACAGGAACGGATGGAAAACAGCATCCTGGTTGCCATGGCAACCACTTTAGATGACAAACGTATATCACGACACACCGTCTCCACAGTCTGTACCTATGTACCAAATATGAAACGTGAAAGTTGAAAACTTTGGGAGTTAGAGTGCGGATAGGAACGGACGGAAAACAGCATCCTGGCTGCCATGGCAACCACTTTAGATGACAACATATGTCACGACACACCGTCTCCACAGTCTGTACCTATGTACCAAATATGAAACGTGAAAGTTGAAAACTTTGGAGTTAGAGTGCGGACAGAACGGACGGAAAACAGCATCCTGGCTGCCATGGCAACCCACTTTAGATGACGAACATATGTCGCGACACACCGTCCTCCACAGTCTCTTTCCTATGTACCAAATATGAAACGTGAAAGTTGAAAACTTTGGGAGTTAGAGTGCGGACAGGAACGGATGGAAAAACAGCAACCACTTTAGACGACGAACGTATGTCGCGACACACCGTCTCCATAGTCTGTACCTATGTACAAATATGAAACGTGAAAGTTGAAAACTTTGGGAGTTAGAGTGCGGATAGGAACGGATGGAAACAGCATCCTGGTTGCCATGGCAACCACTTTAGATGACAAACGTATGTCACAACACACCGCTCCACAGTCTGTACCTATGTACCAAATATGAAACGTGAAAGTTGAAAACTTGGGAGTGTAGAGTGCGGACAGGAACGGACGGAAAAACAGCATCCTGCTGCCATGGCAACCACTTTAGATGACGAACATATGTCGACACACACCGTCTCCACAGTCTTTACCTATTACCCAAATATGAAACGTGAAGTTGAAACTTGGGACTTAGAGTGCGGACAGGAACGGATGGAAAACAGCATCCTGGTTGCCATGGCAACCACTTTTAGATGACAAACGTATGTCACTGACACACCGTCTCCACAGGCTGTACCTATGTTACCAAATATGAAATGTGAAAGTTGAAAACTTTGGGAGTAGAGTCGGACAGGAACGGATGGAAAACAGCAACACTTTAGACGACGAACGTATGTCGCGACACACCGTCTCCACAGTCTGTACCTATTGTACCAAATATGAAACGTGAAAGTTGAAAACTTTGGGAGTTAGAGTGCGGACAGGAACGGATGGAAAACAGTATCCTGGTTGCCATGGCAACCACTTTAGATGACGACGTATGTCACGACACACCGTCTCCACAGATCTGTTCCTATGTACCAAATATGAAACGTGAAAGTTGAAAACTTTGGGAGTAGAGTGCGGACAGGAACGGACGGAAAACAGCATCCTGGCTGCCATTGCAACCAACTTTAGATGACAAACATATGTCACGACACACCGTCTCCACAGTCTGTACCATGTACCAAATATGAAACGTGAAAGTTGAAAACTTGGGAGTTAGAGTGCGGACAGGAACGGACGGAAAACAGCATCCTGGCTGCCATGGCAACCACTTTAGATGACGAACATATGTCGCGACACACCGTCTCCACAGTCTCTGTCCATGTACCAAATATGAAACGTGAAAGTTGAAAACTTTGGGAGTTAGAGTGCGGACAGGAACGGATGGAAACAGCAACCACTTTAGACGACGAACTATGTCGCGACACACCGTCTCCATAGTCTGTACCTATGTACCAAATAGAAACGTGAAAGTTGAAAACTTTGGGAGTTAAGAGTGCGGATAGGAACGGATGGAAAACAGCATCCTGGTTGCCATGGCAACCACTTTAGATGACAAACGTATGTCACAACACACCGTCTCCACAGTCTGTACCTATGTACCAAATATGAAACGTGAAAGTTGAAACTTTGGGAGTTAGAGTGCGGACAGGAACGGACGGAAAACAGCATCCTGGCTGCCATGGCAACCACTTTAGATGACGAACATATGTCGCGACACACCGTCTCCACAGTCTGTACCTATGTACCAAATATGAAACGTGAAAGTTGAAA
Source organism: Eptatretus atami (assembly GCA_035128595.1). Lineage (NCBI taxonomy): Eukaryota > Metazoa > Chordata > Myxini > Myxiniformes > Myxinidae > Eptatretus > Eptatretus atami. Next base: position 50,646,610 of record CM068955.1, read on the forward strand.
ACTTTGGGACTTAGAGTGCGGACAGGAACGGATGGAAAACAGCATCCTGGTTGCCATGGCAACCACTTTAGATGACAAACGTATGTCACGACACACCGTCTCCACAGTCTGTACCTATGTACCAAATATGAAATGTGAAAGTTGAAAACTTTGGGAGTTAGAGTGCGACAGGAACGGATGGAAAACAGCAACCACTTTAGACGACGAACGTATGTCGCGACACACCGTCTCCACAGTCTGTACCTATGTACAAATATGAAACGTGAAAGTTGAAAACTTTGGGAGTTAGAGTGCGGACAGAACGGATGGAAAACAGCATCCTGGTTGCCATGGCAACCACTTTAGATGACGAACGTATGTCACGACACACCGTCTCCACAGTTGTTCCTATGTACCAAATATGAAACGTGAAAGTGAAAACTTTGGGAGTTAGAGTGCAGACAGGACGGACGGACGGACAGACACAGACAGACAGACGGACGGACGGACGGAGGACACATAATACGTCCCGACATATATATATATATATATATATATATATATATATATATATATATATATATATAATATATATACTGTATATATCGGGCGTATAAAAAATAGTGTGTAGATAAAAAACATTAGAAAGGAAAAAAATAACTTGCACCAAAATTTTAACATTTTCACGCTCACGCTCACGCTGACGGTGACGCTGACGCTCACACTCACGCCGGGGTATCGCTATAGCTCTCTGTTCTTCGAACAGGCGAGCTAAAAATGGAAAGTGACATCCAGAGAGCAGATCATGTTACAGTGGCAGCATTATTAATGAATAAGTCGAACTACCATGCAGTATCATTTTTATTGTAATTATGATGGCATCCACAATTATAACAGTGCATGTGCAATTATGCATAATACTGTTGCGAATTCACGCCCGCCGGCGTGCGAACGGCACCAACTCGAATCGCGGCACGTCGCCCACCGGACGGACAATTCAGTCTGACCCTCTCGGAACAACGCCGGGAGCTAGTCACGGGTGGGGGTTTAACCTCACCACATCGTGCCAATTGCCCACCCGCGCAGGATAGGGTTGCTCGCCAAATTCGATCTACCTAAGTACCTGCGCGAATGGTCGACCGGGCGATCGTACCACGCCACAGGCCGACTCCGGACACGATCCGCTTAAGCGGTCCGTTCCGTGCTGCAGTGATAACCGAGCGGTGTTATCGTCGGCCTCGACGTTCCGATTAATTACAAGGCGTATTAAGCCCACTACGAACCCCTTACGTAAGCAGGATGGAGAGTCAACAAAGAAAAGACAAAGCGAAACGGGAAAACAGTTCACACAATGCACATTTATTTCCCGGCACACGGAAAGCACGTATATACAGCCATACAGTCAAAATGCAAATAAAGCAACCAAAACAATAAAAGCAACAACGACGCAGAGTTAATACCGACTACGCGCACACACGGCAACACTTAAACAGTTCTACTTTACAGACAGCGCCAACACACATTTACACAAAAGCAAAGGAAAGAAGCCACCTCATAGACAAGGAGGCAGACAGGCCTGTAGGCCAAATGTGCGCGGGACCTAGAGGAGCGCCAGGTCCGCGAGACCGGGGGGGGGGGGGGTCCTACCCGCGTCTTCGTGACGCGTTGGCGGGCTAGCCGCAAATGTGGCCGCGCGGCTGTGCCCCGACTTCGTGCTCCTTGGCGGTTTTCGTTGGCACACGTGTGGGGTGGGGTGGGAACGGGGCCCCCTTTTGCACTATCTCAGCACGGGGGAAAGGGAGATTGTTGATGCCCTGGGGGAGGGAGTGGCTGGCTGGTTTGGGTCCCGCGGCGAGACGAGCGATCCCACACCGCGACCTCGTTGCCGACCACCGTCCTTCTGCCTCGGACCCGAGCTCCCTTGCCTGCAGTTCCACCGCTCTCCCTCGCCCGACTCTCCCGATGACACTCTCTCGGCGACTCCAGAACCCAAACTGACTCTCGATGACACTCTCCTCACCCGACTGCAGAACCCAACTGACTCTCGATGACACTCTCCTCCCGGCTCTCTTCCACTCTCCAACCAAACTCCCTCATTCGCCTTGCGCTCGCCTTCTTATAGGCGGGCAGGAGCAGCTAATATGCAAATATTTGGATCAGAATGACCTCGGGGGCGGACCAACGCATCGCGCGCGACCACTGCCTAGGTCGGAGGAAACGGAGGGCGTGAATCTCCCTGATCCTAGAATTTGCATATATCGACTTCACAACACACGCGCCTGGAGGCGGCCAAGCCGTCCCCGCTCCTAATTGGACGGAGGAGAAGTGGGCGTGAAGCGTTTTGATCGAGTTTTCCCCTCGGAAAGGCCGCCATTTGCGCTCGCGGCTCGTGCGGTTCGGCACCAATCGCTGAACGGGCCGAGACAGTCCGACGTTCAGTGTTTACAGGTGTTGTGCAGGGAATGGCGTAGAAGGAGAGAGGTGAAGGTGGTGGAGGGTTTTCGGTGGTAGTTTGATGGTTATGGTGCCGTTTGGGAATAGCTGTGATGCGATGATGTGGGAGCGTAGATGGTGGCGGTGGCGTGGTTGTGGTGTGATGGCGGTTGAGACGTGGTTGGTTCAAAATAAAGATTGAACACCGAAAAAATGGCTAACTCAAAGCGTCGCAGCCCGGATGAATCACAAAATTCCCTCTATACAACGGGTTTGGGCTAACTACACATGTTTACCTATTCAAGATATTGTTTTTTTTTTTTTTTCTTTTTTTTTTTTTTTTTTTTTTTTTTTTTTTTCCAAAAACCTTTTTTTACGGGGGGGGAGAAGGGGGGGCCCCTTTATGGTGTAATGCGAATTTCCACAGCCGTAACAATACATTACCTACTTGCCTTGCCATGAGAAATTCATCTAAAAGAAAAAGTAATATGTACTGTTTTGACCTCACAAATATTGAGTCTCTGAAAAAGGTGCACCAACAAAATTTATTTCATTTGGACTTCA
>CM068955.1:50649610-50670508 GCA_035128595.1 Eptatretus atami
GAGACGAGCGATCCCACACCGCGACCTCGTTGCCGACCGCCGTCCTTCCTGCCTCGGACCCGAGCTCCCTTGCCTGCAGTTCCACCGCTCTCCCTCGCCCGACTCTCCCGATGACACTCTCTCGGCGACTCCAGAACCCAACTGACTCTCGATGACACTCTCCTCACCCGACTGCAGAACCCAACTGACTCTCGATGACACTCTCCTCCCGGCTCTCTTCCACTCTCCAACCAAACTCCCTCATTCGCCTTGCGCTCGCCTTCTTATAGGCGGCAGGAGCAGCTAATATGCAAATATTTGGATCAGAATGACCTCGGGGCGGAGCCACGCTCGCCCATTGGTCGAGGAAACGGGGGCGTGAATCTCCCCTGATCCTAGAATTTGCATATATCGACTTCACACACACGCGCCTGGAGGCGGCCAAGCCGTCCCGCGTCCTAATTGGACGGAGGAGAAGTGGCGTGAAGCGTTTTGATCCGAGTTTTCCCCTCGGAAAGGCCGCCATTTGCGCTCGCGGCTCGTGCGTTCGGCACCAATCGCTGAACGGGCCCGAGACAGTCCGACGTTCAGTGTTTACAGGTGTGCGGGAATGGCCGTAGAAGGAGAGAGTGAAGGTGGTGGAGGGTTTTCGGTGAGTTGAGTTAATGGTGCCGTTTGGGAATAGCTGAGCGATGATGTGGGAGCGTAGATGGTGGCGGTGGCGTGGTTGTGGTGTGATGGCGGTTGAGACGTGGTTGGTTCAAAATAAAGATAGAACAGAAAAATGGCTAACTCAAAGCGTCGCAGCCCGATGAATCACATAAATCCCTCTATACAACGGGTTTGGGCTAACTACACATGTACCTATCAAGATATCTCACCTACGGGCCCTTTATGGTGTAATGCGAATTTCCACAGCCGTAACAATACATTACCTACTTGCCTTGCCATGAGAAATTCATCTAAAAGAAAAAGTAATATGTACTGTTTTGACCTCACAAATATTGAGTCTCTGAAAAGGTGCACCAACAAAATTTATTTCATTTGGACTTCATTGCATCCCGAGTACACATATTAAATGAATGGCAAGCGTCTAGTATAAACAGGCGAGCATGGGTGGCTTTGACACCATCTTAGGTTGAAATTAAAAATTTTTTTTTAATCTTTGTTAATTTCAACTTCACTACACCAATAGTATACCCCAAAGGAACCTCCATGCCAAATATCAGCATCCTAGTACACACATTAAATGAATGGCAAGCTTCTAAATAACTTGCACCAAAAACTTTAACGTTGATGCTACAAAAAAGTAAAGTCAAAACAGGTCAAAAATTTAAAACATTTGAAATTTTTTTAATTCAACTTCACTACATCAATAATATACCCCAAAGGAACCTCCATGTCAAATATCAGCATGTAGTACACATATTAAATGAATGGAAAGCTTCTAAATAACTTGCACCAAAAACTTTAACATTTTCACGCTCACGCTCACGCTGACGCTCACGCTCACGCCAGGGGTATCGCTAGAGCTCTCTGTTCTTCGAACAGGCGAGCTAAAAAACCATTAAGTAATACTGTACAATTTTCCTTTTGGGCTCAAAGACAGCTTGATTAGAAAACGGACTATTACACTGCCTTGGACACAGGCTTGGTGCGCCATACATGTTGGAAACACCAGAGAGTTGGTGTCAAAGCCACCCAATGTTCGCCTGTTTATACATTTGTCGTTTTTAAAAGAATAGTCTAATAATATTTTTTTTATAAAGCATTGCAGTGAAGTCTGATCCAAATAATTTTAAAGCAATATTATGTATTTGGTTATATTGTAATCAGTAAAATAGTGTGGTAGATAAAAACATTAGAAAGGAAAAAACTTTAACGTTGATGTGCTACAAAAAAGTAAAGTTCAAAACAGGTCAAAAATTTTAAAAATTTGAAATTATTTTTAAATTTCAACTTCACTACATCAATATTAATTAATATACCCCAAAGGAACCTCCATGCCAAATATCAGCATCCTAGTACACATATAAAATGAATGGCAAGCTTCTAAATAACTTGCACCAAAAACTTTAACATTGATGTGCTCCAAAAAAGTTAAGTTCCTAACAGATCAAAAATTAAAAAAAATTAAAAATTATTTTTTAATTTCAACTTCACTACACCAATAGTATACCCCAAAGGAACCTCCATGCCAAATGTCAGCATCCTAGTACACATATTAAATGAATGGCAAGCTTCTAAATAACTTGCACCAAAAACTTTAACATTTTCATGCTGACGCTGACGCTCACGCTCACGCCGGGGGTATCGCTATAGCTCTCTGTTCTTCCAACAGGCGAGCTAAAAATGGCATCAAATTACAATTTGTCGCTACTCCTTGTATGTACAGGGACTATACTCTGTCCTCCCCTCTCCCTTTCTTCCTGTTTTTAACAATGTTACATCAGGATATACAAGGAACTTTGGGATAGGAGGAGGCCAGAAGACCCATCATGCCTGCATTGTTCCTGTTCCCATTAGTTCAGAACAATGTTAAAAGTAAATAATGAAAGAACAACATGAGAGTCACAATCTCATCCCACTTTCTTCCAGTTCTTAACATTCTTGTTCCTGTTCGTTAAGAACAGCGTTAAAACGAAATGAAAACCTGTTTAAAATCACAATCTCATGAGACGACGTAATCTCATGATACTTCAGTAAATAGAGAAACCAGTTAAGGAAGCTAAATGATAATTAAAACACATAAAGACACATACAAGCTAGGTCATTGGTAATGAAAAAAATTAATATACAACCGGAATTCCTCAAAGATCTTTATAATGAAATGGGTTTTATGGTCCCTGGCCGAGTGGTTGAAGAGAAAATCGTCGGATCGACAGACGAAGAAACAAAGAAGAAGAAGATGACGTCGTGCAGAGAACGATACTTGCAAAATCCACCCCCTCTCCAAAGGTTGCCATGGATACATCAAATTGTCCATTTCATTAAGATTAAAATTGACAATCTTAATCTAAGCTCAGGTCAATTGGATGAAAATTGATTATTTTTCAGATTGAAATTGATGATTTTCGAAGTTTGACTTTGAGTTGACCTTTGACCTCAAAAGTTGTTGCTTTCCAAATTCAATGATGGACTATGCAAATCCTGTTCATCTAACAATATTAATAGGATGTAAAATGGCGATTTTTCAGTGGAAAATTGATTTTAGAAGTTTGACCCTGAGTTGACTTTTGACCTTTTGATCTCAAAAATGGTTGGTTTTTCAATTCAGTGATGCACTATGCAAATCTTGTTCAAATTTCATGTCAATCGGATGAAAAATGACGATTGTAGAAATTTGACCTCAAGATAACCTTTGACCTTTGACCTCAAAAATCAAGAGGCTTCTCAGTTGAGACTACCTCTGCAACTTGGTAAAGTTTCATGACGATCGGATTAAAATTGTGACATGTAGGCGATAAACAGACCGACAAACAGACAGACAAACAGACAGTAGGTGACATGGGTGGTCGCTACATAATCGCATACTAGTCATAGTTTTTGACGGATCGGGCTGAAATTTTTTGACAAAGAGGTTGATTATAGTGCGCATAAAAGCGCAGAAGCCGATTTTTGATTTTCGAAAAAAAGAAATATATAAATATTTTTTCGGATTTTTTCAAAAATTTCAAAGTCCCGTTGCTAGGCAACGGTGGCGTCCATAGCAACGGTGCTCAAAAGCATACAACTAGATCCTGGTATGAACCTACCAGTCAAGTTTCATTAAAATCGGTTGACTCCTCTGGCCTCCAGAGCTGTCCATTACATACATACAGACAGACGGAAAACCTGAGAATAACGGTAGTCTAGCGACCATCCAACAGACAGACAGAATACCAAAATCGACTGACCAATATACTTGAAAAATTTTCGATTTTGCAAGTAACAAATGGAAAAAGCAGATTATTATTATTATTGTTATTATACATCTCTTACGAATATAGGATTATGATACATCCCTTCCAAATTACACATATCATGGCATCTTGTTTGCAGATGGGACATCTAGATATACCTGCCCTGTGAAGGAAGGTGTGCAGGATGTTCTCCCTGCCTGCAAAGATACCAGCATGGTGGCTTTAATTGAATGAACTCAACCCGATTTGGGGATTTTAACCTGGGGAAGCGACACGTGGCTTGCTATTGCCTTCCGTTAGCAAGCAGTTTGCTCGAGCTTTCCAAGCCAGCATTTCCATATCACCGCTTTGCAAGCAACTTGCCTCGTTGAGCAGCGATTAAGAGAGGTGCTTCGATGGTTATGTTTGTAAAAATGGCTGTTGTAATCGGATTCAAAATGATACCACTGTACTGTACAACCAATGAAATGTTCAGAAGCATACTTGCCCTTCTATGTATACTCACAAGATTGGGAGATTATGCTTTCACTCCTGTTTGTCTGTCTGTCTGTTTGTGAGTAGGATATTTCAAAAAAGTTATGGACGGATTCAGAGGAAACTTAATGGACAGGTTGGGTGTGTGACAGGAGGAATGGATTCGATTTTGGTGAAGATCTGGATCCGGATACGAGAATTTATTTCATTTTTAAAGTGATTCTCTTCACCATTGATAGATTGTGCTAAAAACGATGATATTTCAAGAAGTTGTGGATGAGTTGGTTAGGTGACAAGAACACACCGATTAGACTTTGGTTCAGGTCCGGATTCAGATCAGGCCTATCAGTGGGATACAAAACATAAATTGTTCAGTCTGGTGGAGGTATGCACTCCACCGAGTGCCGTTCTAGTTGAAATGTGCGTTTCATAATTTAGTTTTTACTCCACTTTTCATCCTAATTCTTAAAGATCCACAAACCAACAAATCCACTCCCCAAAATGCACAGTGATGGGTCCGTAGATAACCTTGGCAGGGAGCTCCTCCTTCTGATCCCCAATTTCTCTCTCATTCTTTATTTTCCTTTTCCTAGTACTCTCTGTAGCCATACAGATAACACAATAAATTAGTTTGGGGTAGTTTTAGTCACAAGAGGATGGAGTAAACCTGAAAACGACAGCCTGGACAGCATTTGCTCCACTATTTACATTGGAGACCACCATGGCGTTCATCAGTGCCGAGCAGTCAGTTCCGTTGCATTGCCAGCTCAGCACTTGGAATCGAGCGAGTTGCTTGGCGAGTGGTAAACAAGTTTCTTGCTAACAGAACACGTCCCTGGACCAGACGGTAGATCACAAGTGAACTCATTTTAACATGTCCAACTATAGGACAGGATGTGAAAATAACCAAAAAGTCCTTTTCACACCACGTCCTACATTTGTACGCATTAAAATGGTTCAACTTGGCATTCATTAGCTCCGCCACAGAAGGTGGATGGAGGTTATGTTTTCACCCCTGCATGTTTGTCTGTGAGCAGGATATGTCAAAAAAGTTTTGACGGATTTGGCTGAAACTTAGCAGACAGGTTGAGTGTGTGAAAAGGATGATTTGATTAGATTTTGGTGAAGATTCGGATCCGAGAGTCTTTTTAACTTTCTAAGTGATTCCTCACCATTGAGAGATAGGACCAAAAACGATATACTTATCGTACGATATCTCAAAAAGTTATGGATGGATTCGGAGGAAACTTGGTTGACAGGTTGGGTGTGTGACAGGAGGAATTGATTAGATTTTGGTGAAGATCCGGATCCGTGAACTCGAATTATTATTATTATTTTTTGTGATTCTTTACCATTGATAAATAGGGCAAAAACGACAGATAGCATGATATCTCAAAAAGTTATGGACGGATTTGGACGAAACTGGTGGACAGGATGGGTGTGTGACAGGAGGAATTCATTCGATTTTGGTGAAGATCCGGATCCGTGAACTCGAATTATTATTATTATTTTTTGTGATTCTTTACCATTGATAAATAGGGCCAAAAACGACAGATAGCATGATATCTCAAAAAGTTATGGACGGATTTGGACGAAACTGGTGGACAGGATGGGTGTGTGACAGGAGGAATTGATTAGATTTTGGTTCAGGTCCGAATCCAGATCCGGTCTATTGGTGGGATACAAAACATCAACTGTTCAGCCTGGCGAAGGTATGCGCTCTACCGAGTGCTGTTGTAGTTCATTTTTGAAGCAAACTCTCCTGACATGCATATTTATTAATTTATTTATTTATTTGGGTTATCCAGAACGAATTTTGTACCAACAATATAAGATTTGGAACAAAAATAGTTAAAAACAATAGTTTTCAATGAAAATTGTAACGGATTGCAATAAGGAAGCTTTAATGGAATACATGGTGATGAATTAAAGAGAGGGACATATTGTTATGGAGGATAAACAACTGTTGTATATTACGTACGCAAAAATGGCGTGTTTTTAAAAACGAACTCCCTGACCCCACCAGCGACCAACCCGTCCCTCAATGCCTCCCTCCTTCACCCTTTATTCCTTCCTCCTCCAAACCCATTCCATTTTTTTTTCCTTTCCACAGCGACCTCCTGTTTTTCTGATTTTGATGCACTGGACTCTGTTTGAGAGCATCGGTGCTTCAGAAACAGTTTCTTGGCAAGGGTTAGGGTTGGTGGTTTGCCATTGTCTTCTCAGCAGTAGTTAGGGCAGGAAATTTGGAATTTGTTCAAAGTGCCAGCGATAGTTCACCCACTGTTCATGAAGGACACCGTGGGATCTTTAACGTCCACCAACAAATTCCAGCAGACGGGACGCCAAGTTTAACGTCCATACAAGGGACGGCACACACATTGATGAATCACCCTGCCTATGAAACACCGGGATGGCAGTTTATAGCTGGGTCTGGATTCGAACCCAGGTTAGACAGCTTAGAGGAGAGTATGCGTACCTGTGGGCCATCCTACCAGCCCAAGCTACTCCATATTCCCCATTTTCTCTCTTTGTCAACTATATTTCTCTTAGTTAAACACCCACCGCTTTGCGTACCCAATATGTGGACTGCCACTCGAGTAAAACGGTAGGCCTATCCTATCCCAATGTGTGAAGCATGATGTGGCTATTTGCCAATCAATTTCAAGAGAAACTGAGATAGTGCGTCCCGTCAATGCATTTACCTTCTTTTTTTAAGCAAGGAAATAACTTTATATCTAAAATGCTTGCGGAAACCCCCAGTACAGCGGCTTTGGGGATCATATGAAAAACAATGTGAAACTAAAATATGGGATTGATTAATATTTTTTCATCGTTGGTCAATGTGACAACTGATAAGCAAACAATGTCCTCTCAATGAAAACGTTCCCACTTTGTTGTGTTGTCTCAGCATCAAGTGCTACATTGATTATTATCATCCAGGTTCAAATTAGTGAGCATTCTCAACTCTTATTATTGCTTTGATTAATAACAAACAAATAAATAAATAGAACTACCGCAAGGTAGGTCGGTTCTTTGTTGGCCATCTTCTAGCAAGCCAAGAGGGCCTTGCCGTGTGAGGAATACCAATAAGGGGTAACCCCTGTGACAGGACCATTGATCAGGCTGCTAGCAAACCTCCCACACTAACTCTGCTTTTCTGGCTTTGTAGCGCAGAGCTCAATTAGACCTCAAGTGGAAGGCTTCTCCTTGCACCGGAATCCATTTGGTTTCTGCGACGTCTCTGGGCATTGTCACGACATTTTACAAAGATTGTTTTCTCCGACAGCTCGGTAGACCTGCTGTCATTGTCCCATCACCGATGAGAAAATCTTATACGATTATACAGGGTGTCTCAATAAAATGTATACAGACCATATCTATACTATGAGAGAGCCGTTTGTCTATGTCTCTGTCTGTGTGTCTGTCTGTCTGTGTCGCCATTGTTCTCAGAGATGGTTGAACGGATCTTCGTCAGACAGCTATCAGAGGTTCATGTTTGAGCGCCGGGGAGAGTTTTAAGCCAAATTTTTTTTGAAAAATTAGAAAAAAACAAAAAAAGTTTGTTTTTTTGGGGGGGGATTTTTAATTGTTTTTTTAAAAAATCGCTCTATAGTGCCGAAGCCGTTGTATCCCCCAACCCCATTCCTTTGTCGGTATAGTGAAGTGTTTTAAGCCCCCATAAAAAACAGAACGGGCACACGCCGGATACCCCTGCAAGTTGGCTCCAGTATATCAAAAAAACCCAACTGACTGATGACGTGCAAATCATTCCATCACTTACGAACACCATCTTGATTATGTTGGGTATGAGTAACACTCGACATCACCCACCTCTATACTCTTTAATTAAATATTAAACTATGTGTACATTTTATTGAGGCACCCTGTATACACAGTCAATTTATACACTCGTACACATTACGATGCTGATATTTTCTCTTTGCTAAACATCTCAAAACAATGGTCATCTAGTTTCGACTGGACAGCACATTTCATGATGACGCAGTGTGTAATATTACAAGCTGCAGTGAAATAAATCACATTTGGGAATTAAATATTTATTTCTTAACACCAATTTATTAGTACTAACCAATAATGACCTACGTATGCTTGTTGCCATGCTCAAGGCAGGAACTTGGAATTTTTCCAGGGTACCGGCACACAATGGTCCACTCCTTTCAATAGGCACTGTGGAATATTTAACGTCCACTAGAGACAGATTATTATTATTATTATCATTATTCTTTTGATTGATGCACAAGGACGCAGGGTCGCATCATTGGCTGAGGGCACGGCTGTGCCGCTGATGCAATGCCATCTGTAGGATAGGGCAGGAATTTGGAATTTGGAACCGTGGCCCGTGGGATCTTTAACGTCCGCCAACTGATGCTGACGGACGGGACGCCCAGTTTAATGTCCAACCGAGGGAAGGCTCACACTGATGAATCAACCTGCTTGTGTAACACTGGGATGACAGTTCGTAAATGGGTCGATCTTCGAACCAAGGCGAGACACCTGAAAGGTGATCAGTGTGCGTACCTCTTGGCCATCCTGCCAGCCAAACAGAGACAGCTACACCAACTCCTCCGAGGGACGGCACAACCAACGTCCTGCCAGAAAACCACCAGGATGACACCTCTAAGGTCCACAGAATCAGAAAATCATGTTTGGTTTAATGAACAGATATGGCTTCATTTAACACTCAATCGTTGTGCTTTTGTTGAATAAATATCTTGGAAGATAGATTTTAACGCTTTCTGGTGTCCTTTTACATTCGATTGGCCACGCCCCCAAAACACGGCTATTTCATGACATCGTACATCACGTGACCCGCCACGTCATCTCGAGAATACTTTTGCTGAGGGCCTTGTGTTTACATGCGGCGTAAATAAACTCTGAACTCAGAAAAAGTCCTGAGAATGCCAGCTAGATGTATTGTTGCTTGGTTGTAACAATACAACCAAAGATGGTGTGAGTGTGCATGCTTTCCGAAAAAGATCCAGCTGTAAGGAAGGTATGGACAACCAAAGTAAAACTGACCAGAGGAAAGTGGCATCATGGCCTAACTGCTTCAAGTGTCATTTGCAGAATCCATTTTGAAGATAATTTGTATGAAACCGGCCTGTATTACCAGTTTACGATGAGTAAATTGAAGCGATTTGAAAGCTGACGCAATCCCCACGAAGACTAGACATAATTCGAATCGAATGGAGAAGAAAAGCGTGAGAAACTGAGGGGAAGCAGCGTTTTTGTTCTTTTGCATTGGCCATGATCACCACAACTTTAGTCATCAATCAGTAACTTTCTACGTCACGTATCAGACATCCATACAGGTACAGCTGTATCAGACATCCATACAGGTACAACTGTATCAGACATCCATACAGCGATACGCTTATCAGACATACGCATACAGGTACAGCTGTATCAGAATACATACAGGTACAGCGTATCAGACATACATACAGCTACAGCTGTATCAGACATACATACAGGTACAGCTGTATCAGACATCCTACAGGTACAGCTGTATCAGACATATTACAGGTACAGCTGTATCAGACATACGTACAGCTACAGCTGTATCAGACATCAAACAGGTACAGCTGTATCAGACATATGTACAGGTACAGCTGTATCAAGCATACGATACAGGTACAGCGTATCAGACTAATACAGTACAGCTGTATCAGACATACATACAGCTACGCTGTATCAGACATACATACAGGTACAGCTGTATCAGACATACATACAGGTACAGCTGTATCAGAACAAACATACAGTACAGCTGTATCAGACATACATACAGGTACAGCTGTATCAGACATACATACAGGTACAGCTGTATCAGACATAATACAGGTACAGCTGTATCAGACATACATACAGGTACAGCTGTATCAGACATACATACAGGTACAGCTGTATCAGACATACGTACAGGTACAGCTGTATCAGACATATGTACAGGTACAGCTGTATCAGACATATGTACAGGTACAGCTGTATCAGACATACTACAGGCACAGCTGTATCAGACATACTACAGGTACAGCTGTATCAGACATACATACAGGTACAGCTGTATCAGACATACATACAGGTACAGCTGTATCAGACATACATACAGGTACAGCTGTATCAGACATACATACAGGTACAGCTGTACAGACATACATACAGGTACAGCTGTATCAGACATACATACAGGTACAGCTGTATCAGACATACGTACAGTACAGCTGTATCAGACATACATACAGGTACAGCTGTACAGACATACATACAGTACAGCTGTATCAGACATACATACAGGTACAGCTGTATCAGACATACGTACAGGTACAGCTGTATCATTGCAAGGCGAAGAGTAATATACACGTGTAGCTTCCATGTGCCAAACAGATCGATAATCTACAGAACGGAGAAAACTATGAAATGATGTTTAATCTCCGTGACCATGGTGATAGTTTGAGAGCAACAAACAACTTTCAGATTTTAATGCCTGTTATTTGCGGACGCGTGCTCCACCAGGTTGGCATGGCTGGGCATGCAGGCATGGCGGACACAAACATTTAGGGCTGGAGACACACTGTGCGTGATGCATAATGACACATGTGTGACATCGAAAGGGTCTACAAGTTAGAAACTGCAATAATAATTGTTGACTTCTACTTTTGAGTGTTGTCACTTGTGACTACCAGCACATTACCCGCAGGGTGATTGCGTCAACCCCCACCCTAGTTACACACACACACACACACACACTTTTACTGTGAGTAAACTTACACATGCAATTCTGACAACTCCTCATCAAAAAATCTCAACATTCCCCTCCCAACTCTGTCCCATCTTTGTTCTCCTCCCTCCCCCCCCCCCCCCCCACCAACCTGCTCCTCCAACCCAATTCCTGCACTCAAGCCTTCAAACCTCCCATGTCCCTCTCCACCAAAAGTTCTCCCCCCCCCCCCCACCTTTCAAAGCTCTCCCTCTTTACTCTCACCCACCTCCCACACATAAAAGCAAACGGGCATTCTCACCGTCAAAACAGCGGAATATGCAACATTTTCTGCTCCACTAGCATGCTGTCACTGACTCTACAGAAACCCGTCAGGGGCCATTCAAAAATTATGTAATGCATTTTTTGCCCAAATCTGACACCCCCCCCCCCCAACACTCCATAAACTTCAACAGACATCTCATAATATTTACGTAGCACTCGATGAAGACATCCCCTCCCCTATTTCATAGCGTAATCCTGGGATGTTATTTATCCCGATGGTTTTTTCCGTTACATGAACTATATTTGTCAAAGTAAAGGTAGTAAAGTGTGTCGTCAATAAGACCAGAAGCTGTCGGAAATCCTTGTAATGCTTGGAGGGATGTAATCATTTCTAAATATGTTCAATTGCTTTAATTTGCAAATGAGATCAAGTGTTTGGGTTGGAATAGCAATGATGGAATCTACTATGTTGGAGAGTGTGTGTGTGTGTTGTGTGTGTGTGTGTTGTGGTGCGTGTGTGTGTGGTGTGTGTGTGTGTGTGTGTGTGTGTGTGTGGTGTGAGGCATACTTTTTGTGGATGTTCACTGGAGCGTTCTGATGTGGAATGTGATCTAACAAAATGATCGTCATGATATCTGAGTTGATTCGGGTAATTAACTATAAAGAATCCAGAAGAATTCCCATGTTTTAAAACACATGCCAAATTAAGTGTATAAGCAGTTAAATATGTCCTTCCGTGGCATGGAATTCTAATCACAAAGTAAATAAAAAACAAATGATAACATTGTAACAAACCATGTATTAATTAATACTAATTGTGTTATGTTTAGGGGGATGGGGTTAATATCACCATAGAGCAGGAGGAATGTATAGAGTAGCATGGTCCATGTACAGGTACAGTGGGGATAACAAGTATTTGATGCACTGCCGATTTTGCAGGTTTTCCCACTTACAAAGCACGTCGAGGTATGTAATTTTTATCATAGGTACACTTCAACTTGAAAGACGGAATCTAAAACAAAAAAACCTGAAAATCACATTGTATGATTTTTAAATAATTAATTTGCATTTTATTGCATGAAATAGTACATGTATTTGAATACATCAGAAAAACAGAACTTAATATTTGGTACAGAAACCTTTGTTTGCAATTACAGATATCAGATGTTTCCTATAGTTCTTAACCAGGTTTGCACAGACTGCAGCAGGGATTTTGGCCCACTCCTCCATACAGATCTTCTCCAGTTCCTTCAGGTTTCGGGGCTGTCGCTGGGCAACACAGACTTTCAGCTCCCTCCAAAGATTTCTATGGGTTCAGGTCTGGAGACTGGCTTGGCACTCCAGGACCTTGAGATGTTTCTTACGGAGCCATCCTTAGTTGCCCTGGCTGTGTGTTTCGGGTCGTTGTCATGCTGGAAGACCCAGCCACGCCCCATCTTCAATGCTTTGTTGAGGGAAGGAGGTTGTTGGCCAAGATCTCGCGATACATGGCCGCATCCATCCTCCCCTCAATACGGTGCAGTCGTCCTGTCCCTTTGCAGAAAAGCATCCCCAAAGAATGATGTTTCCACATCCATGCTTCATGGTTGGATGTGTTTTTGGGGATGGGCTCATCCTTCTTCTTCCTCCAAACACGGCGAGTGGAGTTTAAACCAAAAGCTCTATTTGGTCTCATCAGACCACATGACCTTCTCCCATTCCTCCTCTGGATCATCCAGATGGTCATTGGCAAACTTCAGACGGGCCTGGATATGCACTGGCTTGAGCAGAGGGACCTTGCGTGCGCTGCAGGATTTTAATCCATGACAGCGTAGTGTGTATCTTATGGTTTCTTTGATACTGTGGTCCCAGCTCTCTTCAGGTCATTGACCAGGTCCTGCCATGTAGTTCTGGGCGATCCTCACCTTTCTCATGATCATTGAGGCTCCACGAGGTGAGATCTTGCATGGAGCCCCAGACCGAGGGAGATTGACTGTTATCTTGAACTTCTTCCATTTTCTAATAATTGTGCCAACAGTTGTTGCCTTCTCACCAAGCTGCTTGCCTATTGTCCTGTAGCCCATCCCAGCCTTGTGCAAGTCTACAATTTTGTCCCTGATGTCCTGAGACAGCTCTCTGGTCTTGCCCATTGCGGAGAGGTTGGAGTCTGATTGATTGAGTGTGGACAGCTGTCTTTTATGCAGATAACGAGTTCAAACAGGTGCAGTTAATACAGGTAATGAGTGGAGAATGGGAGGGCTTCTTAAAGACAAACTAACAGGTCTGTGAGAGCGGAATTCTTACTGGTTGGTAGGTGATCAAATACTTATTTCATGCAATAAAATGCAAATTAATTATTTAAAATCATACAATGTGATTTTCAGGATTTTTGTTTTAGATTCCGTCTTTCACAGTTGAAGTGTACCTATGATAAAAATTACAGACCTCTACGTCTTTGTAAGTGGGAAACCTGCAAAATCGGCATGTATCAAATACTTGTTCTCCCACTGTAGTTAGCCAATCTTGTATTAATTAGGGAAACGTTAGCTTAAGAATATGTCCTGTTTGAATGTGCACCATCCAGGGGGTGATGCATGGTAATCGTGATTCAGGGATAATGGTTAAGGAAATTGTGCGTAAATCTCTATATGAACCTCTACCAGGGGGCGCAGGAAGACTCGGAAAGAGAGAGAAAAGAGGGGGCGGAGTTTGGATGGCCTCGAGAGCGAGGGGAGGAGCGCATGTCACCTCCCAAGGGGAGGCGCGGATGTCGCCTTCCAAGGGGAGGAGTGGATGTCGCCTCCCAAGGGGCGGAGCGTTGCCCGAGGAGAAGAAGGAGGAGCCTGATCGGGCGGTTGGTCTGAGGAGGAGATGGCTGAGGAGAACGTCGAGGTCTAGTCTGAGAACAGGGCAGTTAGGCATGTGTGAGAGAGGTGCGTCGAGTTCAGAGGAGAAAGAAAAAGCCTGAGGAGAACCGTCGACTTATGAGGCAAATACGATGAGGAGAGTTTTTGAGGAGGTCATCTTGCCTGCCTGCCTCTCTCTGCCTGTCTGTGCCTCTCTCTCTGCCTGTCTGTGCCCGTTTTGTTGAACTGCCCATCGTGTTAATCACCCCCTCATTGCCTGCTACCCCGTTGGCGCCAGAGCTGAGTCCCCTGGTTTTTGTTCTCTTTTCCCGTCTGTGACCAAGTCCAGAGTGAGGCCCCTTAGTTTATTTAGATTCCTTTTTATTCTCATTGTATGGAATCATGTATTAATTGTGTTCCCTTCCTCCCAACCCGCCGTCATCTCCTTGCAATTCCACCATCCCTTGGTTGTTTGGGTTATGGGAAAGAAACCCGTTGGTTTTAAAAGATTTAAGGTTTCTCGTGTCTCTCCTCAAGACCCGCGCGTGTGTTGTCCGCATTAATTTGGAACATCGTCTGAGGGAGTAAACCACCAGTTCTGCTCATCCATCCAGCGTCGGTGTTAACTGATCTTGACATGACAATATTCACAATTATAATAATAGGAGTATCATTTGGCAGTAATAATATTGTCTTTCTCTCTTCAACCGCCTCCTCTCCAGCCTTGCTTCCCCATGCTCTGTCTGTGCTCGCACAGGGCTTAGTCTGCCAGCAACTCCATTTGGGTAAAACTACCAAAATCAACAATCACTGCTCACCTTCACTCTTTCATTTCTCCTCTTTTCCTGCCTGTGGAACAAACTCCCACAGTCTCTTCTTCCCTCCAGATTTTTTAAAACAGCTGTTCACCTCCATCCCCCATCCAAAACCATGATCCTTTCTATCACCGTTAATCCACCCCAAACCCACCTCCTTCAAAGTCCCTGTTTTCCTTCCTGAAAGTCCCTGTAATGCCTATCTATCTTGTTTATCCCATGTACCCTGCCCATCCCTCTCCCTTCCACAGATCTCCTAATGTCCTTGTTCCCTACTGTTGTTGTGCTTCCCTCTCTCGCACCCTCTTGTCTATTGCTCCCTTTGTTATATGTTCTGTGTGTTCGCTCTTATACGAGCCTCGCCAACATATACAAATCCCCCCTCCCCCCCAAAAAAAACAACAACAATGTATAATTCCTGCCCTGGTCCAAGCACATCTGAGTTTTGTGAAAAGGCTAGCTAATGCTCGAGCAGTACGGCAGTCGGGTATGCTACAAGACCGTGAAGACGAATAAAAATTTGGTCCAATGGACCAATGGGCGCATTAGTTTAAACAAAGTGATCAGTGCGATACAAAACGTAAACTGTTCAGCCTGGAAGAGGTGTGTGCTCGAACAAGTGCCATTCTAGTTAGGCCTAAGTCACATTTGCTCTACGGCGAGGATACGGCAGGCCATACGCCCTTCTGAATTGACAGAAACGTGCGGCGCCGCAGAGTTTCTGCGGTGGCCTCAGGGTGCCCTACGCCGTTTGGCTATATTTTACAGGCCGTAGGGGTCGCCGTGGAATTATAACGCAGAGTTATAACTTTTTTCATTTCTACGTTCGCCGTAGCAATTCGACAAGCCGAAAAAAAAAACTGGTAAAAATAAATAAATAAATAATGAACCCACTCGTTACCGTCCGTCTGGCGCACGTTCGCCTTAGGGCCCCCATGCGGTCGCATTGCGGGCACCTTGAGGCTACCTTGAATCTGCCTTGAAAATTCTATGGCCGCGCAGGGCCCCTTAAGGTCACCGTGCACATCAAATCAAAGACCGTACGGCAACCCCACGTTTTCGGTCTCCACAATTTATAAATACGCCGTGCGGCTCCCCGAAAAATAAAAACATATGTGACTGCTACATTGTGTGACCGTGGAAATACTGCGGCCGCCATGGCAAATGTGACTTAGGCCTTACCACAATAATTACAGAGAAGTGTGACATCAAAATACCACAAAACTCCACATTTCCCACATTCTAGCTTCATGACTTACTACTTTACCAGTTGTTATTGCCGAGTGTTTCTTCAACGTCGTCCAGATTGTTGTGAACATCAGGTATTTAATGACCGATATCATCCCCAATTTCCACCTTGGGTTCATACATGTATGGTCTGACAGCACCTTTACATAATGATTTTGACTATCATCGTAATCTGAGGATTCTTGATCAGAAAAATCTTCATCAAATTCACTTTCTAACTACAGTAGTTTAAAGCGAGTTGTGTGGCCATGATCCATTTCCCTCGATTCCATCACGCAGATGACATCATGATCATAATTTCTGGAATTGTTATGGGAGGTACCTGCCAGATTTGTTTCTTTTTAACTGTAATATCTCAAAAAATTATGAGAATTAAAAACCATATTCAGTTATTTGTTTATTACTTGAAAATCAATATACGTAATCACATCAAAAAAAATTTTTTTTTCTGATTATGAGGACCTTTAAAGTTGGATCTGGAATCAAACCCAAAATAACCTAAACAGCTCAAAGGTAAGCTACCTCTGAGCTATCCTGCCAGTAGGCTATAATATACTTCCAAAACAAACAAGTACGCTATAATTGTTTCACATTAAAAAAAACAATTTTTTTTCAACAAAAGGAATTGTCCAGTCATCCCACAGGTTGGTGCTGATTGATTGAAATTCTATTCAATACGCAACTTGTGAAATGACATAATCCGCCCCAGAATATGCTCGGAGCGCATGTGCAGAAACCCCTGTAAACGGTGATGTTTCGGGGGCATCATAAAGTACATCGTATGTGCGAGATAAGTATTATGACCTGAAATGGCTCACAAAGCTTCTAAAATAAGCCAAAAATACTTGGAAAAGTATGTGAGAGAAAGGGCTGTGCCTCTGCACAACGAAAGACTTGAAGAACTTTCTCAGCTCGCTGAATGGACAGCTGTTCGCACTGCAAACTCTTGACCGTGTGGGCCGGTGCAAGGCCCAAGTGTACGGGCGTGTGCTGCACAAACCCCCCAATGGATTGCTACCAGTGAATGGACTTTGAACCTTGTGGAAGTGCCTCTTGTAAACATGGCTGGCTTGGTGATTTATTTAATGGACATGTGCAATTGGAAAGACAATGCCGTGCATCATTACCAAATAATGGTAACCAACTCTTTGGCAAAGGGAATATTTGTGACGTGAAAATACACAAAGCTTCTGCCAGCTATATTTACGTGGGAGCTGGATGTATCAGGTACAGCAGACTTCCCCGAGAAAGATACCGTATCTGGTTTGGGTGTTTATGAGCACTGATGGGAAGGATATATCTGGGGCTTGTGAACGTAAGTTTAAAATTGTGATGTTTACCATTAATCATGTTGTGGAGGGTGGGGGAGCTGTAAGGGTTGTACTAAATATTTTGTTTGTTTGTTTCTGGAGCCACAAGATAAATTATACTAGATTTTGGCATATATTGCTAAAAGGAGAAGCGTGTGTGTGTGTGTGTGTGTGTGTGTGTGTGTGTTTTAATCTATCCAATACAGCTGCTTGCTTGTATTACCAGGAAATGATGGGATCTCAACACCTCTCACTCTCATCCACAGACATTTCTCATATATTTCCCATATTTCCATGAGTCCGATTTGCATCCAGGAACACAGTTATGGTTAACTATTTTTCAAATTGCCACTCTTTCATTTAATGACTGAAAGTTATGATAAAAAGACGAATTCACGAACAGATTTCATGCCAGCAATGGCAGGTTAAACGTACTTGGACAAGCATAAACGGGTCACTGAAAGCGCACACACAGCACATGCGCCGAAAGGCCTCGTTAGCATTCATACATCATTTTGGAAGTCACGTATTAATCTCCTTGCTTCGCTAAAAATGTACATTGTGGACAAATAAAATTCAGTTTCAATTAGAAAAAGGTCTTCCAACTGCAATAATGAATCACAATGCGTGCCGGTGGTCACGCGTGAGTTGTGACGTCACCGAAAATAAGACAATGTGAGTAATATTTGACGAACAACTCGGATAAAACAGATCGTCCTCAGTATTTTCACCAACAACTCCACGTTGCGAAACATCTCATCTATCCTTCAATGAAGTGGTGGCTTTGAGCAATGCTTTCATCGAGAGGTCTTTTTGAGATTGCATCACTTGCACAAAAAAACATCTCTGCAGCAGACACGACTTTGGTAACACGTGAGAGTTGATCGATTGAGCTGAGACTTGTCTAATTTATGGACAAGCAGCAGACCTGTCATAGTCAAGAGACAAATTCAACACCATAAACAAGATGCACAATTTTTCAACATAACAATGATTCAGAAGCTATCGCAACTGAAGGTTTAAGATATTGAGAGCCTGGGAGGATGAATCTATATAAAGATTTAATGTTTGGATGAAATAGATGAAATCATTTTGGCAATGACAAAGCCTCAAAAGGCTCCATAACACACATCCAACTAAGAATGGTCCAGGCTCTTCTGGAAGAGGGAATAGTGTGGTTTGATTGCGATAATGGTGGTGGCTCTATTTACCGCAGTGCAGGAACAATGCTGATAAATACCGAGAACTTGTGACCAATCAGGTTTTTTCTGGTGTGGTATTCCGCTGGTGAATCGATGATGGGACGTTCCAGGATGATTGGCTCAACAAATGTCATCTTGAGTGACAGGTGTTTTTAGGAAAAGTTGAGAATACATGTTACAGTCGGTGATTATCATAGATATTGGCAGGAAATTGATCCATCATCACATTTTCAAGCATTCGAGAGGGTGTTAATGCTGGTCGAATGAAAAATGTTTTTATGTTGCCAAATAACAAACGAGTGGGTATGGCAAAAGCAATTGTTATTAAAAAAAAAAAATTGTACACGGAGTCGAGGCTCCTGGAAGAGCTACTGTAGGTCACTGAACAGATCAGGACGCAACAGAACAAAAGAAACAGTAGAAAGAGAGGAGAAATGTCAACAGCAGAGGTGAAGTACAAAATAGAGGGAGACTTGGACAAACAATGGGTGTGGGGAGGGACAAGGGGTAGATGAGGATGCATGGGGTGAACAAGACAGAAAAGGAAAAGTGGAAAAATAAAGTTATTTTTGTTTGTTTAAATTTTTTGAAGTGAGGAGGGGAAACAGGATAACGTTGAAGAGGTAGAAGTAAACTATTTTGGAAGAGAGAAGCAAAACGAGGAATATGGAGACAAAAGGGACACGTAATTTTGACAGGGACTAAGGAGCGGCTAAAGTAGGCCTTGAATAACACGAACACCAGCTTAACAAATACAGCACAAACTAGAACAGCACTTAGTGGAGTACATACCTCTGCCAAGCTGAACAGTTTATGTTTTGTATCCCACTGAGAGGCCGGATCTGGATCCAGACCTTAGCTAAAATGGAATCGGCTTGTTATTGTCACCTAACCAACTCATACACCTAATTTGGTTTAGCCTGGTGTTGGCTTAGCAATTAGGTTGGCTGGATTGGGATCTTAGGGTTCCAAGTTCAAGCCTGTCAACTGTTGAATTAACACAAGGTGGGGTTGACTTATCCTGTCATCCTTCTGAGGTTGGTGAAATGAGTACCAGTGTACTGGTAATAGAGGTATTGTATCAGAGGCCAAGCTGTCAATGATGCTACCTATCAATGATGCTCCCTGCAGCCTTGTGCTGCATACGAAAGAGGAGGAGAACCCCGTTTGGTCATAACTTGTCCACAACTTTTTGAAATATCATGCTATATGTCATTTTTGGCCCCATTTCTCTCTCAATGGTGAAGAATCACTTAAAAAATGAAAAAAATTCTCGTATCCAGATCCGGATCCTCACCAAAATCAAATTGTTTCGTCCTTGTCACACACCCAACCTGTCCACCAAATTTCGTCCAAATCCGGACATCATTTTTTGAGATATCCTGTTCACAGACAAACAAACAAACAAACAAACATACAGACAGACAGGGGTGAAAACATATCCTCGGCGACTGAACAGGATATCAATTAACATGGGAAATTGGATGGAAACACAAGCAGCAACACAGTGATGAGGATAAAACAGAAAAACATGACAAATCCGGTTCGGAAATCTTAGCTTTCATGAGGTTGAAGTGGCAGCTGCAGATTCGACCAACACATGGAAATTAAATCCTCGAACTGGAAGTCCAAACCAAACTTCGTGAAAAAAAAAAGAGAGAACAAGATAATTTCAGACCCATTTTCATGTATTAAAGAAGGGCTGGCAGGATAGCCTAGATTCCCCTAGAAGTACGCACACTCGCCTCTGAGCTGTCTAGCCTGGGTTTGAATCTCCACCCGGCAAAAAACTGTCATCCTGGTGTTTCACAGGCAGGGTGATTCATCAATTTGTTCACTGGACACACGTTAACCTGGGTGTCCCATCTGCTATCATTGGTTGTTGGTGGATATTAAAGATCTCAGGGTGTCTTTCCTGAAGAGTAAGTGAGTTATCTCCAACACCCTGAAAAAATTACAAATTCCTGCCCAAATCACCTCCGGTAAAATGTCAGGCCCGACCAATCAGTCCGTGAGAGGCTTGGACCAAAAACGTTCCCTGGCCAACCCATTAAATAGATGGTGGTAGTAGTGGTAGTAATAATAGAAGTAGTAGTCTCATATAATAAAGACCACCAAAATTGTATTTTGGCAG
>CM068955.1:50670519-50708508 GCA_035128595.1 Eptatretus atami
GGGGCTTTTTGTCCCATTCTTATGGCGATTTTTCCAATGTTGCTATATGTACAATTTAAATTATGTTGCTTTGAACGATGAACAGAAGTTCTAATACAAGGAAAAGTAAAGACAGTACACTGATTAAAACTGTTAATACAGGTGCAGAGTTATGCACAGATGAGAGATTATTACACAATGGCTCACAATCGTTGTCTATCCTGGCAAAGCATCGAGCAATGAAACTCCTGCTACGTATATGATGGTGCAGATTGTTACATGACATTCAATCCACTCATTACACATGTTATGTATGCATTACCTTCAAACACATAAGTATGATGAACCCTAACTTGCAAATCCCACTTAATCGATAGAAAATTGAAAGGATGGTTTACATGTTCCAATATCATACTCGGTGGTGTATTGGTTCGGCTTCCGCTCTGAGTCTGAGACATCGGTGGTTCAAACCCAAGCTGTCATACATTGATTGATACCTGTATAAGACTGTAAAATGGTACCTGCTGCTTCCTTGCTTAACACTCATAATTTAAAAAGGATAGAGCTTGGATAAATGCTGGGAAGGCAATGGAAAACCACCCAGTGTAACCCTTGCCAAGAAACTCCTTCGGTAACACCAATGCTCCGTAAAGAGTATGATACATCAAATCAAAAAAAATGTTCCAAATGAGATTAAGCAACAACTTTTAAACCACGAAATAAACGACGTGGATTGACAGTACAGAAATTTCTTAGTAGTGTGTATACAAACTATGGCTTGCAGACAGAGAGCCAATCAGGAAATTGAACATGGAACGTGCAATCTTACAATTATCGTCACCTGAACTGAGCGATCCTGGAAATTCACATGCAAATCACGTTCCCCACAGAACCTGTGGACATGTTTGCACACGGCCTATGTCAATACCCTCTCTAAATTGGCCACCCATGTTTAGGAAAGGCAGCTAGACTGTTTTGGAATGGTTGGGAATCATTTAACTCTACTCTTTCAGAAATGGCCACAATGGTGCCACCAAGGCATTGTCTTGGGCTTCATCTTGACCCTCATCTAAATAAATGACCTCTCTTATGTTCTGGAAAAAGCTCTTTTCCTTTTGGCAGATGATTCTACATTATATCGCACAGTAGCCCATCTCACTGAGAGGAGCAGAACAGCTGTCACTCTCCACTGATGTGGAATTAATTAGATGCTGGTCTGGCAAATGGAATGTCTTTAAATCTTGGCAAAACTCAGACTCACCCTGTCGCTCCAGAAGATCATCGACTAACCCACCTTTCTATTTCCATGGTCAGCCACTGCAGTCTCTGTTTTACAAAGATTCAGTATCTTGAACTTTTAGGCCTCATCATCACCAATGACATCTCTTGGGTTGACCACATTGCAAGGCTGACCTCCAAAGCCAGTTGCAGCCTGGGTATCCTCCATCATTCAAAGTCGTTTCTCGAAAAACCAGTACGACTCACAGCCTACAAGATATTTATCCATAGCAAAATGGAGGTACTGCTCTCCCCTGTGGGCTGCTGCCAAACTCTTTTCTGCCACAACTAACTCTCCTGGATTCTGTGCAATCTAAAGCTCTCAACATTATTGGCATCTGCCACAATGGGGCTGAAGCACAATGCCTGTTGTTTTCAGATTGCAGACTGGTTGGTGGCCTCTCTGTTATTTGTTTTCTCTTCTCTGGTGTAGCTCCTTCTGCTCTCTCAACCCTCCAACCCTCCCCATAAACTCCAGCATTCTTCATATAACCCTCCACTGGTTCCAAAAATTCATGCCACCTTAACACCTCCACTATTTTGTTCCTTTATTCTCCCATTTGTGTAATTTCCATCCTGAGGCTGTTCAATCATACTCTTACCTCCATGGCTTCAATCAAGCACTGCACTACCATCTCAGGTCATCCCCGTCCCTATCTGTAATCTCTTTTACACACACTAACCATAGCTAAGGTAACCCAACACTCTTACTTTTACTTGCAGGTTCCAGTTTACTCTCCTCCTCCTCTCTTCTCTTTTCCTGTTCCTTCATTGCCTTGCTTATTGTGTGCAACTGTTGTCCCACTGTCAGTTTGTTAGATTTTACCCTCCATGACCCTCAATCTTTTTTATATATACAATTTGACTGAATGGTTCATGGACACATCTTGTTGAGGTCACCCAAGGGTTACAACTATTCAGAAGGATCATTTTTGTCACACTTGGCAGACGAAACTTTTTGTCAACAGCACAATCTCTCCAAAATAACCTTCAAAGAGCAATAAAACATTAAGTCTCAACTCAGACAGTTTGGAACACGTTTCACACAAATATCACAAGGTCCAGAATACCGCATTCCACATCCCTCAAACTAGAGGGGGAGCACTCGGTAGAGTGCAAAACCTCCGCCGCCAATACTGCTAGGTCACTCAAGTGAACCTGATATCCTATTCACTCAATTTGACGTCAACAGTGCTCACAGAGTTATAGTTTGCAACTTTCCTTTTACTTTTAACTTTTAATACTCAATTCATTCGTCATAACTAGATTCCTTGAAACAGAAATTGATTTTACGTGGGTATATCCACTGAAGTTCCAAAATCAGCTGCAATTATAATTTTGGCATGTTTTTTTTTTGTTGGAAATCACTTATAACATGTAGAAATGCAAAAAAAAAAAATGGAAATTTTGTTGAAAAAAAGTTGCAAAAATTTTTTTTTCTCTAACAATTTTTTTTTGGGGGGGGGGGGGGGGGTTGGAAATCACTTAAAACAGTAGAAATACAAAAAAAAAAAATTCAAATATTTTTCAAATGGCCACCATAGCGGCCATATTGGATTTTGGACCAAGTCCAAAATCTAATGGCATGATCCTTGGACCATACCTAATCCCCCACCAAGTTTCGTCGAAATCCGTCAAGGAGTTTTTCCGTAATACTGTTCACAAACAAACAAACAAACAAACAAGCCGGTAGGCGACGAGGGATTCGCTAGGATCGAAGCGCTGGATACGATGCTTTTCATTCTGACCAATCCAGCGACGAAGATTCATTGCCAACACGTATTGGTTCACATACAATTGTTCCTCTGCCTGGCAAGATTTTTCCTATTGCGTATTTTGCCAACTGGCACTCCTCATAAAAAATGACGGTAAATAGACACACTATTTTTGAAGGACTACCATTTGAAAAATAATCGGTTTGCTGGTTTGTGCTGTGGAGCCTCGCGTTGCGCGCACACACACACACACACACACACACACCACACACACACACACACGGAAAACGATAAACTTCTCTCAATGCTCTTGTTTGACCACACCTCCTGAGCCGCACAATATTTTTCATAAGCCACGCCCACTTTCCTACGCCACTCCCACTTTAAATAATAAATAATTTGAGTGGTGTGTGGGTCGTGGAATCGTTTTCGGTAAATAAATAAATAATTTGAGGTGGTGTGTGGGTCGTGGAATCGTTTTCGTTAAATAAATAAATAATTGAGGTGGTGTGTGGGTCGTGGAATTGTTTTCTGTAAATAAATAAATAATTGGATGTGGTGTGTGGGTCGTGGAATGTTTTCGGTAAATAAATAAATATTTGAAGGTGTGTGTGTGGTCGTGGAATCGTTTTCGGTAAATAAATAAATAATTTGAGGTGGTGTGTGGGTCGTGGAATTGTTTTCAGTAAATAAATAAATAATTGAAGGTGGTGTGTGGGTCGTGAATCGTTTTCAGTAAAATAATAAATAATTGAAGGTGTGTGTGGATCGTGGAATGTTTTCGGTAAATAAATAAATAATTGGATGTGGTGTGTGGGTCGTGGAATCGTTTTCGGTAAATAAATAAATAATTGGAGGTGGTGTGTGGGTCGTGGAATTGTTTTCTGTAAATAAATAAATAATTAAGGTGGTGTGTGGATCGTGGAATTGTTTTCAGTAAATAAATAAATAATTAAAGGTGGTGTGTGGGTCGTGGAATTGTTTTCGGTAAATAAACAAATAATTAAGGTGTGTGTGGGTCGTGGATCGTTTTCGGTAAATAAATAAACATTATATATTAGAAATCCACAAGGACAGAAATGCCGGTGATTCCATTTATTTTGGATCCTTTTCACTTTTGGTCAATAACGTTTGGATCGAGGTTAGATCGAAGGTGGAACGACGGTGTAGTTCCTTACAAACACTGTATACACACCTTAAATGACGGTAAATAGACACCCGATTTTTGAAGGACTACCATTTGAAAAATAAAACCTCAATCAAAAATCGGCTCGAGTAAATTTTCTAAATATCTCGAAGTGTTTAATTCCGAAGTCTCGTTTCTCTACATTCAAAACTGAAGGACAAGTATTGAAAATACTGTACGCGGTTTTTCGGCCGCTACACAGCAACGGGTGGTTGCTAGGCAACGAAATTCAAACGCGCACATTCCAGTATATATTCCACCTCTTGGCAAAGTTTCATCGAAATAGGTTCGCTGGTTCGTGCTGTGGAGCCTCGCGTTGCAGACACACATACACACAGACAGACAGCCGGAAAACCCGACAATAAGGGATATCTCATATATAGCGATCCAAGAAACCAGAAAGGGGTGAAAACAGTAACCTCCGATCTTCGATGGCGGAGGTTAACAAAGAGCCGACGACAGCAGCGCATGCAATGGGCGACAACATACGGCAACTGCATGGTGAACCATTGGTGCATCTCGATTCTGCCTTGACTTTAATGAAGGATGTGCTGGAATCTGGAGACGAGGTGATTTGCTAATTGTTCGATTCGACAGCACAATCAAGTTTAGCAGAGGCAACTCGATGGTAGCAGCTGGCATTCAAGTTGATTGTTAACTGATATTGCCATCATTCAAAGGGATGCTATGACTGGTGTTGAATACAGGGATGAAATTATTTTGCCTTTAGTTTTTCCCTCCGACTCACCAGCAGGGTCCCAACTTAATCTTTGTGGATGTCAACTGCCATCCATAATATGCAGATGTTGTTAACACTGTACAGCACTTCAGGCCAACTACATCACTTACATGAACGGGCATGCATGATCTCGAGAGTTAAACCCAAATTGAACATTATCACATCCTTGGGAGGTCTACAAGTCCGCTCACATCTCTCGATCAACTGGAAGTGGGTCTGGTTGAAGAATAGCACAACACCCCACGGTGAGAGCTGGATCGTCTGATTTGGTCGGTGACGAGATGTGGACAAGCTCATATTGGGGTCAATAATGATCACATACATTATTAAAGCCATTTCTGCCAATGTAAACTTGTCTGATCATTTGTAGACTGGTACCATTGCCAATTTGCATATTAATTTCAGACAGCCATGTTGATTTCACATAACAACTTTAAATTGGCTTTCACTGACATTATATTTGCTTCTGCAGTGAAATGTAATACTTCTCTTCAACCAGATTATGAGCACAGAAAAAAAAAAAGAAAACTATGTGTGCCAAAACTGGTTGCTCAATTTTTTTCCGAGTATATGTAATGACGACACAACAACTGCGTAATCATTTGTTTTTTGTTGTTTATAACGAGGTACTTTCCTTTAAAAAAAAAAAAAATTCAATTTCAAAAAAAGCTTTGCATCTCAGATATCGAAGAAATTTATAATATTATGGCAACCAAAATGAAACATTTGGACAAAGTATGTGGTAGGGATGATTTGGCTCTGCACGTGGACACCTGCCTTCCAAAAGAACTGTGTACAAGTTCAGACACATCATGAAGGAAAGGCCAAAAGGAGACAAAGTGGAAAAGGAACGAAAGCAGTTTGGGGTAATTAAAGGAGCGAACACTATAGCTCTCGTCTGACCTCATTCCTCTCCAGACCTTGCTGGCCCATTGCCAGCCACACTGAAGCACTGAGTGACAGTGAAGATTGGACAGAGACCAATGGGACCTTCCAAATCGCCTCCATCCGTGATGCCACCATTTCCAACAAAGACACCCGAGTGGCGGGCAGCTTGACAGTGCTTAACAGGTTGCACTCACCCTGTGAACTGTGCACTCCCCTCGGTCTCCTTCATTACACCTCGTGTTTTGTACCTTTAGAAGTTTCCTTTTATGACGATTAACATTTCTGTTATACGTCATAGTCCTAAGTGAAATAATACAGGCAAACTACATAATGGAATAGGAATCATAAATTATAACGTATAGAACTATTAGCACAAACTCGGATTTCCTACCAATATAACCTGAAAACATCTGCACCAGTCATCAACAGGGACCACCAATTGCTGCAACAAATCAAAAGCACTGTTGTAGCAGCGAATGCTAGACAATGGATGACTTCAATTTAGGAGGCAAGGAATGTTCCAGCATCAGGAAATTTGCCACCAGGTAATATTACTTTCACCTTTACACTTTCACCAGCAGAAAGGTCATTAAAATAATGATGTAAGTGTGCATGGAATACTATAACACTGCACTTGAAAATTTCACAAAATTCCCCAGGTTCCTTTGGGTGTCATTTGGGAGGATGTGCTGTTATAATGCAAAGTCTAAAGAATTGCAATGAATAAAGAATCAAAATTTAAGGTGCCTGATAAGAGATGCACATTTGAATTTGTTTAATCGTTATAGGGTTAACAACATAATTTTCTCGCAGCAATATTTTGCTGAGTGCTGGAAGACGAGTACTCACTCAACCAGACAGGATGCTGCATGACCATTTGCAGCCAGTAGAGGGAGTAAAGGCTAAAGTAAAGACCTTCAAAGATGGTGTTCCACAACTCTCCCACAATGGCTACAACAAAGCTTGGCTGGAAAAGGCCATATATCTAGCAAGGCCTCGCTCATGTAACCACAGCACCTGATTCCAAGGAAATACTTGTACAGCATTAGATGCTATCAAATGAACCTTAATATGAAGCCTTTTCGCACAACTTTCATCCTTTAAAAGTAGTTAAATATCGATGCTAAATTAGAAATATTAAAAAACCTTCATGTTTATTTATTGGTCATAATTGTGAGATGATATAAACCTGCCCCCCACCCCAACCAATGCCACCTTACAAACCCATCTCCTGGCTTTGTCTCCTTGGGAACGGCTTCTCATTTTTCTTTTAACAAGCTCACATGGTGTATTGATTGTCAAGATGAAGGCAGTCTCTCCAGAGAGAGGGTGATTGGAGTAAGATTGAGGTTCGTGTGCAGTCAGTGCACAGTCCAAGCACTCTAGCCCCCGCCGAGGCCCTGCACACCCCACCGCGCACCACTTCCCCTTTTCCTGCACACTCAGCATCCAAGAATGGCTTAACACCAGTGCTTGAAAATTTAGAGTGTGCTTGGCCACCGTTTGTGGAGGTCATAATATTTTCTTTCCTTATGTTACCTAAGCCTCATTTAAAATAAATAAGCAAATTGAATTGTCATAAATCACTACAATCTGTATTTAATCCTTGTGACTATATTATGGCTGTTAAATAAAGTAAAACTCATACCATGCAGAATGGACAAATGACTCACTTTATATACAAGGAGTATTCTTCTTCTTTTTCTTGTGTATGGTAGCTTGGCTGCTTCCAGGTAGCTATCATTTTTGTTTGGGCGCAGCTGTGACATTGATGTGGTGCCCCGATACCAGTACACTGGTGCTCATTTCACCAACCTCAAAGGATGACAGGCTGAGTCAACCCCACCTGGTGTTAATTCAGCAGCCAACAGGGCTCGAATTCAAGACCCAAAGATCCCAAGCCAGCCACCTTAGCCGCTAAGCCAACACCAGGCGTCCAAGGGGTGTTCCAAACGTTTTTCGAACAAGATGCTCAAAAGTACAACACGCCAAGGCTTAATGTGTATATATACATATATATATATATATATATTAATTCTAAAGTAGATATGATTGGTAAGTAAATATTTTTATATCATTTATATATACAGTACTTGCACAGTACTGTATATGACAAAAAAGGTCCCTGTCTCCCAATCGATGTGCACAAGAGGATTGCGAGTATCTCATTCGAATAACATTTTTGAACGCCCTGGGTAAAGTCAGTACGCTGCACCAAGGATGATCACTCAGTTCCTGACCGAACATAGAATTAAAAAATATATATATCAAATTGGGGTGATTGTATACGAAAAAGCGATACATAAATATTCAGCTAAATTTGTTTAAGAAAATATTGCATAAAAATAAAAGTTTTGTTCTGCTAGCTGACTTTTATGTCAAGCCACAAGTATATTTATATAATTTTAAATGTTGTTTAAATCACACGATTTTAAGGAGGTTATACAGAAATAGGATGTATTTGGACAGAAAAGATATTTCCATGTGGCCATAGTGAAGGAAATCGATTGTGGACAGATGGATGGAGCCAGGGATATGGAGCTAAATCTGCTGCTGCAGCTGAGAGTAGAAACCGTGAAACTTCCCCACGGTGTTGTCACGGCACGGATGGTGTATAAGAAGTAATTGGTGGACGGTTTTTCCTCTTGAGCACTATAATCGTGTGGCATTGAGGGAAATTAAATGGAGGCCAACGCCACAAATGTCCCCAAGTCGTGTTTGCTGGAAAATCTACCCTAAATAATTTAATACTCCCTTTGCCTCCTTTCTCCTTTGTGCACATGTTGCCAATTCTCCAACTTCAGCAGAGGAATGAAGGATGACGCACCTTCATGCAGGCTGAGTGTCAGAATGGCTGACAGTTTCTTGTCAGGCCCGTCGAGGGTCTACGGAAGGATTGTGGACGAAAGGCTACAGGAATGATGCGTCTACATCTCTGACATTTTATTGCCACATTGCACAAAATGTTGTGAGAAAACGATCCATCTTACGGACATGTTAGTGAGATGATGGTTGCGCAATGTCCTCCTTGCAATTCACACCAGTTTTGTGGCTTATAAATAAGTAACACTGATGCAATGATAAAAATTTGCAAATTGAATCATGTGAATTTTTGTCATTGTTGCTCTGCTTTCCAGGAGGGTATATTACAGAAGTTCAGCTCAGTAGATGCTACAATCACAGTTTCCCAATAAGATCATCCAATGTGTGCAATGTTGGACTGTTCTTTAATTTACTTTGACAAAACCTAGTGTGATGTTTAAAATAGTAATTTAATTTCCGATTCCAATCTTTCTCCTTGCTGCATCACTGACCAGCAGATAGTTATGATGAGAATAAAATGTACACCAACAGGCCAGAACTAGGACTGCAAGACCTGATGAAGTTTGTGGGTCACAGATGAAATGTCACTCGAGACTAGATCTGCTCTTGCACTCTTGTTGTGTGTGTGTGTGTGGTGTGGTGTGGTGTGGTGTGTGTGTGTGTGTGTGTGTCTCTCTCATCTATCAAAAAATCAGTGGAGTGGTGTAGTCCAAAGTACAATTCTTGATTACCTGTGTTTTTATCTTTTTCTTCATTAAAAAAAAAAATCTGTGTGAAAACACACACACAACCCTAAATTTTCGTGAGTTCTGCATTTGAGAATTCCACGTATTCACGAATTGGTAAATGCATACAAATTCCTAATTCGTGACCCATCGACCTCCAGTATGCACAAGCTTGCAAGCCCCCACCATCCTATCCCCACATTGCCTCCCACCCACACAGGGAACATGGGGGAGAGGGGGTGCATAGATGTTGATACTGTACAGTGCTGTATTTGGTTCCCGAACTGCAAGAAGCTCTCGACTCGCTATGGGATCTTGAACGTCGATCAACTGATGCTTTCAGACAGACCACCCACTTTGACGTCCATCCGAGGGATGGGGCACACAATGATGCACAAAAGACCGGGGTGACAGTTTATAGCTGAGTTGACTTTCAAACCCAGGTGAGACAGTTCAGAGATGAGTGCACATACTTCTAGACTTTCCTGCCAGCCTTCAGTAGGACAAAGGTATGCTCAGTTCCTGAAATCCAAACCCTTAGGTACCACCAATGATTTCTGCCTTTTGCAAAGTCAAAAGGATCACAAATGAGTCATTTCCAATCATGAGGTTCCTTGCAAATACACATCACTATAAATGAGGCCCCGCGAGGAGGATTGATGTAAGGGACACATCGGCAATTTTGGGGTTAATGCCATATAGCACTATTTTAACCCTTACCCTATCATCCGAGCCTATCATCATCATATCATTAAAAAATGTCGCTTACATCACTCCTCCTCACGGGGCCTCAAATATTGAGTGCAGTCTCCAAGAATCAGGTCAACCCTCTGTGCAATCCTTATCGACCTGGTCTCATCATCCCGCCATGCCACCAAATAACTGACCTTGATTGTCCCACTGATTTTGCCTGGTGTACCTTCAAAGAAAACACCTCAAATCCAATTTCCAGCTTTATTAATAGAATATTTGTCCCATTGGCTCCTTCATGATATTTGTCGTCCAATTTGCATAAACCACAAGAGCAATGAATGTTTCATAGTGGTTATTGACAACTTTTTTACTTTGATGGGAAAAAGTGGCATGGGCTTTTTCCTCTGCCACTGAAGGTGAAGGATGTTATGTTTTCACCATTTTCTGTCTGTTTGTCTGTTTGTGTACAGGATATCTCAAAAAGTTGTGGACGGATCCAGATTAAATTTTGTGGACAGGTTCTGTGTGTGACAAGGACGAACTGATTAGATTTTGGTGAAGATCCGGATCCGGATCCGGATCCGACCACTCTAATTTTTTAAGTGATTCTTCACCATTGAGAGATAGGGCCAAAAATGATATATAGCACGGTTTCTCAAAAATGTATTGATTTGGCCCGATATGTTCTCGTGGATCAGGCATTACGTGGCGGAGGTATGCGCTCTACCGAGTGTCGTCCTAGTTTCCACATGTATTCACACGACCTTATTTGATTGGTGGTTTTAGAGTGAGTCAGATCTTTATTTCATACCCTGTTAAACTGTGTGGCAGTGTGAAAACAAGGTGCTATGGTCTGTGTGAAGCAAAAAGGCTGCAATAAAAATACTTCTTTAAAGTATTGTCCAACTTGTTTCCATACTGTATTTTTTGTGATAATCAATTGTGCCAATAATGCATTTTATATATTATTGCAATTACTGTAAAGTTACGTGTGAACCGCACGTGGATGTTGCTTATGTGTTTTCCTCAATTATTTCCCAATCCGTATTCGAACAATATTTGTCAAACTGTTCAAGAAAAAGGATTAATCTTAAAACTGTGTCGTGGAAAAAAACAACAACAAAAAACAACGATGTTACTACATGGGATACACTGAATACGGTCTCGTTAACAAGATGTCACAGTGACAAAGGTACGCAAGATGGAAGTGAAGGAACCTCCAGAAAAAAGGACTAATTAGCACCTTGTTTCTAATTTGTGTGAGAATGTTGATTTGTCTTGCTTGAAATCGATGCTGAGACATAGAGGTTGGTGTTTAAGGTAAAGCAGTGTTCTTGTTCTTGTACTCTCAAATAGGGAGCACAATTCAGCACCATCAATTAGTCCTTCAGCAAATCCGAAGCTGGAGACCTTTATTTGCTTCCACTTTGAAACAATGACATTGACTCAGTTCTTAGTATCAATGAGAGACCAATATATGTACCAAGGTTTCTCATTGTAATTCTACTTGCTGAATTCAGAAGCTCCCTTATTACCATCACTAATTGGGATATAAATTAACTTCTTCAAGGATGACTGCACAATTATTAGGGTGGTGTGCAGACTGTGATCGACACAGTTAAAAATGAAATGTCAGTCCCGTCACTTAGCAATGTGCTGTTTTGATTTCCTTCTCAATGATGGACAGATGGGTCAAAGCCACAGTGCTATGGAATAAGTAAGGGTTAGCAGAAAGCTTCATAAAGTGCAATGCATTAAAAAGAACAACATCTTATGATATCTTGGGACTGGTCTTAAACTCTGTATCGAAGAATTGTCGTCCTTGTAGATATTTTCTTGCAGAGCTATTTATTGTACTGTACATACTGTAGAGGTCACAGTATCTCATTGACTTTAACTCAGCTCTGCTATAAATAAGATGTGGAATGATGTCCAACATTAACAAATTATATATTTAGCTATACTGTAAATTCAAAAAGCCATATATTAATTGCACATGCAAATGTAGTAGACTTTTGTAACTCTCTCACCCCTGTCTCTCCCTTACCTTTCCTTTCCCATGACTCCAACTTGCTCCCAAACTTCTTTCCATTCTATCCCCACCCCTAATACTCATGCCTACCCTCCTTTCATTCACCCCTTTCTTCCTTTTCTCTTTTCATCTCCTCAATTTAGTGCCTCCTCAATCCCCCAAATGCATACAAAATAAACAGAAGGCCCTCAAGTGTATGGATATGTCATTATTATTTCATATGCAGCCTGTGGCTATTGGTTGCATCATTGCTGGGAGCACAGCTGTGCTTCTGATGCTGTGCCCCCTGTTTGCAGTAAGCTGGTACTCATTTTGCCAACCTCAGAAGGATGACAAGCTGAGTCAACCCACATGGTGTTATTTTTCGGCATGACAGGGGCTCAAACTCGAGTCCCAAAGACCTTAAGGCAGCCACCTTAAGGGAAGCTAACACAAGGCATATACAACCAAAGGCACCTTTATCTATAATAATAAATGTCAGTGTGTGTGTGTGCGTCTCCTCCATAACTCCAAAACCATGAAATATAGCAGCCAGAAACTATGCATGCATACAAAGGGAACTCCAATGGAGTGCAAAGTGAAAATTGGGTGTTTGGGTTAATTAAAGCACCCCCTTTGAAGATAATTAACGGCCTTATTTAATTATTTCCTATATCAGGCGCATTCTCGGACACCTTGCACTTGCTGGGGTTTCAATTCTCCATTTTGTTTGGCCTGCTCAACAATGCCTTGAGTCAGAATAGGCCGCAATGGTTTATTAACGATAAAACACTTAAAATGTTTTTGTTTTCACTTTCCTCACTGATATCATCAAATGCCTGATCTTCATACCTACGAATCGCTGTCTGCATCACTCTTGTAAATGCTATCGTTGTCAAATTAGGAGCTCGGAGAGATTTCATGCATTATATGATGCAATTTTCCATGATCTACTCATGGACTACTTCAATGATATAATCAAAATACAATTCGAGTTTGGCGGATCGGATCACATGGACTACAAAACTCGAAATCTGGAGTGAAATCTGAAAATGTTAAGAAATCGGCGATGTTTAGTTTTTTTTGCGCGGATGTGCCATGACCAATCAGCTTGCTATCGCTTGCCAAGCCAGCTGTTCCTTATCAACCAGTCAATTGGAGTGTTTGCTTGAGTGCTTAAGCCACTTGCCGAGTGCCCTGCAGTTGATAGCTGTCGAGTTTGTGTCCCAATCGGGATGTACAGTGGGCAGTTGTTATAAGGTAGAGGTACATATGGGTAGATTTTGATCTGTAAAGGGGCTTCTCTGCAGGTGTGTGCATGCCTGCATGCTTGGTTACGGGCACCATGGTGGTAAAGTTTCATCCCGTATCATATGATGATGATCGGTGGTGGAGGCTTTAACTTTTAACTTCAGCAGCCTATGAGCGATCACATTTTCCTTTGTCCTTGTGACTGTTTCGAAAGGAATTTGTTATGTTATATGAATCGGTACAGGCTTAAAAATCCAAAAGAGACCTTCCGACCTGATAAATGCAAAACAGCATTAAATGCCATGTGTGCATGCGTACCACTTTGCCTCTGATCCGGATGGCTTCAGCAGAGTATAGTCGAGTCTGTTTTTAAAAATTTGTGGACACCATCTATATAATATGTAGGATAAGGTCAGTAGGAGAAATCAGGGCACTTTTACATGAGTTACAAGGACATTTGTAGACAATAGACAAATTATTTTACTTTTGTTTTTTTGTTTTGACATGATCTAAGGCTCGCAGTGGAGCACGCACGCACGCACGCACGCACGCACGCACGCACGCACACACACACACACACCAAAACTGTTAGACAAGACAAACACAGCCACTGAGCTTGGGGGAAATGCCAACACTTCCTGGGGTACGCTGAGTGCCAGTGATGTCACAACAAGGGCACCGCTTTTCTCACTCACTCACTCACTCACTCACTCAGTAGGATAATTTCCGAAAGAGGAATTTCCTCCTCCCCACGGATGCCAACATATGGGGATTGTCCATGCTCTTAACTTTTAAAATGCTGAACGTCAAGCAAAGAAGCAGCAGCACGTACGATTTTTAAAGTCTTTTGTATTCTATGACTTGGCTGGGGTTTGAATTACTAACCTCCCAGACTCTGAGTAGATGCTCTAACCATTACACAACCGAATCTGGTTAAGAAATGAACGCAGAATTATGAGCTATGGGAACACCATACAGGCTCAATCATT
This sequence comes from Eptatretus atami, assembly GCA_035128595.1. Classification (NCBI taxonomy): domain Eukaryota; kingdom Metazoa; phylum Chordata; class Myxini; order Myxiniformes; family Myxinidae; genus Eptatretus; species Eptatretus atami. Next base: position 50,684,797 of record CM068955.1, read on the forward strand.
AAACCTTTTTCTCAATTTACTTCTCATCCAATCGCACTCAATCCACCCCCGCGCCCTTTGCCCAATGCATACATAATAAAAGGATTATTCAGTATGTCTACTAATAAAGCCAAAATGGCTTTTTTGAGTCTTACAGTAAAGGAATGAGAAAGAGAATTGTAAAATAAAATTATTTATGCTGCCTGAAAGAAAGTTTACAAGTAATCAGGATCCTTTAATTCTTACAGAAAATGCAAAAGTAAGTACCTGTCTCCCACTCCAAGAATAACGTTTACCACTTAGCTACGTCATAATATTTCACATAATATACAGTAATCATCACTATTATTGAAGCAAATTACACGTAGCTCCACAATTCGTTTTTTAAAATCATAATCACAAACATAATGTCAAAGCACAGAGTTGCTCGCAGGGGATGTTGAGTCTTTTCGCAGAAAAGATTTCTAAAAAAAAATCTTTAAACTGAAGCTTTTCTTCAACCATCAGTGCAACGGCATGTTGTATCCCATTGGCTTTATTGTGCTCCACTTGTGCATGATGGTGAAAAAATTGAGGCCCTTTATGTCAAAATGCTTGTGGAAAAATGGTGTGCTCCAAACAACCATTAAATAGGGACAAACCCCCCTACTGAACGACCATTTGATGTCAGTGAAAGCTCTTTGAAATCCGAAATCGTTACAAGAATCATAAAAAACATTTTTTCTACTCCTTTATCACAGAGCACTTTAAGGCTCAGCAAAATCTATCGTCTGCAATTAACCTTGATCAATACTCGAACGTCAAATAAATACAACACTGCGGAACACATCAACAGTCAAGTGTATAAACACTGTAGAACAAGTCAAATTCTACTCAAGTGTGAGAGGATACAAAATAGGCCGCACAAGAAATTAGACAGCATAAAAGGCAAGGAGAAATTCGAGAGGTTTTGCTTGAATCTCAAGAAGATGATTGAGGAAAGTCGAGTGTTTGATGAGGGGAAGAAAACAATGCGAATTGTGTCGCGTGCCCATTGCCTTTGAGGGCTTCGTCTGTCGCAGTAACAACGATATGTCAATAGGCAGGAAGATGAGTATTAAATCATGGCAACAGCAAGTTCAGCAATTCTGTAATTGATATGCTCTTCTCTTATTTTTTTTAAAAATAGTGCCAATAAAGGTATTTCTCGACCTTAATGAGGAGAATGTACATATATCATATGCTGCAGGGCAACGAAATTAAGATGTCGTTGCACTTTTACATGAAATGCAAGGGCGTTAGGAGATAGCCTAGTACATTTACACGAATAACAAGGACATTTGTTGACAAATTGCAAATTGACTTGAGTTGTAGGCAGGATTTGAACCTAACCTGGAGTCACATTGTTATTTGACAGGTGGTCAACTTGAAATGGCAAAAACAGGCCGTGAACACAAATCTGTAATGATGATATCCGTACCTTCCACTCATTGCAACACACTATTATGGTACAAAGCATTTTGCAAACATGCAGCACAATTGGCAGTGGTGGCAATAAACCTAATGTCAAAGCAATCAGAGGCATTGGACGTCCTGCCAATCGGTTTGCTTTACTGCTGATCAATAGGACTGCACATGCCCGCAAATCAAAGTCCTTCTGATCTGCTGACATTGATTTCATTTCCATCTTAACATCACATAATTCACATTCCCACAGTAGAGAACACGTACATGAGTGATGGCCGATGCATTCGTGGCCTCCTTGTGCACATTTTGCATCAAAACAGCCTCGGTTTATGAGATAATGTTGAAGACGTTTTTTTTTTTTGAAATTGACAACCACCTTTGAAAGGCTGAGTAGGATGCACATGATGCATGCAAACACCCGTAACAGACCCACACATATATATGACCCTGACCTGAAGCTTCACCTTGGAGCCACTTTCCTGATCACTGACCTCATCACTAACCCTTATAAGTTTACTACGCCTCAGATTAAAGCGCTAAACATATTTCATTTAAAGCAAATGCCGACAACAACCAATTCGTGACTTTGTGGCCTATAAACTTGCCTCCTCAAAAGCACAAACATCGGATCTGTATTCTTGTGCATCATGACAATTCCATATTATTTCCCATGAGCATTTGCTGAATGAAACAGTAAAGCTGCTCAAGCAATGACATTTATAACGTTGAACGTTATGTTCATGTAAAAATTTCAGAGCATTTGTTTACGTAAAAACAACAGTGCAATGAGAATTTCCAGGCATTTAATAAACTTGTCGCATGTGAATAAATCATTTTTTAAAGTTATCTGAAAGAATAAAAAAAGTTTACCTTTTCCTTTATGTGAATAATTAAATAAATAAATAAAAACCCTGCAGTGGTCTGGGATTGCGAGTGTGACATCGACTATGAAACTGTGGCTAAATCCGAACATAAGAGCAAAACAACGGGGTGAAATTTTAATGGTGTTGAGACAATTGAACAAATTCCCAATTTTTGCGTTTCCAAGATAAAATTGAGGAATACGCTTCTGAGGGCTCAGAACTAAAAAACAAACAATGACCATTTCTTATTCGATGTCTCGTGTAGGCTTTACTACCGATGTAATTATTATCACGGGAGTAGTCTTATGATTTGTGAGGAGCTGGCCATTTGGTTGAGGGGCTAACAATGTTTTTGTTTTCTTCCACTGGTAGGTGTGGGTTCGATTCCTATGGCTGCTCACTCTCATCAACCCATGCTTAAGGTCCTGTCACACCTTGACGTTTTAGCCAGCGTTTGGCAAGGTATCAAAATGTATGTACAACGCTGGCGTACGTGAAACTATTGATGTTTTTTTTCCAGTTTTAGACGTATTCATAACGAGTTGGACTAGCATAACGTATTAGTAACGTACACAGAACGTTTCGATAACATATAGATAACTTATACCAACGAATGCTGAGCGTGTTGTCGCGTTCACAACCTATGCCCAACGATAGTCTAACTTATGCATAGCGCGGCAGCGTATCGCCGAAGATCATGTGGCGTAGCCTATTAAAAGGCTGCGGCTCGTCAAATCAAACATAACGCACTAGATATCGAAGTGTCAAGCCGCTGTCACACCTTGACGTTTTAGCCAGCGTATGCCGACGTATGAAAAATTTGCCGAATACGCTGGCACACGTCGAATACGTTATGGGTAAGTTTTGTATATTGTAAGAGCACGCTGAAGCACGCTGGCATACGTCGTAGTACACCGAGTACGTCGACAGATTTTCAGCATGTTGAAAATTTTTCGACGTATCCAGCATATGACGCACATGTTCCGCATGCTGGCATAAGTTGTAGGCACATTACGCGATCGTTGACACACGTCGACACACGTTACTTGTAAGTTACTCATAAGTCGAAACACGTCGAGGTAATGTTTAGCGTCCCGAAACTTATTTCTAACCTATGAGTAACATGCTTTGAAACTATGAGTAACGTGCTTTGAACCTATGTGTAACTATCTCCAACGCACATTGACGTATGTAGATGTATTTGACGTCTTCTGAGACCACAGAACTTACTGAACGTGTTACTAACTTACAGCTACCGTATAATGACGTATTGGCAGCATTTAGGGAATTGGTATATAAAAATGGGGTTCACACAGGAGGAACCCATCAGTGTTCCAGACTCCATGATGTTTTTTTTTTTTTCTTCAGCATGACGGTGATGTTGACACTTCGATTTCTAGTGCGGTTATGATTTAAGTCGTTGAGCGGCAGCCTATTAATTAATTATATTATATAACCGCACTTTAAATCGAAGTGTCAACATCACCGTCATACCGAGAAAAAAAAACCAAAAAAAAAACCATGGAGTCTGGAACACTGACGCTAAACATTACCTCGACGTGTTTCGACTTATGAGTAACTTACAAGTAACGTGTGTCGACGTGTGTCAACGATCGATAATGTGCCTACAACTTATGGCCAGCGTATGCGGAACGTGCGAGTCCTACGCTGGCATACGTCGAAAATTTCAAGCATGTTAAAATTTGTCGACAGCTCGGCGTACTACAACGTATGCCAGTGTACTACGACGTATGCCAGCGATACTTTACGACGGTATGCCAGCGTACTACGACGTATGCCAGCGTACTACGACGTATGCCAGCGTACGACGTATGCAGCATACTACGACGTATACCAAACTTACCCATAACGTATTCGACGTGTGCCAGCGTTTTGACAAATTTTTCATACGTCGGCATACGCTGGCTAAATCGTCAAGGTGTGACAGGGCCTTTAGCAAGTGTGGTAAGTATGCCAAACACCCATCGACAGGAGATGAGGGAGGTTTTTGTCTTGCAATGGACAGAAGTCGGCTGGTTTGAAGTGTCTTTTTTTACAATCTTGTAAGCTAGCAGGACGGCCTAGAAGTGCTCACACTCGCCTCTAAGCTATCGAGTGTGTGTGTGTGTGTGTGTGTGTGTGTGTATTGTTATGTCTGGCTTCCTTCTTGGGACTATGGTGCAGTGATTGGTGTTTATTTTGAATTTGAATCTCAGCCCAGCAATAAACTGTCATCTCGGGGTTTCACAGGCAGGGTGACTTGTCAATGTGCGTGCCGTCTCTCGGATGAATGTGAAACTAGGTGTCCCGTCTGCCAACATTATTTGATGGATGTTGAAGATCCCACGATGTTCTTCACAAAGAGTAGGTGAGCTATTGCTGGTACCATGGCCAAATTACAAATTCCTGCCCTAACTACTTCCTGCAAAGGCAAACATGGTACTTCCCGCCCATGGTACACTGAAGCTTGTGGCGAGGCTGTTGCATTGAAGCAACTTGCCTTCGCCTCACGAAAGGCAAATCCAACTGAAGGCAATCTCAGTTCCTTCCACAAAGCTTGGACCAAGTGTGTGTCTACCCTCAGGAGAGCCAGGAAACATCTTTCTAATCTAAAGTCTCAACTCTCAAGCCTGACTCCCTTCTCCAAGTCTGTTTCTGGTGTATGTTCCCCCTATATCCCCTCCTTCACCTCAAATGGCTGCACAGCTGACACTGCACGTGAAAAGTCTGAATGCCTAAACTCCTAGTTTGCTTCAAAATCTTGTGTCCGAAACCCATCACTTTCTGTACCCACCTTACCCAGTCGCACCCAGCTGTTCCTGGACTCTGTGTCTTTTTTCTCCCGACAAGGTGGAGAGTTTGCCTACAGATCTCGACTCTGATTCTGCAACCGGTCCAGACAACATCAACCCACGTGTCCTAAAAACCTGCTCTGCTGCTCTTGCTCACCCTCTCTTTGTTCTATTCACCCTATCATTTGCTCAAGGTTATCTGTCAACTACTTGGAGATCAGCAAACATTACCACTCTGCATAAAAAGGTGCAAAAACAGATCCCTGCAACTATAGACCAATCAGTCTACTCCCAATCATCAGCAAGGTCATGGAATCCATCATCGTTTCTGGCATTAAATCCTTCCGCTTCTCCAACGGCTTGATTTTCGGTCATCAATTTGGATTCAGACCAGGTCACTCTACCCCGGACATGCTGATTCTGTTTTCCCAACAAAGGATGGAGGTTCTCATTGCCAGACCTGAGATCAGAGCCATCGCCCGAGACATATCGCGAACTTTCAATACGGTCTGGTACCCCGCCCTGCTCACCAAACTCTCTTCTAATGGTAAGCATGGCAGTCTCTACTCATGACTCACAGACTTCCTCTCCTGTTGCAGTCAATGCGTGGCTCTTTATGGAATTCTCTCATCTCCTCTGCCTGTCCAGGCTGGAGTTCCTCAAGGCAGTGTTCTGGGCCCTATGCTTTTTCTGGTTTTCATAAACGATCTTTCTGACTCTCTGGAAAATTATTTTTATCTCTTTGCTCATGACTCCACTCTCTGCTATACCATTTGTCATCCCACAGATAAACAGAAAGCAGCCTCTTCACTCTCTGCAGACCTGGATAAAATCATAAGCTGGTTAAAGACTTGGAACTTGTCTTTGAATCCTGACAAATCACACTCTCACAATATCTCTCCGAAAGGACTGTCTGGAACCCCCCCTCCCCCAATGTCTCTCCGAAAGGACTGTCTGGAACCTTCCCTTCCCCCAATCTACTTTCTCAACAATCCTCTTGAAGAAATCCTTTCATTCAAGCTTTTGGGTCTCTATCTGCCATGATATTTCCTGGGAAAGCCAGATTTCCAAGCCAGCCTCCAAAGCCAGTCACCAACTGGGCATCCTCTGTCGTGCAAAGTCCTTCCATGGCAAACCTGAGCTCCTAACCATATACAAAGCCTTCATCTGCAGCATGATGGAGTACTGCTCTCTCCTCTGGGCTGGTGCTCCTGCCTCACACCTAGCTCGGCTTCACGCTGTGGAAAGCAATGCTTTAAGGATCATTGGAATCATTCCTCATTGAAGCTGAAGTCCTTGGTTCTCTCACTCTCTCACTGCAGGCAGGTTGTTGGTCTTTCTGTCTTCTACCATCTCCTCTCCAGCCTTACCCCCCTGCTCTGTTTGTGCTCTCCCCCCCCTCTCCCCCATATTTCCGCAGGGTGCTCAATGTCCACCGGATACAGGCGGGATAACCACCGTTCGGGTAAGTGTGGAGATAACCACGTTCGGGTAAGTGTGGAGATAACCACCATTCGGGTAAGTGTGGAGATAACCACCATTCAGGTAAGTGTGGAGATAACCACCGTTCGGGTAAGTGTGGAGATTACCACTGTTCGGGTAAGTGTGGAGATAACCACTGTCGGAGACGTATGGAGATGACCACCGTCCGGACATAACCACATAACCACGTCTGGATACTGTGGAGATAACCACCATCCAGACACGTACGTAGATAACCACCCTGAGGAGATAACCTTCGTCCGGACATGTGCGGAGAGAACCACCGTCCAGACACATGTAGAGATAACCAACGTCTGGACACGTGTGGAGATAACCGTCTGGACATGTGAGAAGATAACGATCATCCAGACACGTATGGAGAAAACCACTGTCCGGACATAACCCCATCCGGATATGTGCGAGATAACCCCCATCCGATACGTGCAAAGATAACCACCATCCAGGCATAACCACTGTCCAGATGCTCGGCAAGAGAGAGGGAAAGATGGAGAGCGAGAGAGAGGATATGGCAGGTTGTGGGGGGGGGGGGGGGAGGGGGGGGAGGAGAGGAGAGGAGGTGGAGGGGGGGAGGATTCCAGCAGATGTGCCGTCCAGTTTATCAGCACACACACTGATGAATCACCCTACCTGTGAAATAACGGGTTGACAATTTATAGCTGAGTCCGGATTTGAACCCAGGCTACACAGCTTAGAAGGAGCATGTGAATCTCTCAGCTATTTTGCCGTGATGTTAACGAAACGTTAATTTTTTTTTCACTTTTTCTGGAATTTACATTCCAGATAAGGCTGATAAGGTATTGTCATTGTGTGCCGTCCGTCCATCCGTCCGTCTGTCTCCTTTTTCGACTTCTCCGGCCAAACCACTCGGCCGATCTGACTGAAATTTTGCAGCAACGTTCCTCTCCTGACTGGGAAGAGGAATTGCACAGATAGTTTTGGTCACATAACCTTGCATGTCAAAATGACCAACCTAGTGAATTTCTTCAAAAATCTTCTTCTCCAGACCCATCAGTCAGAATGCTACCAAATTTGGGTTACAACATTAGGACAGGGTCCTGATGTCAAATTGTGGAGGCCATGCCAATCACATGACCGGAAATGTGTCAAAATGGCGGACTGAGTAAAATTTGTTGAAACTCACGTAAATTCCTTCAAAAATCTTCCTCATCAGACCCACCAGTAAGAATTCTACCAAATTTGGGTTGCAGCATTGGGCCAGAGCCCAGATAAGTCACAGTTTACAGTGGTCCTATTTTTTATATGAATCTATCTGTGCCGAAGTGATGTGTCGTATAATGAAAGAATATCATACAAAAAGGGGAAATTGCACATTTTCAGTGAGCCATCAATCGCCAGATGCACCGCAGAACAATGCGGGGCTAACGCAGGTGAGTACCTTCTGAACATTGTTCAAGTTAGTGGGAATATTGTAGAGCGCTCGCCAAATGGCTTCAACACTCCAACAAAATGGATGTTAAGGAACGACTCCATTGACAAGCCATAGCAATCTCCAAACAGTCATATTAAATACACACCCTCCTGGAGATGCCCGGAATATCAAATATCTCCGAATTTGACAAATTAACACTTTTTTAAGCAGTCAGAACTGCTGTTTAAGTTCAATTCTGGAGTTTAAATTTTGAAATTCGGCTTGGTTTAAGAGATTCTCGAGGTTATGACGTGCAGAAATGAAATAAAGCCACGGATGCTGGCATATCCGGGCATTCATAAGCATTGCATTGTACCCAGCGATTCGTAGCTATGATGAACAGGCATTCAATAATATTAGTGAGGAAAGTGAAAAAAAAACTTTATCATTAAGAAATTGTTGCAGCCTGTTCCAAGTCAAGGCATGGTTGAGCCAGCCAAAAAAAACACATGGCGGCTTCAGAGAACCAGCGAGATAACTCAGGTTGTGCCTTATGACTCCAGAGAGCAAGGTGGCTGAGGATGTGCCAAATGAAGGATATAATTAAATAAGGCCATTAATTATCATTAAAAGAAGTGTTTTAATGAACCCAAACACCCAATTTTCACGAATGTACTTCCTTAGTATGCATGCACAGTTTTAGGCTGCTAGATTTCATAGTTTTGGAGTTATGGAGGAGACATACACACACTGACATCTACACGTGTAGATATATTTATATGTCGAAACATGTGGAGTGTGTCGAGCACTCTTCCAATCTCCGTTGGACATAGCCTTACGCCAAAGCATCACCTCCAACCCAGAGGCCTCGGCCAGGTGACTGTCAAACAGATAAAGATTACATGGTCAACATCAGTTAAACATCAAACGGAGCTGCCGATCTGGATTTCGGGCTTGTTTGCCCTCATTAGGATGGCATACCGATAAATATCTAACCAATGATGACCACGTTTGTCGTTTATACATCAGACGCAACTCCTGACTGTTATGGTGAGCATCGCCATGGATTATGTCTCACATGGTAAAACCGCATAATCCATAAATAACAACCATCCGTCTGCCACCCAGACGATTGTTCCCGCTAATGCAAACCATTCAACCAGAAGGCACGTGATGTGATCGGCAAGTAAATCAAAACATGCAGAGTGTGACGAGCACTTCCCCGATCCACATTGGACATAGTCCTACACCATTATATCGCATTTCATGGTATATAATCAAACAATATTATATGTATGTATATATATATATATATATATATATAAATATTTTTAATACATATATATATCGTTTTTTTTAAGTGAAGGGAAGATGTTAGGATCTTTCCAAAAAGCACAAGGATGTGTTGCTGAATCACAGTGTTAGACAAGTGCACTGGGTTAACCTGGAACGGTCAAGAAAGAGCTATCTACAGGGCGTTACAATGGACCACCACCCAAAAGGGGGGCGGTGGGCAATAATCACACACGCCGATTCTTAAGACATTTCAAAAGAGCGATGTGCAGGAAAGGGCATGCTTAGTGTCCAGTTTTTGAGGCAGTGCAATTCTCCCCTATTTACAAAGGGGCAAGTGGGGAGAAAGCAAACATGAAAGCAACATTAGGACAGCACTTTCTTTTTGCCATTTTTATGTCCCCAGGCTGTGGCATCATGGGAAATGATTTATTAACGTGCTGCAGACGATGAGATTTGATGCGATGGTTGGAGAGAGATGGGGAGGGGGTAATCTCCGGGGGTTGATTAAAAAGCGTCAGGAGACGAAGCCCCTCTTCCTGCAATGCACCACACGGCCTGAACAATTTCACCAGCATTCATCAATAATTCACACCTTATTGACAGAGAGCAAGGAATGACCAAACGACAACCACCCGATGCTGACACCCTGGTTACCCCCTATGGCCGATTCTTAGCCCCATGCCCCCTCCCACCGCATGCTCCCTTCGCCTTTTACTAGGCTGGCCCATTGACACCCAGGGTTTCTTCCTGTTAATTACAAGCTTGTTTTATTTCTTTTTGTCTATGTCCGTGTGACGTAGAGCAAGCAGCGCAGCAGCTCAATATGTTGGTCGTTTGGTTTGATCCCCCTGGAGCTTTTTCTGCTTTGCGAAGCTGCCTGAGCAGTTGTTTCTCTTACCAGTGGGCTGGGCAGTTGCCATTTTCTGAACTCTGAATGGACAAATACAGCTCGGCCTTAAATTGAATCTGTTGCATTTCAAACCTCCTGCAGTGCGCAAGCTACGAGGGAAATGTGACATAATTTTACAGTATTTCATCCCCTCCTATTTAATCAAGGTTTTGAGATGAATGAAAACACCCAGTTTTGAAACCACTCTCAGAATGCGTTTTTGGGGAGGAAGTCATCATTCGCTAACACCACTGGTCAAGGAAACAGCAAGACAGCTATCACATTCTGCATGTTTGAAAGTAACTGATCGGCATGAAGCCCATCCTGTTTGTTTACGAGACGTCAAATATGTTCATTTCGGCAAACAAAATATATATACTAATTTTTAGCTTTAAGCAAATAAAGCTAAATCTGTTTTACATACAATGAGCTTCTCTTCTCTGTATTAATCCATTCATATAAAATGACCACACACACCACAGAGTTAGTTGCCTTGTTGACTTAAAATTTGCAATGGATGTCAATGGTATTTACCAGATGAGTTGGCCATGTACGTCTGTGCACTGTTCAAATCCAAAGTGGCTCAGATGGATCGAGTCTGGGATTTACCAATGTGCTGACCTTTCCTAGGCTCAAAGGCCTGTAATGAGATTTCAATATAGTCACCGGGGACAAAAGAAAAGGAAAAAAAAACAAAAAAAAACCCACCACAGCATCCATTCCATGGGAGCCTGTGTAGCTTTCCTATCCCTTAAGGAAGTCATCTCAAAGGTTTCCATCATGACAGCCTCTCAGGTCTATACTGACAATAGAAAAAAAGGGGGGGGGGAGGAACCCCTTCAAGATTAAGTCTGCAATTCATCCATGCCATTATGTCCTCAATCGGTTGCTTGTGAAAGTAGAATGGCACTCGGTAGAGCCTATACCTCCGACAGGCTGAACAGGTTACGTTTTGTATCCCACCGAAAGGCCGAATCTGGATCCGGACCTGAACAGAAATCTAATTGGCTTGTTCTTGTCACCTAAACAACTCATCCACCTAGTTTTGTCACAACTCGTCCACAACCTTTCGAAATATCGTGCAATACATCGCTTTTAGCCCCATCTCTCAATGGTGAAGAATCATTTCAATTTTTAAAAAAAAATTCTCGTTTACGGATTCAGATTCGGATCTTCACCAAATTTATATAAATTCGTCCTTGTCACACATCCAACCTGTCCCCCAAGTTTTGTCTGAATCTGTTCATAGCTTTTTCGAGATATCATGCTATGTATAGTTTTTGGCCCTACTTCTCAGTGGTGGAGAATCACTTAAAAATTATTGTATCCAGATCCGGATCTTCACCAAAATCTAATCATTTCGTCCTTCTCACACATCCAACCTGTCCAACAAATTTCGTCCGAATCCGTTCACAACTTTTTTTGATATCCTGTTCACAGACAATCAGCCAAACAGACAGACAGACAGGGGTGAAAGATAACCTCCACCCACCTTCAGTGGCAGAGGTACCAAAACCTGTTTCCCTCAAGACGTTGTCCTTGAGTCAAGACGTCTGATCCTTTGCGTGAGGTATCTTTCTTACACAAAAACTGATGTCAGGAGTGTGGATTCGAAAGCAAAGTAGAAATGTCTGAAGCGTATTAAATGACAAGCTTCGAAACACAGATTAAAACATTGTGAGATAAACTATTTGACCAGCAAGCTGAAAAGCTCCTAGCTGGTCTTGATGGAGCATATTTTCCAGCAAAAGTCAGATAAGCTGAACACTTACCAGCAACAAATTGCTGCAATGTAACAAGTTTGAGCTTCTGGGCAAGGGAAATGGTTGGACAGACCTGTATTACATGACCAGAGTTGAAAGAGGCATTAGCGGAGATCTGGAGACACTTGCTAAACTCTCTGCAGTAAGACTATTTTTCACTGGTCAGAGCTCGATCATATATATTTATTGCCGTCTATCAAGAGAAGGCATGCATATAAACTTTTTGCAGCAGGGTGCAGGAGAACCTGCTACAAGACATAATCTTAGCCACTAAATTTAACCGACAGCTGATCTGATGTTTCTGCAACTGCTGCTCCAGTACCAGTATATGCATAATGTAGAGTTTAAGATCCACGTGAAGCAAAATCTCTCAGCATTTTGACAAGCGGTTCTTATCTTATCTGGAAATTAATACACTGCACACTATAGCATGATCCAACAGACCATGGTTGAAATTAGCATTAACCTGGATCATTTGACCACACGAGATGGACAGAATTCTGAGTTCCAGTGGCACGTCGCCTTACTGTGAATGGCAACTGAATAGTCTGCAAAGTGTACAGACAAATGGAAATAGGATAACAAGAGATCAATCAAGTAGAAAAGGCTGGGCCTGGCAGAGAAGACACGACACCACCCGTAGAGCCTTCTTTACTTCCACGCAATCAGATTGAGTGCTGTGCTTATCAAATTTATGGGAATGTGTACAAAGTGAATGCAGGACCCTTCCTTGAAATTACAAGCAGAGCTATCAGAAGAAGCAGATGTTGAAGTGCAATCAGACAGACTAAAAGCTGATAAACCCAGAAGAGGGGTAAAACAGCCATCTTTGGATGGTGAATCATGAGATGCAGGGATCTCATAAACATGGGATCGAGTGTAAATGTAGATTCCTCCTTCATGAGACGTAACATTTTGTAGGTGCGGACACCGTATTACACTAACCAGTGTGTTGTATGGTGGTTGCAGATCCTGTTTTGAGAAAGACAGTCCTTATCGTATTGGAGAAGTAAGCTTTGCCAAGTTTCAAAAATGACTGAAATTGTACACCATAGAAATGGTGTAATAATGTCGAACATTTATCAAGCTGATGATATAGAATGCATATTAAAAGCTAACATGCTGTATCATCTTCTCTTTATAATGTAATTTGCCAGAATAATCTTTTGCTTCACAATGCTGGATTATTCTACAGGGTCGTCACAATGTCTTGTCACCCCTTGCAAAATTTGTGACCTTGCCTTTGTGTGCAGAGTGTTAATTAGTTTCCTTTTTTCCATTTTTTTTAAGATTGAGCGATTCCCCCCCACAAATGCTCCGGAAAATGTCCCACAGAACATGGCATAAAATTATTCTCTGTAATGACAATGATGGAGCACAAATGGATCCACCGGACACATTAAGGCTTGTGTCTTCAGCTGTAAAATGTGTAATAAAGTAAAAGCGTCCTGCAGATGTATGTGGGATAACTTGTAGAACGCTTCAGTGTTGTCACCTAATGTGATAAAAAGTAATGCCACAATTTTTACAAAGGGGTGACAAGACATTGTGGCCACACTGTAGGTCATCTGCAGTTGGAACTAATGATAAGAATGACACACTTGGGCCTTTATCTGCCATTTGCCACGCCTGCTCTCTCCTTTAAACACCTACCCCTCTTCCCATTGGACGTGTGCACACTTTGTAAATGGGATCTGAATGGGAATTTGGATTGCAGCAAACACTGTAATTGGGACATTGAGCAATAGGTAATGGGTTTTTTTGACGTCATTATTTGAGATCCTTCGACTTTTTATTTTTTTTAAATTCATCGGCAGTGTTAATTGAAACAATTGTTTCGCACAGTTATAATACAGTTAAAACACAAAGTGAATGCAGCCGTGAATGTCACTACACCATAACTGTTTCACAACAAACATGGCGATCATATGCATATCGGTTTTGTTTTAAAACCCTAAGCACATCGCGGCGCGTTTCTCTTGGCTCAAATTGCTTTTTGCCAAAACACCTCATTTCAGGCAATTTTCGCCCTTGCACTTAGCACGAGCAGCAGAGCCCATCATTTCCTCGGGCAATCTTGTCCGTGCAAAGAGCATAAAGCACCGTTTTCTCCCCTGGACCCGCAAAAAGCAGCTGTTTGGTTCCCGTGTTGACGCCCCCAAACCTGCAGGGATACGAGCCAGGAGGTTGTGGTTAGAGCTGTCACCTTGGAGATGAGGCAATTTTGTCTCCACCGCATCTCTACGAGGTCATCCGAACCCTCGCCATGGCGACAGAGGTCAACCGTGCCTCAGGGGGTCAGAGGGGTCGGCCGTCACCGTGGCAACAGGGGCGACGGTAACCGTGGAAATGGGAGTCACCGATCCTGGCCATCACCTCTATCGCCCAAATTGATGTCAATGAGCGCTGCAGGTCGTATTTGAGCCTCAGCAGTACACTCGGAGTTGTGCATTACTGTACTTACAAACAGTGGGTGAAACGAGCAACATTAGGGTCATTATGTAATGCACCACAAGGACGATAATTCAGAACAGCATTGTCATATTGAAAGCAGAATACCCCAAATGCACCAAAGGGTGTAAATGACTCCAAGGACCGTTGGAGAACACAATTATTTGACACCGAGGGGTTTTAATTCAGGTTTTTGGGGAGGGCACTGCAACCCTGGCCCCATAAACAGCATTGCTTTGCACCGGAGCACCACCAATGGTTAAATTGAGTAAATTACCATCAACTTGATAAGTAGAACAAAATATGAATGCAATATATAATATATATATATATATATATATAATATATATATATATATATATGTTCACACTGAATACTCACCAGCTAACCTCGTGGGACAGCTTTGTCGGTTAAAGGCCAAACGAGATGCTCTCAGGATAGACCTCCACCTCCTCCACCACTCCCACCACCTCCTCCCCTCCTCCGTCTTCTCTTCTTTTCTTTTATAAAAAAAAAAGACTAAGAAAACAAAAACGAGCTGTTTAGAGCTCAATGAACGTTATAGCATGGAGATGGAGGGTGGAGTTTGTTTGTGCGTGAGAGGCTTGTGTTACGGGTCACACAAAGTGGGGGCAGGAGGAGGTAATTTCCAAGAAAGGTGGTCAGAAAAACATGATCTATTGACACGTAAGAAATATAAATTTAACTCACACGCGAAGAACAGCGATTATAAAGTCGATATTTTCTTCCAAATAACTCGCGATTAACATTTTGATTTCATGTATGTCAGTTGGTGGAATGAGGAATTCAAAGCACGAGTCGTACGGTGTACGTATGGGCGAGTCTTACAGTCTCACAGCTCAGTGTGCGTACACCGTATGGCGAGCCCATTCACAGCCACATGGGCCAATCAGGGTAGCAGCAGAAACGGTGCTCGGTAAATAAACGACAAATAAATAAATATTTACATCGAGCCTGTTAATAATGCATAACCATTGACCTTGTCAACAATTCATTTGTGCGTCGTTCCTATCCCTCCTGAGAATGAGCAAACGCCAGGTTCATCGTTCACGGGTCAAAAAAAATAAAACCCTCAATATCGCTGGTTAATCCCATAATGGTTAAAACAACAACGACCTTGATACAAGTTACACAAACCAGTTGATTATTCGGTCATTAATTCCTTTGGTTAGGCCTCATACATCAACGCATCCCACATACGGTGAGTATGTATGAAAAAACACAAACAAAATGACACAAATTAGATACAGGTGGAGGCCATTTGAGCCCATCGTGCCTGTGCCACATCAACATCACACCAATTCAGCAACACCAGATCAAAATAAGAAAAATGCTGTTTCCCCCCACCCATTTCCAGGGGAGGGCATGCGTGAAGATGGTTCTGGTAAAAAAAAATCACACAACACTCCTTCACACCACAAACACAAACACTGCACACATGCACACAATCACCCATCAAAATCTACCTCAAACTCCTGCCAACATCCCATACCCTCAACCTCCATAAGTTCCAGGTTCCTATCTAATTCTAATTTACACTTATCGACTGTTTCTGCTGCCACTACCTTTCCAGGGAGACCATTCCATGCATTAACTACTCTCTGAGTGAAAGTCCCCCGTCTTACTACCGTCTTAACTCTCATCATCTTTACTCTCAGGCTTTGTATGCCCTGGTTCTATCACTGTCTACTCTGTTGAATAATTCATCTGCACATATTTTATCAATATCTTTCATGATCTTAAACATCTCCATTATATCTCCTCATAACTGCTTCCTTTCTAGTGAATAAAGCCCTGTCTCCTTCAGCGCTCCTCATAGCTGAGTCTAGCTAGGCCCGGAATCAAGTAGCCCTGCGTTGAACCCTCTCCATGGCATCAATGTCATTCCTGAATTGTGTGACCAGAACTGCACACAATATTCTATTCCTTCTGTACAATGTAAACACCACCTCTTTTGATTTATAATTAATCCCCTCCGAATACAACCTAAAACCCGAATTGCTTTACCTCTCGCTGCCTGGCATTGTGCTACCTGCTACCTCTCAGATCTATTACCACCCCAGATCCTTCTCCGTGTGAAGCTCAAAAATTACCCCTTGCATCCTGTAATCTCTATTTTCATTGTTCTTTCCCATCCCCAACACCTTACACTTGCTCAGGTTAAATTCCATCTGCCAATCTTTTGCCCAATCTTGCAAGTATCAATACTTTCCTGTATCTGATCACCACCCCCTCTACTATCCACCTCACCTCCAAGCTTTGTGTCATCTATAAATTTGGAAAACCTACTCTTCACCCCATTATCCAAATCATTGATGTAAATGATGAATAGTAATGGTACAAGTACTGATTCTTAGCCATGTTTAATATTCTTAGCCATGTCCTTCTCATCCTCTCTTTTGGCTTGCCGTGTTATTTTCTTAACTTGCCTCTGTTTACTCCAAGAGTGATATAAATCGAACTCCAGTCCTGTTATCTTGAACCTAATAAATGCCTTCTGCTTCTCCTTAATAACATTCCTTATCTCACTACTCAACCACCCTGGTCTCTTTCTGCTTCTAGTTTTACACCTCATTGGAATGTACTTATTACTCTGTCTGCACTCTACACATTCGGTCCTGGAAGGTTTCCCATTTCTCTGATGCTGATTGTCCTGTTGTTAGCTTCTCCCAATCGACATCACCCAACTCTTTCCTCATACCCTCAAGGTTTGCTGCCTTCCTGAAATCTAATAGCCTTATTCTACTATCCTGAACTATAACCCTTAACAGAATCCTTGCACACCCGATGTTATGGTCAATTTATCCTAAATGCTCCACCACCTCCACCATATTGAGATCGTTACTTAAAAAGAGGTCTAACACTGCACTCCCCCAAGTGGGCTTATCTACAAACTGGGATTAAAAGCAATCCTGGACTAAAACTGGGAAATCCTCATCTGCTCTGCCCTTTCCCTGTTCCTGGACCCAATCTATCCCTGGCAAGTTAAAATCCCCCATAATCAATACCCTTCCCTTACCACATACCACATGTACTCCTCCTTCCTCCTCTTCCTTCACACCTGGAGCCCTATAAAAGCATCCTATCAGTATCTTACTGTTTTTACAATCTCTAATCTCTACCCATGCAGAATCCTCCACATTAATTCTCTCCTTTATATCATCCCCCTCTCTCGATGCAATTCTGTCTTTTACCCAGATTGCTGCTCCTATTTTTTCCTTCCCATCACACTGATGCACCTTTTAGCCTTCTAATCCTGTCCTCTAGTTACTCGCCTTCTTAAACCGTGTCTCACTCACTGCAACTACATCATACTCCTCAAGAACAACTTTGGCATCAAGCTCTTCCATCTTATTATTTAAACGCCTGGAATGGTATAGAATATGTTTAACTTTTCCCTTCTTGAAATTCTATTTTCTTGCCTGAGCCAGGGGTCATCCCCATACCCAGATTTTTCTTCTTTCTCTCTCTCTGGCTCTTTCTCCATAATCTTCCTGGAATGTATGAGATGCGCCTGTCTTGTGTATAGAGTGAGTAAGATTGTTTAAGGGGTTTTTACGTGCTTAATAGATAAGACTTTCTTTGTGTACTACATTGCTTTTGTTGCTTGTAAATACAAGCTTTTGTTGTAAATAATGACCTTTGCCAAACCTGTTTGATTGTTTCCTTCCTCCATTGGTCAGGTCTAGTGTGTAATTATATGGGATGTTGTACCCCACAATTAGCTATGCTAGACAGCCGATCCCCACCTACAGTTCGCTTGGTGATACATAATAGACGAGGGTGGAAAGTAGAGAGCGAGGTTCCCTTTCTGTGGTGGTTAATTTGCCGGGACGGTAAAGTGAAACTAGACATGAGGGCCCTGCCAGAAATAACCACCACAGGCGGAATCCGTGGTTGCTTAGCAACTCGCTGGGCTGTGGAGTATCCGTGGCCTACCGGCTTAAGGATATAAGGTCGGGACATGGATCCAGGTGACCCATCATGACCCCCGCGGACCACGGATCCGCAACAATATACTGTCGGACCCCTACATTCGCGGGGGATATGTTCCTGAAAAATGCCGCGAATATCGAATCCACAAAAGTCGGGGCATTGTTTGAATGGGAAAAAGGGGGATAGGTTCCTGGCGGTTCATGATTCACAGGGGAAAATCAAAAATATCGTGAGAAACCGCAAATGCGCCTGCGAAAAACCGAAAAAACCCCTGTGAATATGTGAATCACAGGGCTGCGACTGTAGAAGCAGGTTACATTTTATGAACCGTGAATACGCAGGGTCTGCGAATAGCGGAACTGCGAATGTCGGGGCCCAACAGTGTACAGATTTCTGCAGTGATCGAGGCTCATAAAAGGAAGACATTGACACAGCAATGAGCAGAGGAAGTTGGCACATAGGGGAAGCCGGAGAAATATGGAATGAAAAAACATGTGGGCAGCATCTGGAGAGAAATAATATCGGACAATGGTGCTGTGTGAATCGAGTCGACAAGGAACGTGTAAGCAGACGAGAGCTGACCAAAATGGTAAATGTGAGAAAGTGCTGGTAGACAGGAAAGGAGAGCCAGTAAGAATGTAAAAGATCATCAATAGGCATAGGGATAATGTAAGATGATGATGGTTTCCACTTTAATCGAGTGGAGAGAGGAACGTAATTAGACAGACTTGGGGAAGTGACTCCGCAGGAGAGAGTAGAGTGGGACAAAAGAGTCAAGTAAGCAGTTTGGTTTTTGGGAAGGTAACGCGTTTTGCGTTGCTAGAAGAGCAAGTGCAGCCTGATTGGGGTGATTGTGGAATAAAATCTGAGGGGCCAGGTCAGGCAAGACCATAAATGAGATGATTATAAACTGCTGGTCCACCAACCTGTCTGCAGTGGGAGAGGAGCAGGCCTTGTATCTCAATCTCCTGTTGAGTAACTGCAACTAGTCTCCAGGGCTTGAATTCCACTGCTTCAAAGGATGAAGGTTAGATGTGGCAGCACCAGTCCACATTGGACATCCTTACTCCAGGGCACTGCAGATGAAGGCTTTGCACACTGTTAGGAACTGAGGACAGCCATTAAATGACTTTCCTCTGCTGAGGATTCCAAGGTGCTACCCTGCTCTGAAGGTAAGATTTGATATGAGATCGGCTCAGAAAAGGTTATTGCAAGTTCTTCGTCCAAGGAACTCCAAAGACTGCATCTTTGCCAAAAGTTGTTTGCAGAAGTAAACTGGAGGGTTGCCCACACAGACAGATTTATGTATAAACAAAGTGGGTGTATGTGTATGTGTGACTTGAAAGCATTGAATGACACATTCCTACGAAATGACCAGCTTTTTATTGTCTCCAATTTACCAGACAAGGATGCGGCTGCAGCCTACCTAGGTGTGGGAGATTTTTCATAAACAGTGAAATCACCTGCAAAGTGATATCTGGAGTTTTCCAAAGAGTCCGAGAGGTCTTTCATGTAAACAAGGAACAGGATATATTTCTGAGGAGGACACTCTCTTGAACGACACACCAGCCATGAAGCACGATCGATGGAAAACCATCGATGACGACACATTGCTTGTGAACATGAAGAAAATCCACCAGCCAGTCAAGGTGAAGACCCCGTGTGTCCTTGGCAGAAAGATTTACTCAGCTTCAATGTGTTTATGTCTCCCTGTATTGCAGTACTGAATCCATGGTGTTGTTTCTGATCAATGCTCTAAATTTCTCAAACTGTATACGTGCTAAATGTTCATGGAGTTGAAATGTGACATAAAATAAGATGGTAATGAACTGAGTTCAGGTGTGCTGATAATCTTACATTGTCATTGTCCATATGCTACATGGGCACTGTTGGCATCTGCAGTTACTGCATCAAAGCTAAATAATTTAAAAAAGAAATTAATTGCAGCCAAAAGAGGTCGGTATACACCTCACCAAACAGTTTGATCGAACTTCTACCAGTATATTGGTTACTTCAAAAATCGATTATTGTACAAAATTGTTGCACATTATTAAAGACTTCCTTTTTAACCGAAGAAAAAAAACGTAGCATGCATTATTTATAACAATGAAGTTCCCATTTAATTTCCTTTGAGGTGACTTATCTTTTGGAGTTTCTTACACAAAGGGTACGAAGAATGCTCGAAAGTTAGGAGAAAGCCTTGCTTGTTTTATCCACTACTTTGATACAAATTACACCAATTGTTAGGTTTGATTGTTCCAATTGATTGTTTACCAGTTGATTGTTCGGTCACCAATTCCTTTGGTTAGGCCTCATGTTAACAAATCCCACATACGGTGTATGTATATGTCAGAAAGTGAAATTTAGTCCAGTGTGTTCCTCTTACCCTTATAGTTCAATAGAGAGTCGTAGTTCGTATTGAAATGTTAACAAGGCAATTTATTTAAGGGACGTGAAATTAAATAAAACATTATGCTGTCATAACAGCTTTTGATTTGAGAAGACTAAAAAATAGGAAACGTTTGCCGAGAGATCTCGATGTAAGCTTGTGGAAAGGGGGGAGGTGATGTCACTGCTGGGGGGGGGGGGGGGGATATTTCAGAAGAGGATGCGGGAGTGGTAAAGTGAGGGAGTTAGTTGGGGAGCGGCCGGACAAGGTTTGCCTGGTAGAGATTGCGTGAAGGGCACTCTGGTGGACCAATCAGTCACTCTCGAGAGTTACCCTTGGAGGACTGAACCAGTTGGACATGGGAAGAAGGCTGAGGGTCGGTGACTACAATGAGTAAGCAACAGATACAAGTTGTAGGGTAGGGCCAGGCCTGCTCTGGGCCTAACAAGGATGGTACTTCCCACGTTTAGTGGGACATCAGCATTGGGTAGATTGTGCACTGATAGCGATTATCTGCTGGAGGCTGAGGCAGTGGTTGTTCATCTCCCCATCACTGATTGACGACGCTGTGCATGCAATAACTTTTTGGAGGTTGGCTTCAGGTAGGAATTAATAAAAGTGCTAATTATGTTGAAGTTGATCCCTGGTGGTGAGGCCTTGGACTTTCCTGAGTTTGTGTAAACTTATGAGTTTGCATTTGTGTAAGCCATCATTCTTTATCTGTGTGTCACATTTCAACAACATCGGTAAATTCATGTCCAAGAAATGGTTGAGGACGTGTTCAACATTGGGGTTTTATTTACAACTAAAATGGCTGCTAGTCGGCCATCTTGGATCTGATGTCGAAAAAGAATGACGGGCATACATAAACCATGGTTCCTTATCTGTGTGCCAAGTTTGAACAACATCGGTAAATTCATGTCCAAGAAATGGTTGAGGACGTGTTCAACATTGGGGTTTTTTATGCCTCTGCACCAAGGGTGCCGGAGACATTATGTTTCCGGGTTGTCCGTCCGTCCGGATTTTCGTTTACGCGATAACTCAAGAAGCAAATTGTAGAATTTCATCAAACTTGGTAAAAAGGTAAAGTAAGACAGGGCAATTAAGTGATTCGATTTTGGGCCAGATGTGATAAAGATCAAGGGTCAAAGGTCAAGGTCAAACTCTGAAATTTTACTGTTTACGCCCTAACTCAAGAAATATTGGACAGAATTTCATCAAACTTGGTATAAAGGTAAAGTTAGACAGGGCAGTTAACTGATTAGATTTTGGGCCAGATATGATAAAGGTCAAGGGTCAAATATGTCAATACTCAAGTGTTTGTGCGGGAGAACGGAGGCAGACCCGTCGACTGCGCGCACTCAAATTACTCTAGTGGACAACTAAAATGGATGCGAGTCGGCCACCTTGGGTATGATCTCGAAAAAAATGACATGCATATGTAAGCCATCATTCCTTATTGGTCTTCCAAGTTTGAACAAGAGCGGTAAATGAATGTCTTATAAATGGTTGAGGACGTGTTCAATACCTGTTTTTTAACATCTAAAATGGCTGCCAGTCTACCAGTCGGCCATGTTTGTTCAGATCACAAAATAAAGTGAGAAACAAGTGTATGCCATCAAGTGTTGTGCTTGTGCCCAGTTTGAACAAAATCTGACCATGCCTGTCTGAGAAATGGTTGGGGACACATTTAAGCAGCAAAATGGTTGCCAGTCGGCCATGTTGGATCTGATCTCGAAACAAAATA
The DNA here is from genome assembly GCA_035128595.1 of Eptatretus atami. NCBI lineage: Eukaryota > Metazoa > Chordata > Myxini > Myxiniformes > Myxinidae > Eptatretus > Eptatretus atami. Next base: position 50,707,241 of record CM068955.1, read on the forward strand.
ATATGTAAGCCATCATTCTTTATCTGTGTGCCACGTTTGAACAACATTGGTTAATGCATGTCCGAGAAATGGTTGAGGACGTGTTCAACATCGGGTTTTCTTACAACTTAAATGGCTGCCAGTCAGCCAACTTGGATCTGAACTCGAAAAAAAATGACTTTGCTTTTTTGTTTCCCGTCATGTGTTGTCTTTTTGCCAAGTACGAATAAAATCGGTCCATACATGTCAGAGATATGTTTGCGGACGCACGAACGCACGCACGGACAAAAAAAATCGAGACCAAATCCACAAGCCCCAGTTTTTGACTAAGTCCAACGAGGGCTAATAATATTTGACATCATGCATATCTTACCTTGAATGAAACACATTCACCAACAAGCACAACCACCCAACTCACCTCTGGATCAAACTGTTATTCAAATATTCAAACAGTATACATAAACGGTTTTTATGCCTCCAGCGACAAAGTCGCCGGTGGCATTATGTTTCCGGGTTGTCTGTGTTTACGCAAGTCCATCCGTCCATGCTATTTTTCTGTTTTCTCCGCAACCCGATTGACACAAAGTTTTCACCATAGGTGCGACTATTCATGTAAAATGTTTTTATGATAACTATGACGTCATCTGTGAAGTAGTGTGGCAGCCATGTTGGAAAAAAGGAAAACCTTTTGGACTTTGGACGTTTTATGATGTGATAGGTGACTTTGTTATGATGTTATAATTCAGGTCAGATCAGGCATGGGAGCATGCGCCAGAGCAGCGCGTCGCTGCGTCCACTTTCCAGCGGTACTCTAAGGGCCTCCGTCTGGCCATCACCCAGGCAGATGCTTGGCCCATCCCCATCTCCTTGAAGATGCTGATCAACCTGCTGCAACCACGAGATACGTGGTCGCCCATTGGCCTCCTCCACTCACGCTGAGAGAATCTGGTGAGCAGGATCAGCGTCAGGAAAACGAGCCACATGTCCATACAGCCGCAGCTGATGCTCACGGACTATGCAGGTAACAAATCTCATTTGAGTCTCTTCAGCAACTGCTCGTTGGACACAAAGTCCGACCAGCGATAGCCAAGGCTTCTCCGAAGAGACCTGGTACCAAAGGAATTAAGTCTCCGTCTCAGATCCCTGGTGAGAGTCCAAATCTCACATCCATAGAGCAAGACTGGAAGCACCACGACCTGAAGACTTGGACTTTCATCTTTCTGAACAGGTACCGACAGTGCCACACCCCGTGACACAGTGAATCCATGACTCCCCAGGCCCAACCCAGA
>CM068955.1:50709004-50723974 GCA_035128595.1 Eptatretus atami
CAGTTTTAGTGGCACCCCACGAAGACCAAGAATCCTCCAGAGGGAATCCCGATTCACTGAATCAAACGCTGAAGAGAGATCAACATAGGCTGCAAGCAGCCCCTGCAGAAACTCTCGTCTGCGTTCGGTGAGGATCCGAAGAGCAAGAGAGAGACCTCTTTTTGCCATTTTTTATGTCCCAGGCTGTGGCAATCATGGATATGAATTTATTACGTGCTGCAGACATGAGAATTTGATGCGCCTGGTTGGAGAGAGATGGGGAGGGGTATCTCGGGGTTGATTAAAACGCGTCAGGAGACGAGCCCTCTTCCTGAATGCCCACAACGCCTGACACCAATTCACCAGCCATCCATCCAATAATCACAAACCCTTCATTGACAAAGAGAGCAAGGAATGACCAACGACAAACCACCCGATGCTGACACCCGGTTACCATGGCCGATTCTTAGCCCAATGCCCCCCACCGCAATGCTCCCTTCGCCTTTTACTAGGCGGCCCATTGACACCCAGGGTTTCTTCTGTTAATACAAGCTTGTTTATTTCTTTTTGTCTATGTCCGTGTGAGTAGAGCAAGCAGCGCAGCAGCTCAATAGTGGTCGTTGGTTTCGATCCCCCTGGAGCTTTTTCTGCTTTGCGAAGCTGCCTGAGCATTGTTTCTCTTACAGTGGGCTGGGCAGTTGGCCATTTTCTGAACTCTGAATGGACAATACAGCTCGGCCTTAAATTGAATCTGTTGCATTTCAAAAACTGCTGCAGTTCGCAAGCTACGAGGAAATGTGACATAATTTTACAGTACTTCAAATCCCCTCCTATTTAATCAGTTTGAGATGAAATGAAAACACCAGTTTTAAACCACTCCAGAAAGCGGTTTTGGGGAGGAAGTCATTCGCTAACACCACGGTCCAAGGAACAGCAAGACAGCTATCGCATCGCAAGTTTTTGAGTGACCTGATCGCATGAAGCCATCCTGTTTGTTTCGAGACGATCAAATATGTCCATTTCGGCAAACCAAAACTATTATATTTTTAGCTTAAGCAAAAAAAGCTAATCTGTTTTACATACAAGAGCTCTTCTCTCTGTATTAATCCATTCATATAAACAGACCACACACACCACAGAGTTAGTTGCCTTATTGACTTAAAATTCGCAATGGATGTCATGGTATCTACCAGATGAGTTGGCCATCGTACGTCTGTGCACTGTCACATCCCAAGTGCTCAGATGGATACGAGTCTGGGATTTACCAATGTGCTGACCTTTTCCTAGGTCAAAGGCCTTAATGAATTTCAATATAGTCCCGGGAAAAAGAAAAGGAAAAAAAACAAAAAAAAACCCACCACAGCATCCATTCCATGGGAAGCCTGTGTAGCTTTCCATCCCTTAAGGAAGTCCAATCTCAAAGGTTTCCATCATGACAGCCTTCAGGTCATACCGACAATAGAAAAAGGGGGGGGGGGAGGAACCCTTCAAGATTAAGTCCTGCAATTCATCCATGCATGATGTCCTCAATCGGTTGCTTTGTGAAGTAGAATGGCACTCAGTAAGAAGCCTAACCTCCGACAGGCCCTGAACAGGTTTACGTTTTTGTATCCCACCCCCGAAAGCGCGAATCTGGATCCGGACCTGAACAGAAATCTAATTGGCTTGTTCTTGTCCAACCTAAACACCTCATCCACTCCGTTGGTCACAACTCGTCCACAACCTTCGAAAAAATCGGCAATAACATCGCTTTAGCCCCATCTCTCAATGGTGAAGAATCATTTCAATTTTTTTAAAAAAATCTCGTTTACGGATTCAGATTCGGAATCTCACCAAATTTTATAATAAACTCGTCCTTGTTCCACACATCCAACCTGTCCCCAGTTTTGTCTGAATCGTCAAGCTTTTTCGAGATATCATGCTATGTATAGTTTTTGGCCCTACTTCTCAGTGGTGAGAACACTTAAAAATTATGTAATCCAGATCCGGATCCTTCAAAAATCTAATCATTTCGTCCTTCACACATCCAACCTGTCCCAACAATTTCTCCCGAACGTTCAACTAACTTTTTTGATATCTGTTCACAGAACAGCCAAACAGACAGAACAGCACAGGGGTGAAAGATACCTCCACCACTTCAGTGCAGAGGTAACCAAAACTGTTCCCTCAAGACGTTGTCCCCTTGAGTCAAGACGTCTGATCCTTTGCGTGAGGTATCTTTCTTTAACAAAACTGATGTCACGAGGTGGATTAATTCGAAAGCAAAGTAGAAATGTGGAAGCGTATTAAATACAAGCCTTCGAAAACACAGATTAAAACATTGTGAGAATAACTATTTGTCCAGCAAAGCTGAAAAAGCTCCAGATGGTCTGATGGAGATATTTCCAGCAAAAGTCAATAAGCTGAACACTTACCAGCAACAAATTTGGCTGCACATGTAACAAGTTGGCTTCTGGGCAATGGCGGCAAATGGTTGGACAACCTGTATTACATGACCAGACGTTTGAAAGAGCATTAGCGGAGATCTGGAGACACTTGCTAAACCTCTGCAGTAAGACAGTTTTCACTGGTCAGAGCTCGTCAATATATATCTTATCTGCCGTCGTATCAAGAAGAAGGCATTGCATAATAAACTTTGGCAGCAGGGTGCAGGAGAACTGCTACAAGACATAATCTTAGCCACTAAATTTAAAACCGAACAGCTGATCGATGTTTCTCGCACTGCGCTCCAGTACAGTATACTGCATAACTAGTTTAAGATCACGTGAGCAAAAATCTTCTCAGCATTTTTGACAAGCGGTTCTTATCTTATCGGAATTAAACACGCACAAAGACTGCACACACGACATGGGGTTTGAAATTTAACAATTAACCTGGATCATTGACAACACGAGAATGGACAGAATTCTGAGTTTCAGTGGCACTCGCCTTACTGTGAATGGCAAATGAAAGTCTGCAAAGTTGACAGACAAATGGAATAGGATACACACAGAGATCAATTCAAGTAGAAAACGGCTGGGCTGGCACGAGCAGACACACACACCCGTAGAACCTTCTTACTTCCACGCAATCAATTGAGTGCTTGTGCTTTATCAAATTTACTGGGAATGGTGTAAAAGTGAATGAGGACCCTTCCTGAAATACAAGCAGAGCTATCAGAAGAAGCAGATGTTGAAGTGCAATCAGACAACTAAAAGCTAATTAAAACCAGAAGAGGGGTAAAACGCCATCTTGGATGGTAATCATGACGAGGATGCAGGATCTCATAAACATGGAATCGAGTGTAACTGTTAGATTCCTCTCATGCGACGTAAATTTGGTAGTGCGGACACCGTATTACAAACTAACCAGTGTGTTGTTGGTGGGTGCAGATCCCCTGTTGCAAAGACAGTCCTTATCGTATTGGAAAGTGAAGCTTTGCCAAGTTTCAAAAATGACTGCAAATTGTACACCAATAGAAATGGGTGTAATAATTGTGACATTTATCACACAGCTGATGATATGAATGCATATTAAAAAGCTAAACATGCTGTACATTCTCTTATTAATGTAATTTTGCCAGAATATACTCTTTTGCTTCAATCCAATCTGAATTATTCTATCAGGGTCGTCACAATGCTTGTCAACCCTTGCAAAAGATTGTGACTGCCTTTGTGTGCAGAGGTTAATTAGTTTTCCCTTTTGTCATTTTTTTACAGATTGAGCGATTCCCCCCCACAAATGCTCCGGAAAATATCACAGAACATGGCCATAAAATTATTCTCGTATGACAATGAATGAGCAAAATGGATCCACACGACACATTAAGGCTTGTGTCTCAGCTGTAAAATGTGTAATAGTAAAAGCGTCTGCAGATGTATGTGGGAATAAACCTGGTAGAACGCTTACAGTGTTGCTCACCTAAAATGTGATAATAAAGTAATGCAACAACTTTTTAACAAAGGGGACAAGACATGTGCCACACTGTAAGGTCAATCTGCAGTCTGGAACTAATGAATAAAATGACAGACACTGGGCCTTATCTGCCCATTTGCACCACGCCTGCTCTCTCCTTTAAACACCTACCCTCTTCCATTGGACGTGGCACACTTTGTAACTGGTATCTGAATGGGAATTTGGAATTGCAGCAAAAACACTGTAAATTGACTTGAGCAAATGTCATGGTTTATTTTGACGTCATTATTTGGAGATCCTTCGCTATTTATTTTTTTTAAATCATCGCAGTGTTAATTGAAACAATTGTTTCGCACAGTTTATAAATACAGTTAAAAACAAAAGTGATGCAGCCCGTGAATGTCGCTACAACCATAATGTTTCACAAACAAACATGGCAGGATCATATGCATATACGGTTTTGTTTAAACCTAGCACATCGCGGCGCGTTTCTCTTGGCTCAAATTGCCTTTTTGCCAAAACACCTCATTTCAGGCAATTTCGCCCTTGCACTTAGCACGAGCAGCAACGCCCATCATTTCTCGGGCCATCTTGTACGTGCAAAGAGCAATAAAGCACGCGTTTTCTCCCTGCGACCGCAAAAAGCAGCTGTTTGGTTCCCGTGTTGACGGCCCCAAACTGCAGGGATACGAGCCAAGGAGGGTTGTGGTTAAGCTGTCACCTTGAGATGAGCAGATTTTCTCCCCGCATCTCTATTACGAGGTCATCCGAGACCCTCCGCAGGCGACAGAGTCACCGAGCCTCAGGGGGCTCAGAGGGGGTTCGGACCGTCACCGTGGCACAGGGGCGACGGTAACCGTGAAATGGGAGTCACTGATCCTGGGCCCATCACCTCTATCGCCCAAATTGATCGTCATGAGCGCTGCAGGTCGTATTTGAAGCCTCAGCAGTACACTCGAGTTGTGCCATTACTGTAACTTACATAACAGTGGGTGCAACGAGCAACATTTAGGGCATTATGTAATGCAACCACAAGGACGATCAATTCAGAATAGCATTGTATACTGAAAGCAGAATACCACCAAAGCACCAAAGGGTTAAATGATTCCAAGGACGTGAGAAACAATATTTGACACCCGAGGGGTAATTTTCAGCGTGTTGGGGAGGGCCGCAACCCTGGCCCATAAACAGCATGCTTTGCACCGGAGCACCACCAGGTTTAAATTGAGTAACATTACCAATCAACTTGCTAAGTACGACACAAATATGAATCAACTATATATATAATATATATATATATATATAACTATATATATATATATGCTTCAACCACTGAATACTCACCAGCTAACTTCGGGACAGCTTGTTCGTTTAAAGCAAACGAGATGCCCTCAGGATGACCTCCACCTCCTCCACCACCTCACCACCTCCTCCCCATCCCTCGCTTTCTTCTTCTCTTTTATAAAAAAAAGATAGAACAGCCAAAAACGAGCCTGTTTAGAGCTCAATGCACGTTATACATGGAGATGAGGTGGGAGCTTTGTTTGTCGCGTGGAGGCTTGTGTTACGGGTCACACAAAGTGGGGGCAGGAGGAAGCGTAATTTTCCAAGCAAGGTGGTCAGAAACAGATCTATTGACACGTAAGAAAATATAAATTTAACTCACACGCGAAGAAACAGGATTAAAAATGTGATATTTTCCCTTCCAAATAACTCGCGATAACTATTTTGATTTCAATGTACGTCAGTTTGGTGGAATGAGGAATTCAAAGCACGAGTCGTACGTGGTCGTATGGCGAGTCTTAAGCAGTCTCACAGCTCAGTGTGCGTACACCGTATGGCGAGCCCATTCACAGCCACATGGGCCAATCCAGGTAGCAGCAGAAACGTCTCGGTAAATAAACGACAAATAAAATAAATATTTACATATCGACCTGTTAATAATGCATAACCATTGACCTTTCAACATTCCATTTGTGCTCGTTCCTATCCTCCTGAAGAAGAGCAACGCCAGGTTCATCGTTCACGGGTCAAAAAAATAAAACCCAATCAATATCGCTGGTTATCCATCATGGTTAAAAACAACAACCGACTTGATACAAGTACACAAACCAGTTTGATATTCGGTCATTAATTCCTTTGGTTAGCCTCACACATCAACGCATCCCACCATACGGTGAATATTATGGAAAAAAAACACACAAAAGACCACAGATTAGCATCCAGGTGGAGCATTTGAGCCCATCGGCCTGTGGCCCACATTCCACATCACCCAAAATCAGCAACACAGATCAAAATAGAAAATGCTGTTCCCCCACCTCCATTTCCAGGAGGGGGCAAGCGCGAAGACGTTCTTGGGTAAAAAAAAAATCACCAACACTCCTTCACTAACCCCCACAAACAACAAACAGTGCACACATGCACTACAATCACCCATCAAAAATCTACTCAAAACTCCTGCCAACATCCCCAATCCCCCTCAACCTCCATAAGTCCAGTTCCCTCTAATTCTAATTTAACTCATCAAACTGTTTCTGCTCATACCTTTCTCAGGGAGACCATTCATGCATTAACTACTCTCTGAGTGAAAGTCCCTGCCTTACTACCGTCTTAACTCTCGTCATCTTTACCCTCAGGCCTATGGCCCCTGGTTCTATCAGTCTACTCTGTTCGAATAATTCCAAATCTGCACATACTTTTAAATCAATATCTTTCATTGATCTTTAACATCTCCATTATACTCTCCTCATAACTGCTTCCTTTTTAGTGAATAAAGCCTTGTCTCCTTCAGCCACTCTCATAGCTGAGGTCTAGCTAGGCCCGGAATCAAAGTAGCCCTGCCGTTGAAGCCCTCTTCCATGGCATCAATGTCATTCTGCAATGGTGATGACCAAACCTGCCACACAATATTCTATTACCTGTACAATGAAACCAACCACCTCTTTGTGATTATATTAATCGCGCCCTCCGAAATACAACCTAAACCCGATTGTCTTACCATCTCTCTGCCTCGGCATGTGCTATCTTCTTACCTCACCACTCTAGTACCACCCCCAGATCCTTCTCCTGTGTTTGAAATGCTCCAAAATTACCCCTTGCTCGTAATCTCTATTTCATTGTTCTTTTCCCATCCCCACACCTTACACCTTGCTCAGGTTAAATTCCCTCTGCCAAATCTTTTGCCACAATTATGCATATACATACTTTCCTGTATTGATCACCACCCCCTCTTACTATCCACCTACCTCCAAGCTTTTTGGTGTCATCTATAAATTTGAAACTACTCTTCACCCCATTAATCCAAATCATTTGATGTAAATGATGAATACGTAATTGGTACCAAGTTACTGATTCTTAGCCAGTTTAATATCTTAAGCCATGGTCCTTCTCATCCTCTCTTTTTGGCTTGCCGTTGTTATTTTCTTAACTCTGCCTCTGTTTTACTTCAAGAAGTGATATAAATCTAAACTCCAGTCTGTTTATCTTGAACCTACTAAATGCCTTCTGCTTCTCCTTAATAACATTCCTTATCTCATACCTCAACCACCTGTCTTCTTTCTGCTTCTTAGTTTTACACCTCATTGATGTAACTGTACTCTGTCTGCACTCTACACATTCGGTCCTGGAAGGTTTCCCATTTCTCTGATGCTGATGTTGTCCTGTTGTTAGCTGTCTCCAATCGACATCGACCAACTCTTTCCTCATACCTCAAGGTTTGCTGCCTCTGAAATCAAATAGCTTATTCTTACTATCCTGAACCTATAACCTTACAGAATCCTTGCACACCAGAATGTTAAATGGTTAATTTTCCTAAATGCTCCACCACCTCCACCATATATTGAGATCCGTTACTTAAGAAAGAGGTCTAACCACTGCATCCCCCAAGTGGGCTTATTCTACAAGACTGGGATATAAAGCAACTCCTGACTAAAACTGGGAAATCCTCCATCTGCTCTGCCCTTTCCCTGTTCCTGGACTCAATCTATCCTGGCAATTAAAATCCCCATAATCAAATACCCTTCCCTTACCACATGCCATTTTGATTCTTCCATGTATCCTCCTTCCTCCTCTTCCTCACACCTGGAGCCCTATAAAAGAATCCATCAGTATCTTACTGTTTTTACAATCTCTAATCTCTACCCATGCAGAATCCCTCACATTAATTCTTCCTTTTATATATCCCCCTCTCTCAATGAATTTCTGTCTTTTATTCCAGATTGCTGCTTCCTATTTTTCTTTCCATCACACTGATGCACCTTTTAGCCTTCTTAATCCTGTCCTCTAGTTACTCGCCTTCTAAAACCGTGTCCCACTCACTTGCACTACATCATACTCCTCAAGAACAACTTGGGCATCAAGCTCTTCCATCTTATTATTTAACGCCTGGAAGGTATAGAATAGTTTTAACTTTTCCCTTCTGAAATTCTATTTTCTTGCCCTGAGCCAGGGGTCATCCCATACCCAGATTTTCTTCTTTTCTCTCTCTTGGCTCTTTCTCCATAATCTTCCTGGAATGTATGAGATGCGCCTGTCTGTGTATAGAGTGAGTAAGATTGTTTAAGGGGTTTTTACGTGCTTAATAGATAAGACTTTCTTTGTGTACTACATTGCTTTGTTTGCTTGTAAATACAGCTTTTGTTGTAAATAATGACTTGCCAAACCTGTTTTGAGTTGTTTCCTTCCTCCATTGGTCAGGTCTAGTGTTAATTAATATGGGATGTTGTACCCCACAATTAGCTATGCTAGACAGCCGACCGCCACCGCAGTTCGCTTGGCGATACTAGATAAATAGACGGAGGTGGAAAGTAGAGAGCGAGGTTCCCTTTCTGTGGTGGTTAATTTGCCGGACGGAAAGTGAAAAGACATGAGGGCCTGCAAATAACCCAAGGTGGAATCCGTGTTGCTTGCAACTCGCGGGCTTGGGTGGAAAGTAAGCGGTTCTTCTGTGGTTAATTGCCGGGACGTAAAGTGAAACTAGCCACGAGGGCCCTGCCAGAAATAACCACCACAGGCGGAATCCGGGTTGCTTAGCAACTCGCTGGCTGTGGAGTATCCGTGGCCATACCGGCTTAAGGATATAGGTCGGGACATGGATCCAGGTGACCCATCGTGACCCCGCGGACCACGGATTCGCAACAATATACTGTCGGACCCCTACTCGCAGGGGATATGTTCTGAAAAATGCCGCGAATATCGAATCCCACAAGTCGGGGCATGTTTTTGAATGGGAAAAAGGGGATAGGTTCCTGGCGGTCATGATTCACAGGGGAAATCAAAAATATCGTCAGAACGCCAAATGCGCCTGCGAAAACCGAAAAAACCATGTGAATATGTGAATCACAGGGCTGCGACTGTAGAAGCAGTTACATTTTAATGAACCTGAATACGCAGGGTCTGCGAAAGCGGAACTGCGAATGTCGGGGCCCAAAAGTGTACAGATTTCTGCAGTGATCGAGGCTCATAAAAGGAAGACATTGACACAGCAAATGAGCAGAGGAAGTTGGCACATAGGGAAGCCGGAGAATATGGAATGAAAAAAACATGTGGAGCATCTGGGAGAAATAATATCGGACAATGGTGCTGTGTGAATCGAGTCGACAAGGAACGTGTAAGCAGACGAGAGCTGACCAAATGGAAATGTGAGAAAGTGCTGGTAGACAGGAAAGGAGAGCCAGTAAGAATGTAAAAGATATCAATAGGCATAGGGATAATGTAAGATGATGATGGTTTCCACTTTAATCAAGTGGAGAGAGGAACGTAATAACAGACTTGGGAAGTGCTCCGCAGAGAGAGTAGAGTGGGACAAAAGAGTCAAGTAAGCAGTTTTGGTTTTTGGGAAGGTAACGCGATTTTGCGTTGCTAGAAGAGCAGTGCAGCCTGATTTGGGGTGATTGTGAATAAAATCTGAGGGGCCAGGTCAGGCAAGACCATAAATGAAATGATTATAAACTGCTGTCCACCAACTTGTCTCAGTGGGAGAGGAGCAGGCCTTGGTATCTCAATCTCCTGTTTGAGTAACTGCAACTAGTCTCCAGGGCTTGAATTCCACTGCTTCAAAGGATGAAGGTTAGATGTGGCAGCACCAGTCCACATTGGACATCCTTACTCCAGGGCACTGCGATGAAGGCTTTGCACACTGTTAGGAACTGAGGACAGCCATTAAATGACTTTCTTCTGCTGAGGATTCCAAGGTGCTACCCTGCTCTGAAGGTAAGATTTGATATGAGATCGGCTCAGAAAAGGTTATTGCAAGTTCTTCGTCCAAGGAACTCCAAAGACTGCATCTTTTGCCAAAAGTTGTTTGCAGAAGTAAACTGGAGGGTTGCCCACACAGACAGATTTTATGTATACAAAGTGGGTGTATGTGTATGTGTGACTTGAAAGCATTGAATGACACATTCCTACGAAATGACCAGCTTTTTTTATTGTCTCCAATTTACCAGACAAGGATGCGGCTGCAGCCTACCTAGGTGTGGGAGATTTTTCATAAACAGTGAATCACCTGCAAAGTGATATCTGGAGTTTTCCAAAGAGCCGAGAGGTCTTTCATGTAAAAAGGAACAGGATAATTTCTGAGGAGGACACTCTCTTGAACGACACACAGCCATGAAGCACGATCGATGGAAAACCATCGATGACGACACATTGCTTTGTAACATGAAGAAAATCCCACACAGCCAGTCAAGGTGAAGACCCGTGTGTCCTTGGCAGAAAGATTTACTCAGTTCAATGTGTTTATGTCTCCTGTATTGCCAGTACTGAATCCATGGTTTGTTTCTGATCAATGCTCTAAATTTCTCAAACTGTATACGTGCTAAATGTTCATTGGAGTTGAAATTAGACATAAAATAAGATGGTAATGAACTGAGTTCAGTGTGCTGATAATCTTTACATTGTCATTGTCCATATGCTTACATGGGCACTGTTGGTCGATCATTCTGAGTTCAGTTACTGCATACAAAGCTAAATAATTTAAAAGAAATTAATTGCGCCAAAGAGGTCGGTATACACCTCACCAAACAGTTTGATCGAACTTCTAGCCAGTAATATTGGTTACTTTCAAAAATCGATTATTGTACAAAATTGTTGAGCACATTATTAAAGACTTCCTTTTTAACCGAAGAAAAAAAACGTAGCATGCATTATTATAACAATGAAGTTTCCCATTTAATTTCCTTTGAGGTGACTTATCTTTTGGAGTTTCTTACACAAAGGGTACGAGAATGCTCGAAAGTTAGGAGAAAGCCTTGCTTGTTTTATCCACTACTTTGATACAAATTACCCAATGGTTAGGTTGATTGTTCAATTGATTGTTTACCAGTTGAATTGTTCGGTCACCAATTCCTTTGGTTAGGCCTCATGTTAACAAATCCCACATACGGTGTATGTATATGTCAGAAAGTGAAATTTTAGTCCAGTGTGTTCCTCTTACCCTTATAGTTCAATAGAGAGTCGTAGTTCGTATTGAAATGTTAACAAGGCAATTTATTTAAGGGACGTGAAATTAAATAAAACATTATGCTGTCATAACAGCTTTTGATTTGAGAAGACTAAAAAATAGGAAACGTTTGCCGAGAGATCTCGATGTAAGCTTGTGGAAAGGGGGGAGGTGATGTCACTGCTGGGGGGGGGGGGGGGATATTTCAGAAGAGGAGCGGGAGTGGTAAAGTGAGGGAAGTTAGTTGGGGAGCGGCCGACAAGTTTGCCTGGTAGAGAGTTGCGTGAAGGGCACTCTGGTGGACCAATCAGTCACTCTCGAGAGTTACCCTTGGAGGACTGAACCAGTTGGACATGGGAAGAAGGCTGAGGGTCGGTGACTACAATGAGTAAGCAACGATACAATTTAGGGTAGGGCCAGGCTGCTCTGGGCCTAACAAGGATGGTACTTCCCACGTTTAGTGGGACATCAGCGTTGGGTAGATTGTGCACTGATAGCGATTATCTGCTGGAGGCTGAGGCAGTGGTTGTTCATCTCCCCATCACTGATTGACGACGCTGTGCATGCAATAACTTTTTGGAGTTGGCTTCAGGTAGGAATTAATAAAGTGCTAATTATGTTGAAGTTTGATCCCTGGTGGTGAGGCTTGGACTTTCCTGAGTTTTGTGTAACTTATGAGTTTGGCATTTGTGTAAGCCATCATTCTTTATCTGTGTGTCACATTTCAACAACATCGTAAATTCATGTCAAGAAATGGTTGAAGGAACTGTTTCAATCATTGGGTTTTATTTACAACTAAAATGGCTGCTTAGTCGGCCATCTTGGATCTGATGTCGAAAAGAATGACGGGCATACATAAACCATGGTTCCTTATCTGTGTGCCAAGTTTGAACAACATCGGTAAATTCATGTCCAAGAAATGGTTGAGGAGTGTTCAACATTGGGGTTTTTTATGCCTCTGCACCAAGGGTGCCGGAGACATTATGTTTCGCGGTTGTCCGTCCGTCCGGATTTTCGTTTACGCGATAACTCAAGAAGCAAATTGTAGAATTTCATCAAACTTGGTAAAAAGGTAAAGTAAGACAGGGCAATTAAGTGATTCGATTTTGGGCCAGAGTGATAAAGATCAAGGTCAAAGGTCAGGGTCAAAACTCGAAATTTTACTGTTTACGCCTACTCAAGAAATATTGGACAGAATTTATCAAACTTGTATAAAGGTAAAGTTAGACAGGGCAGTTAACTGATTAGATTTTGGGCAGCATATGATAAAGGTCAAGGGTCAAATATGTCAATACTCAAGTGTTTGTGCGGGAGAACGGAGGCAGACCCGTCGACTGCGCGCACTCAATTACTTAGTGGACAACTAAAATGGATGCGAGTCGGCCACCTTGGGTATGATCTCGAAAAAATGACATGCATATGTAAGCCATCATTCCTTATTGGTCTTCCAAGTTTGAACAAGACGGTAATGAAATGTCTTATAAATGGTTGAGGACGTGTTCAATACCTGTTTTTAACATCTAAAGATGGCTGCCAGTCTACCAGTCGGCCATGTTTGTTCAGATCACAAAATAAAGTGAGAAACAAGTGTATGCCATCAAGTGTTGTGCTTGTGCCCAGTTTGAACAAAATCTGACCATGCCTGTCTGAGAAATGGTTGGGGACACATTTAAGCAGCAAAATGTTGCCAGTCGGCCATGTTGGATCTGATCTCGAAACAAAATAAATAGTGTAAGCCATCATTCTTTATCTTGTGCCACGTTTGAACAACATTGGTATGCATGTCAAGAAATGGTTGAGGACGTGTTCAACATCGGGTTTTCTTACAACTTAAAATGGCTGCCAGTCAGCCAACTTGGATCTGACTCGAAAAAAATGACATTGCTTTTTTGTTTCCCGTCATGTGTTGTCTTTTTGCCAAGTACGAATAAAATCGGTCCATACAGTCAGAGATATTTTGCGGACGCACGAACGCACGCACGACAAAAAAAATCGAGACCAAATCCAACAAGCCCAGTTTTTGACTAAGTCCAACGAGGGCTAATAATATTTGAACCTGCATATCTTACCTTGAATGAAACACATTCCCAACAAGCACAACCACCCAACTCACCTCTGATAAAACTGTTATTAAATATTCAAACAGTATACATAAAGGTTTTATGCCTCCAGCGAACAAAGTCGCCGTGGCATTATGTTTCCGGGTTGTCTGTGTTTTACGCCAGTCCATCCGTCCATGCTATTTTTCTGTTTCTCCGCAACCCGATTGACACAAAGTTTTCACCATAGGTGCGACATTCCTGTAAAATGTTTTATGATAACTATGACGTCATCTGTGAAGTAGTGTGGCAGCCATGTTGGAAAAAAGGAAACCTTTTGGACTTTTGGACGTTTTAGATGTGTGATAGGTGACTTTGTTATGATGTTATAATTCAGGTCAGATCAGGCATGGGAGCATGCGCCAGAGCAGCGCGTCGCTGGCGTCCACTTTCCAGCGGTACTCTAAGGGCCTCCGTCTGGCCATCACCCAGGCAGATGCTTGGCCCATCCCATCTCCTTGAGATGCTAATCAACCTGCTGCAACCACGAGATACGTGGTCGGCCATTGGCCTCCTCCCTCACGAGCTCCCCGCTGAGAGAATCTGGTTGAGCAGGATCAGCGTCAGGAAAACGAGGCCACATGTCCATACAGCCGCAGCTGATGCTCACGGACTATGCAGGTAACAAATCTCATTTGAGTCTCTTCAGCAACTGCTCGTTGGACACAAAGTCCGACCAGCGATAGCCAAGGATCTCTCCGAAGAGACCTGGTACCAAAGGAATTAAGTCTCCGTCTCAGATCCTGGTGAGAGCCAAATCTCACATCCATAGAGCAAGACTGGAAGCACCACGACCTGAAGACTGGACTTTCATCTTTTGAACAGGTACCGACAGTGCACACCCCGTGACCAGTGAATCCATGACTCCCCAGGCCAACCCAGATGTCTATGACCTCTGGCTCACAGCCAGCAGAGACATGAATATCTGCCAAGGAAAGTGAATCTCTACGTGACCTCAATCCTCACCACAAACAGGTACGACAAGATAGCAGCATCAAGATGTCATCAAAAGCCTGATCTTAGTTTTGACAAGGGAAACCCGTAATCCCAGCAGCTCTGACTCCTCATTCAGCACCTCGAGGTCTACCAAAGGATATTAGAGTCTCTGCAAAGATGACTGCATCATCTGCAAATCAAGGTTAGAGATCTTGACATTCCCATCGATGCACCCCAACTTGATCTCTCCAACATCCTCCCAGAATCCAGTCCATACAAGTGCTGAAAAAATGTGGGGGCCAGTACACACCCAACGGACTCCAGTAACAATGGAAATAAGGCAGAGAGGTACCACCACATCTCACAGCATTCTCAGTCCCAGAGTATAGTTCAGACACAGATTGAATCAGTTTTAGTGGCACCCACAAGACCAAGAATCCTCCACGAGGGAATCCCGATTCCTGAATCAAACGCTGAGAGAGATCACACTAGGCTGCAAGCAGCCCCTGCAGAAACTCTCGTCTGCGTTCGGTGAGGATCGAAGGCAAGGATACGGGTCAATCGTTAACTCTTTGTTGTAAGCCGACTGGTCTGGACGCTGATGCTTCAAGAAGATAGTGGCGA
>CM068955.1:50779216-50791044 GCA_035128595.1 Eptatretus atami
GATGACCCACAAAATATATAATGGAGAAGAAATTAAATACCTATGGAATCTTTTTTTAATGCCATGAACAAACCTTGGCACATCACGGGTGATAAGGTGGGTGGTCAAGTTTCATCGAAATTGTGTGTGTGGTTTCAGAGAATAAAGCAAATACATATTTTGGGGAGCACCCCCACGTAGAACCCCTTGGACCCCAGTTTTTTTTTTTAATGTCGTGAACAAACTTCAGTACATCACGTGATGAAGGTGATAGTCAAGTTTCATCGGAATTGTGTGTAGTTTCTGAGAAGGAAGCAATACAGTGGGGAGAACAATATTTGATACACTGCCGATTTTGCAGGTCCACTTACAAAGCACGTAGAGGTCTGTATTTTATCATAGGTACACTTCAACTGTAAAAGACGGAATCGAAAACAAAAATCCTGAAAATCACATTGTATGATTTTAAAAAATTAATTTGCATTTTATTGCATGAATAAGTATTTGTTCACCTACCAACCAGTAAGAATTCCGGCTCTAAACACCTGTTAGTTTTGTCTTTATTGAAGCCCTCCCATTCTCCACTCATTACCTGTATTAACTGCACCTTTTGAACTCGTTATCTGCATAAAAGACAGCTGTCCACACTCAATCAATCAGACTCCAACCTCTCCACAATGGGCAAGACCAGAGAGCTGTCTAAGGACATCAGGGACAAAATTGTAGACTTGCACAAGGCTGGGATGGGCTACAGGACAATAGGCAAGCAGCTTGGTGAGAAGGCAACAGCTGTTGGCGCAATTATTAGAAAATGGAAGAAGTTCAAGATAACAGTCAATCTCCCTCGGTCTGGGGCTCCATGCAAGATCTCACCTCGTGGAGCCTCAATGATCATGAGAAAGGTGAGGGATCAGCCAAGAACTACACGGCAGGACCTGGTCAATGACCTGAAGAGAGCTGGAACCACGTATCAAAGAAACCATAAGTAACACACTACCCGTATGAGTTATGGATTAAATCCTGCAGCGCACAAGGTCCCTCTGCTCAAGCCAGCGCATGTCCAGGCCCGTTCTGAAGTTTGCCAATGACCATCTGGATGATCCAGAGGAGGAATGGGAGAAGGTCATGTGGTCTGATGAGACCAAAATAGAGCTTTTTGGTTTAAACTCCACTCGCCGTGTTTGGAGGAAGAAGAAGGAAGAGTACAACCCAGAACACCATCCAACCGTGAAGCTGGAGGTGGAAACATCATTCTTTGGGGAGGCTTTTCTGCAAAGGGGACAGGACGACTGCACCGTATTGAGGGGAGGATGGATGGGGCCATGTATCGCGAGATCTTGGCCAACAACTCCTTCCCTCAACAAGAGCATTGAAGATGGGGCGTGGCTGGGTCTTCCAGCATGACAACGACCCGAAACACATAGCCAGGGCAACTAAGTAGTGGCTCCGTAAGAAGCATCTCAAGGTCCTGGAGTGGCCTAGCCAGTCTCCAGACCTGAACCCAATAGAAAATCTTTGAGGGAGCTGAAAGTCTGTGTTGCCCAGCGACAGCCCCGAAACCTGAAGGATCTGAAGAAGATCTGTATGGAGGAGTGGCCAAAATCCCTGCTGCAGTCTGTGCAAACCTGGTTAGAACTATAGGAAACGTCTGATCTCTGTAATTGCAAACAAAGGTTCTGTTCCAAATATTAAGTTCTGTTTTTCTGATGTATCAAATACTTATTTCATGCAATAAAATGCAAATTAATTATTTAAAAATCATACAATGTGATTTTCAGGATTTTTGTTTTAGATTCCGTCTTTCACAGTTGAAGTGTACCTATGATAAAATTACAGACCTCTACGCGCTTTGTAAGTGGGAAAACCTGCAAAATCGGCAGTGTATCAAATACTTGTTCTCCCCACTGTACTCTTTTGGGTGGTAACCTACCCCCACCTCCCCCCTCCTCCCTTCGAACCTCTTCGACCCGATTTTTTTTAAATGCCATGAAAAATCGTTGGTACATCACAGGTGATGAAGGCTGTAGTCAAGTTTAATCGAAATTTGTGTAATTTTGGAGAAGAAAGCAAATACATATTTGGGCGGCAACCCCCCTTCCACCCTATTAGATCCCAATTTTTCTCATGTCATGAACAAACTTTGATACATCATGGGTGATGATGGTTGTGGTCAAGTTTCATCGAAATCGTATGTGTAGTTTCAGAGAAGAAATTGCAAGTATTTGTGGATGGACGGACGGACGCGCCATCCCATAAGCTCCCAGGAACTACGTTCCAGGTAAGCTAAAATAAATAATTAAACAGCAAATGTGCATCACTGCTGAAGGTAATATTTTCAACATCAGAAATTAAGTTGCAATGTTTGAGGTCAGACATGTTTTTCGGATTTTATACATATATACATGTAACACTATAATATACAATATATATATATATATTAATATATAATATATAATTATATATATATATATATATATTTGAAGCGCCGCGAGGAGTGATGTAAGGGCCACATCGGCCATTTTGGAGTTAATGCCATATAGCACTTATTTAACCCTTACCCATCATCCGAGCCTATCATCATCATATCATTTAAAAATATTGCTTACATCACTCCTCGCGGCCTCATATATATATATATATATATATATATATATTATATATATATTTGAACCCGTCACATCTCCTCTTGCTGAAGAAGCTGCATAAAGCAACCCAAGAAGTTCAACACAAGGTAAGCGCTTTGCTGTTTCAAATCCTCCTCAGAGTTCCTCCATTGCTATAAAGATGTTCACACAAAGTACACACATGAGAATCCCAATACTACACACCCCCTCAGCTGTCGGGCCAGTTTCATCGCTTATCGGCAAATCATCAGCGACAGCACAGACAGCAATGCATACCAATGAGGCTCCCGAACATGTACCACGTGCAAATGTCATAATCATTCAATATATAAACAATAAAGAAAGACCCACCCACATCTCTCACCTGTGAATGGAGGGAACAGCCAATTAGCTCTCACCAAATCAACTAAACCCAGGTGGCTCGGATTATATAAATAATTGACACCTCCCTCAATCCTCGAGCCGAAGAAGCTGCATAAAGCAACCGAAGAAGGCCCACACAAGGTTAGCACTTTGCTGTTTCAAACCCTTCCCAGAGTTCCTCCAAGGCTATAAAGACGTTCACACACAGTACACACGTGAGAATCCCAATTTCCCAGCAATATCTCTCTCTCTCTCCTCTGTCTCTCTCTCTCTCTCTCTCTCTCTCTCTCTCTCTCTCTCTCTCTCTCTCTCTCTCTCTTATAACAGTCCTCTAACCCTTCACTCCATATCGACACCAGGAAGCATGCATTCTTCCAGTAACCCCCTCCTGGTTAAACTTCCAAAATGCAGGCAGACTACATACATCAACACCTTTGTTCCTCGCTTCTCCTGTCGATGGAACCACCTTCCAGAGGCTCTTCTGTCTCACTCTTCCCTTCAGGGCTTCAAGCAAGCAATGCACCACCATCTCTCGTTATCTCCAATTCTGACCCACGATCTTAATTACCCCCATTAACCTTTCCTAACCCAACCATATTACTTGCTAGTTTCAGTTTCCTTTCCTCCTCTCTCTCTCCTATTTTCCTGTTTGTTCACACCCTTGATGTTTGTCCCACTGTCATTTTAACCTTGCTCTTCCATTAGCCACACTCCTGTAAAGGGAATGTTTATTTATTTTATTTTAAAGGCTTCAAAAGCCTGTTCTAAAAACTCTTGAATGCCTAATGGAGAGAGTGGACACCCTCGAATGAAAGTCAATGAAGGGGCTTTTTTGCAAGCTGTCGAGTCTCGATTTAACTCCCGAACCGGCTATAACTGTCATCCTGCCCTTCGTAGGGATATGAAGCCATGTGTCCCATCTGCGAGTATTCATGTATGAGTATGTCATTAAGGATAGTGACACCTATCGAAAAGAGTATGTCATTGTGTGCTGGCACCCTGGTAAAGTATCAACCTCCTGCCCTGACTTATGGCACCGTGAAACTGAGCGGCAACCTCCCTTGGGTCATTCAGCAGACAAAGAATATGTGCTTCAGCAGAGCCGTTGGTGGTCTGGAAACAGAGTATATGGTCAAGACTATAAAAATGAAGGCCAAGCTCATTGTCATTACATCCTCTCTCTTAACAAATGTTAAATGTAACTTGTCCCTTGTTTAGGTACACCTTAAAAAGGGTTGACCATTTTCCTTAGAAATGCAAAATACTTGCCTTTTTGTCCACATAAAAGTTTTGTCCTGATCGATGTATTGCATAGTGGACATTTGTTTACAGTTCAACCAATGGGAACACGATACTTCATCGCCAACTGTATTTACACTCTCACCGGGTGCAGGTGCAACGTGACCCTGAGTCCTGACGCGTGATTGCTTTAATGTCACTTTGTGCCAACACCAATATCTGGCCTCAGTCCACCCTCCTCTGAATAACTCCAGACACCACTGGTCTTGATATAAATAATGTTTGAAGTGCGAATCGCAATGGGAAGGAGCAGTGCACTGCAAGAATAAAAGGGTGCTGTGTGTGCCCTTTACAGAGTGGGTGAGGCTTGAGTGAAGGATGGAGAGAGTGTGTAAAAGATTACAAATAGGCCACTTCTCTCCCAGAACGTTTATGATGTAATCTCGCTACGCCCGATAAGGCAATTCCAGGCGATTGCCGAGACCGTTTTTACGAGCCATCCCATTAACTGTTGAGCTGATGTCGGACATCATGGGAGGGGACAAAGACACTGCGGTGCAGTACTTTGGTCTATCTGGCTTTAGTTACACACGTCTCATCTGCCGAATTGTCCGCTCGTTCACTTACTTTCCAATGATGTTTTGTGTATCGTAGCTCATGGGAAAATGATCAACCAAAGTCTATGTATTACAGGTGTATGAAAGCAACACGCAGGAAGAAAATCGATAAGATATAGTCAGAGGCACGCTACACTAAATGATGATTGTATATCATTGGGAAAACATAAGGATGACTTTGGAAACCTTTCCATTATGGGTTGAATAGCAATGATGGTTTTCTCACAATTTTCCATTCACACAATTTCTCCAATCCATATATACATACATATCAAAAATATATACATATACATATATACATTATACATAATATAATTACAAATATACATATACAATATAATATATATTATATATACATATACAAACATATATACATACATATATGTACATATATACATATACATACATATATATACATATACATACATATATACATATATACATATATACATTATACATACATATATACATATAAATATACATATAACATACATATATACTATACAATATAACATATACATATATATATATATATATATCTTCTTCTTCTTCTTTCGGCTGCTCCCGTCAGGGGTCGCCACAGCGGATCATCCGTATGATCCGCATAGTGATTTGGCACATGTTTTACGCCGGATGCCCTTCCTGACGCAACCCTGGTCGCCTCTTACTACACAGGGATATGGTACACCTATTTTAACCGGGGTATACACCGGCCCAGTATACTGGTACTCATTTCGCCGACCTCGGAAGGATGACAGGCTGAGTCAACCCCTGGTGTATTAATTCAGTGGCCCAACGGGGCTTGAACTCAGGACCTTTTGGATCCCAAGCCGCTGCCCTAACCACTGCGCCAACACCAGGCTTATATATATATATATATATATATATATATATTATATTATATATATGTATATATATATATATATATTATATATATAATATATATATATATATACACACACACACAGTGAAGCCCAAAATTATTCATACCCCATGAAAAATCTGAGAGTTTTGCATTTATCTCAAACCTCAAGTTGAGTGGTGGAACTTTCACTTCACCCAAGGACATTTAGTTGGCATGTACAAATCCACATATATTTTGGCTCAACATTATAAGCATAACAATAGATATGTTAAGATTTCTGTTTTTATGCCTGTCCAAAATTATTCATACCCCATACAAAGTCTCAGAATTGAGGCCAATGTTTATGATAATGTACATGCTTTTGATATTCCAAAGATTCTTTATAATGCTGTGCAACTATTCCAAGATGTGTGCATACAATCTGAATGCATTACAAATGTGGTCTATTGAATGTACAGTGAGGAATGTTAGAGAACAACACTCTGCTTTTGGACTATAAATTAAGGGGAGCTGATGCAATCATTCTCAGGTCATTGTCAGCATGGTGAAGAAGAAAGAAGTCAGTGAGGTTCTTCGGTTGTGCATTGTGAATGCTCACAAGGAGGGGAAAGGCTACAAAGCTATTTCGAAGCAGTTCCGAGTGCCAGTTGCCACCATACAAAGCATAATTTGGAAGTACAAGGAGTTCCACACTGTAAAAAAGACATTGAAGGACGTCGTCGGAAGCCAAAGGTGTTGCCTCGTCTGGCAAGAAAAGTATGGCGAGAGGCCACAACAATCCACGGATCACTATTAAGGCTCTCCTGAACAACCTTGGCGAGTCTGGGACCAAGATATCAAGGCAGACACTCCAGCGAACGTTGCACAAGGGGGGTCTCCATGGACGCCGACCAAGAAAGACTCCACTCCTCCATCCCAGGCACAGAAAGGCTCGTCTAGCCTTTGCAAAAGCTCACATGGACAAAGATCCAAGCTTTTGGTCCTCAGTTCTGTGGTCGGATGAGACGAAAATGGAGCTTTTCGGGCACAGAGATGTTGCTTTCGTTTGGCGAAAGAAAGGTGAAGCATACAACCCTAAGGACACAGTCCTGACCGTCAAGCATGGAGGCGGGGGCATAATGCTTTGGGGATGTTCTCAGCCAGTGGGCCCGGCAATCTCGTCAAAGTGGATGGCATCATGAAAAAGTAGCAGTACATCAAGATCCTTGAGGAAAACATCAAACAGTCCGCAGAGAAACTTAACCCGGGAAGCATTGGACGTATCAGCAGGACAACGATCAAAACACACCGCCAAGTCAGTCAAGAAATGGTTTCGGAATAATGATGTATACGTTCTAGAGTGGCCAAGCCAAAGTCCGGACCTCAACCCAATCGAGAATCTGTGGAGGGAGCTCAAGACCGGAGTGATGGCAAGGAAGCCTTCCAACCTCAAAGCCTGGAGACCTTCGCGAAGGGAGTGGGCCAAAATCCTGTAGAGACATGCAAAAACCTTGTGAGCAAGTATAAAAACCGTTTGGAGGCTGTAATCACAAACAGAGGCTTCTCCATTGATTACTGAATATGACTTTGAACTGATATAAGCAAGGGTATGAACATTCTGGACATGACATTTCTCTTGTAAATCTATCAATAAAATACCCCGAACAATGTATTTCATGAAATGTCTCTTGCAGTGATTATTTCAGCTGTTTGTCACATTCTTATGTAACTTAAGCCAGAAGAAACTCATTCCTCAAATAACCGATTCAAAATACTCCAAATATGGTAAGGGTATGAATAATTTTGGGCTTAACTGTACATATATATACATATAATATATATATATTATATATATATATATATATATATATATATATATATATATATCCGGACCTTGACATTCGCGGTTCCAACATTATTCATGGGTTCCTCACATTCACGAGTTCCGCATATTCACGGGTTCCCTGTACTCGCGGTTGATAATTACACAATGTAACAAAGATTTTGTTTGAGTGAATTTTTTGGTTGTTTGTCTTTTATTAGGTCGTAAGAATGAAAAAATGCATATCTTTCATGTTGCTAATCGTTATTAAGGAAATGACATATTTTTTGAAAAATAACAAAAATTGTATATTTACATAAGAAAATTGCAGAAAAATGTCTTTGAACATAAATGAAACTATACAACAGCATTGAAACATACAGGGATATGCTAATCAGAAGTAAAATAGAGCATCTACATATTCGATAAGATTGTTTATTGAAAACACACAGATTTTCTGCTCTTTCTTCGGTGAAGAGGCTGGGTTTCTCGGACCAAACCCAGACGTAGTCGCCCATCATACGCTCATTATACTGGCCTGGTAGCGCTTATCAAATTCCATCACATCTTGGTGGAAGCGCTACCATGCTCTTCGGAGTAGTCTCCCATATTGATTAAAAAAAATCCAAATGGGAATGCATCGTGTGCAATTTCAGGGACATTCTGCAACCCTCTCCTGTAGGACTTGAGAAGATTGTCGACCAGTTCGCGGTAGTTTTCTTCCTTGTTGTTACCCAAGAAGCCCTGAACAACCGCAACGAAGCTTGCCAGGCACGTTCCGGTGCCAACAACTTTCCGGAGAACTCCGGGTCCTTCATTAGCTTTTTAATTTGCGGCCCAACGAACACCCCTGCCTTTATTTTTGCCTCCGACAACTTCGGAAATACGCCCTCAAATGCTTGAAGGCAGCGGACTCATGATCTAGTGCCTTCACAAATTGCTTTATGAGCCCCAGCTTGATGGGAGGGGTGGCATCAAGATCTTCTCTGCTCAACCAGCGGTTGCCACTTCACGTTCTTCTCGCCAATGACAAAGCCGTTCTTGATGGCCAGTCCTTCGTTTCATAATGTCTCGCTGTAGCTCGGCTATCCCAGTAGCAGAGGAAACAGGGATGTTTTGTGAAGCCGCCTTGCAAACCTGTCAAAAACCCAATCATCTTAAAGTCTCCAATCACTTCCAATCATGCTCTTCGTACTTCACCAGGCGCAGCAGGTGCTTCACATTCTCATAGCCTTCCTTTAGCTGAACAGAGTGGGCGATAGGGATGCTTGGGTACTTGTTACCATTGTGCAACAGCACCGCCTTCAAGCTTCTAGTTGAGCTGTCCACGAACAGTCGCCAGTTGCTGGGATCATACGGGAATTCAATTTCTTCAAACAAGCCGTTGATGTCGTGACAATAACACACTTTCTCATCCAGTGTGAAATACTGAGAGAATATGTCATGACGTTGTCTCTGTTTTGTTACCCGACAGTTCTCGTCCAACAACTTCCACTGTTTCAACCTGGATGTCAGTAATTCTGCTTTTGATTTGGTGAGTCTAGGTCCCTGATAAGATCATTGAGCTCCGCTGGTTAGGGAAATGCGGAATAGCCTGGATATTATCTGCAACAAAGACATCGTCGTGGCATCTTCTGTTTCGCTGCTGGAACTTGTGCAAGCATCTTTCGTGATCACCGGAGGAGGTTGGGAACTGGAATCTCCTCACAATGCATCACCGGACGAAGAGATGATGGCAGATCGGGTAGTCGAACACATCCGTCTTCTTTCCCCTGCGGTGACACGTCACTACCACCATACAAAAGTAGCAGTTGTTTGAGTGATCTGTTGGTTCCCGCATATTCTTGGCACGCCAAACTTCAGTTTTCGTTTCTCCCCTCTGTACCACGACTCCAGAGTGGACGCGACAGCTTCGCAAACCCGTGTGGCGCCCAACTCTTGTCCTGGTCCCTAATTGAACTCCAAAGTACGCCTTGTAAGCCGAACAGAAGAGGTTCCCTTCAACGATGGTGTACTTGACTGACTTGACATTCAGAAAGACTCCGCAGACATAGCAGAAGTTATCAGGATCATGCTTGCAGGAACCTCGAGCAGAAGCCATCATGAGACAATATGTGTAAATAAAAGAACAATATAATAAGACGAGTTGAAGGGAAAGAACGGAAACAAAATGTAACTAATATATCAAATGACTACTTGAATGAATCATATAAATCATACTTGAATAACCTACTTGAAAAATATCATATTTTTTCAAAATAATTTCAAAATATTTTCTAAATCACAAAACGATCAACAGTATGCTATGTTTTACTTCTGATTAGCATATCCCTGCATGTTTCAACGCTGTTGTATAGTTCATTTAATGTTCAAATACATTTTTCTGCATTTTCTTATGTAAATATACAATTTTTTGTTATTTTTCAAAAAATCGTTGTCATTTCCTTAATAACGATTAGCGACATAAAATATAATGCTTTTTCTTCATTCTTACGACCTAATAAAAGATAAACAACCAAAAAATTCACTCAAACAAACTTTTTTTTTTTTTGTTACATTGTGTAATTTGTGACATGCTCCTACTTTCGGGAAAATTGCCCTGTATATTGTCGGCAATTTTTTTTCGTGAGCCACGAGCAGAACACAGTTTCCAAAAATATAGCTTCCACAAGCCGTGAACGTGACTGGTTCCTGTACGTGTATTGTAGCTTCACGGGATAAACATATTTTCGCGGGATAGACATAGTTATCTACTAACTGATTCTAAAGAAAAGCTGAAAATTTTGGAAACTTTGCGATGGATCTGCACAACAACATTGTAATACACAAAATGTTTCCAATACAAATCAATGAAAATATCGACGGAACAAGCACAAAATGCGGCAAAATGACCCGCAGCACTAAACCTAAACTCACCATTTGCGGATCATCAGATCATCTTATATATTATTTCCGAGTTTGTGGTTTCATGTCGCGCTATCTTCGACTTTGTTCTGCGCTCGAGTAACGTGATATTCGGCTTACATTATCTCAAAGACCATATGAGGTGCATGGTACAAAAAAAAGTAAATAAATGGTTCTAAACAGTGAAATCGTATTCCACTTACTGCATTAAAGTAAAATTACTACTGATACTCTGCATCAGTTCCTTTCTCAAACACACCCACCCCAACATGTCGCGCAGAGCGCGGGTTATGCTAGTTAATTATAATAATGGACGCATGTAGCCACTGAAACTGTGAAATGCCTCGTGAATAGTTCAGGTTGTACTGCGCCTTGCTGTAGGACCGATCCCGGAAATGTGCCTTTCCTTTGGAGCCATAACTAAACACTGAGTCGCAGGATTAATACAGAACCAGCGCAAAAAGTATTGCAGCTCAGTTAATTGCCGAGTGAAAGCAAAAGACAGTGATTGCCGATTGTCCAGTGATATCTTGCACGACGATCATGTGGCATAATTGCAAGGGCGCATAGTAACTGCACGCATAGCACAGAGTAGCCATTGGCATACACATGCCCTTTCGCATTCAACCTCACACCATTACTCAAACGGACACTTCACTTCAACTTCTCCAGACTCGAACCCACAATGCTACAACATTCTTCGGACCACAACGCCTTCATGAATAATTCTTCCCACACCATTGGACCACAACCTAAGCTTGCTTATCATCGCTCTTAACTGCGACAACTGTGACGCCTTAACCACCACAAACCACCATGCCATTAACAACTGCTACACTACACCATCGCTGCCTATTACTCAACCACCATCACAACAGATGCCAACACCACCTTTTGGGATCAACGAACAAGGAGCAGCCCGTACCTTTTAGATGTTAGGTGTGGTCATTCTAGCGTCAAGCTTGGAGCACAAGAGTACACCAAATTTCATTCAAAATCATTGTGATAGCCCAAGCGTCTCTGCTCAATTCTGCGGCCCTCATTGGGTGTTCGGCGTGTGTTCGTGGCCAGAGAACGCAACCAAGTACCTCACCCATGGTTATTCTCGGGAGCTCCATCGCGTAGTTCAAGTGCAGAGTGACTGAAGCCATTTCCGGTGCCAAATCCTCACCTGGTTGGGGCCAAAGCCATGGTAAATGTCTGTGCGCAAATGGGGCGTGGCAACATGCCCATGGCCCATCTGTTCGCCTCCCAAACTCCACCCCTCCCCCCAGGGGGATTATAAAAGAGAGTTCTTGTTCTCTGGTTCGCTCTCTCTCATCTGGCCCTCCCTCCCTCCTCTTCTTCTTCTTGGCGGTCACGTTGCATGGTACGAGCAGAAACACAGTCCACAACCGAGTGAAGAGCCAGACGCCAGAACGAGCATCTCTTCTCTT
>CM068955.1:50840108-50877182 GCA_035128595.1 Eptatretus atami
AATAAATAAAAATGCAACAGAACGTCAGATTTATCGGACTACTCTCGACAATTGTGTCACAAGGTGTGTTTTGCACACAAGTTTTCATTGTATCCGGACAGCGAGATTGCTTCATTTTATGCGCGGAGAGACACGGTCGATGACATGCGCCGGCCTTGCTTGTGATTAATTCGCCACGGAGCAACATGTCCGCTGCGCTGCACTGGTCACGTCACCTCACTAAAATATTTCTGATATGCGAGCAGTATGCAAGTCGGAATTTACATTATTGAATTACGAATAGGATTTAGTCTAACCAGTTGTTATTGCCAAGTCTTCCTTCGATGTCCTCCCGATCATCATGAACGCCGGGAATTTCATCGCCATTTTCCTCTGCTTGTCCTGCTTCGGCTCGAACTGGTAAGGCCGTATTTCATTTCCAGCTGCCTGAACTTCACCTCCCGCGACTACGTTATCCGACAATTCCCATGTGATTCAGACAAAAATCCTTCATTTCTCTCACACTCACTGTCGTTACCAGACAAGTGAAAGTCCAGTTCATCCATTATTCAAAACCAAATGTTCGATTTTTTTAAAGCAGAAATGAATGAAGCGATTGAGTCGACCAATCAAATGCGGAAACACACAGAAAGCCAATAGAATCATGTAGACACCAACCCGAGTAATTAACGTGCAGCCTTTGACATCCTGTAGTTGACATCATGTGGGTTACGCCCCTTTCAGGAGAATTTTTAGGGGCGTTCCCGAAGAGGTTTGTTTTTCTAATTTTACATTTTACAGAATGAGTATTGTGAAAAAACATTGTCAGATCTGAAATCACGATGAAAAACTCCTCTAGGACATATATAAATGAAATTTCAGTACTTTTGCATGTCAGGGGACCTTTAATGGTTAGGGTGGTGGTTTGGGATCCTATGATCCTGAGTTCAAACCCCACTCGGCTGTTGAATTATTATTCAGGTGGGGTTGACTCTGCCTGTCATCCTTCTGAGGTCGGCAAAATGAGTGCCAGCATGCTGGTATACTATGTCGGAGTGGCAACCCGTCCAGGATTGTATCCAATAGCCAAGGAGTCTGCTTAGGCAGCACCGATGCTCTGCACAGAGTGTGGTCCCAATGGATGGATGGATGGACTTTTCCTGGGCTTAGAAGAACAGTGTAAACTCTTCCTATTGACCTCGGAGGAGCTACTCGCCATTGCCAATGATTTTTATGCCAGGTGAAGTGCTTGGGGAAATCGCAACGGAGGATGTTTCTGGCAGCCATGTCTTCGGAGTTCATCAAGAAATAGGTGGTTGGTGTCGATAGTACGTGCTGCTGCAGCTAATGCTCGATCTGGATTGCCACAGTTAAATGTGTCATGCTGCTCATTCGGCAAATGAACAGAGAGTTGTTGAACTGCTTGGGAGTGGTCTTGCACTGAAAACCCAAAGGTTTGCCGTGCTGCTTCTGAGGCACAAACAAATCAACACTGCTCATAGCATTCAAATTCATTTTGTCTTCACCTCCATCCATTGCGACTCTGACTTCATCAACGCTTGCCTTAAAGCTGATCGTAGTCTATTTAACACCTTTAAAGGTATTCGACATTGACGTGGGCATGGTATTTCAGTAACAACCATGGATTGTAAGGCACGGTGCTTCGGCTGTCCACTTGTACATCCCTGTCAAATACCCTAACTACAGCTGTATGGCCGCCCACAGTTGCACTTCGACGTCCATCGGTAGGATAATAATGGTCCCCACGGTAATTTTGAGGGCAGAAATCCTTGGGGAATTACTTAGAACATGTGCCAGCAACCATGAATGGGCAATTTGGGTTTAGCTCTCTGCAAGATCTATGCAGCATGTATTTCCTGACGCATTCATAAAGCTCTTGCATTCATGGCTTGGCAAGGTTGGGGAATCAAGCGCTGACAACTTTGTGTATGTCGGTCTACATGTGTTGTTCACCATCGAGAATAAGCAGCAATGGGTGTAAGGTAGCCCATGCTTTTGAAACTCGATAGAAAGAACGTAAGCCCTCAGATGACCGAGTACATTGTTTCTGATGTCAGCGTGGATTTGCTGCAACTACATTTTGAAGACTGGCAGTCAAGTCAGGTCGATCAGTAGCTGTTTGCCTATTTTCCAGTTCACTGATGATTTTATGCCAACACATATTGCAGGTGAATGTGATGAACAGTTGTTTTTCCAAATTTTCGAACAATTGCCATGACATCTGGATTAATGCTTTGACATAAATCATAGGCTTCCTGGAAATGTAGAAGGAAGAATCACACAACGACCAGCAGACTCAGCAACACCTTGAAGAATATCATCATGCAGGCCATTGTATAGATTGGAACACAGTAGATCTTGATTGAACTGCAGATAGCACAGATGACCCATATCAATTTTGGCCCACATATGGATGCAGTATTGCTGAAAGGGTCGATTGCAGCAGTGCCAATTGTAAAGCTACCCTGATGTTTCATCAACCGGTAAGAATGGAATAGATTCACAGCACATCACGTTGACAATCCTTATGAAATATTTCGCAAGGGAAACCATCAGAAAGTGGAAGAATAAGTTAAGATCCCTCATTCCCTTGTGCATGAAAGAAGATCATGAAGTTGAAGTGGTGGATCAGGGATATTCAGAACACAAGTCTTGCCAGATAGATAACATATCGGATTGTGCTCCCCTGATGTGTCTTCCAACACACTCGTCTTCCCACGTCAAGGCGTTGCAGTCACCACATGAATGATCCGTAAGACTATGGGTTTGCTCATGTCCAGCAAGTTAGAAAGAGCAATTTCATCCAGGTCGTATCACCGTTGCTCACTAAAATATTGAACAGAGCGGTGTTGTCGCTGCAAAAAATATTCCTGATTGCCTCATGTGCTATGTATTAATGCCAATTTTTCAGGTTCAAGTATAGCGTATGATTGCTGGTCTTGAGCTGCATTGATGGCTTGCACAGATTGCTGGTAAGATGGAGACATAGAAACATGCACTTAAGCCAAGCATGAGTCACATTTGCTCTACGGCAGGATACGCGGCCGTACCCCCCCTGAATTGACGAAACGTGCGGCGGCCGCAGAGTTTCTGAGGTGGCCTCAGGTGGCCCTACGCCGTATGGCTATCTTTTACAGGCCGTAGGGGTCTCCGTGGAATTAACGCGGAGTTATAACTTTTTTCCTTTCTAGGTTGGCCATAGCAATTCGACAAGTCGTAGCCATGACGTAGATTGTGTTCCATGTCGACCGTACGTAGGGCGTACGGTGGGCTTGCGTTATTCGTGCGTTTTCCGTAGCCTCTTATCAATGAAAAATGAATTTTGCCAACCCCCAAAAAATTACGGCGGCCTCACTATTTCCACGTTCGCCTTAGGGCCCCCCTGCGGTCACCTTGCGGGCACCTTGAGGCTACCTTGCGTCTGCCTTGAAAATTCTATGGCCGCCGCAGGGACGTCCTAAAGTTACCGTGCGACATCAAATCAAAGACCGTACGGCGCCCCACGTTTTCGGTCTCCACAATTTCTAAATACCCCGTGCGGCTACCAAAAATACAAACATATGTGACTGCTACATGTTGTGACCGTGGAAATACTGCGGCCGCCCTATAATTGCTAGTGGCCGTAGATTTTTTAGACCCTACGGCCGCCGAGCCAAATGTGACTGAAGCATTACCGATGTTGAGCTGCATTGGCAACGTGCTTTGCTTGCTGCCTCGCTGTGTGCCCAATTTGGTTTGGCACCATTGCTAACATTGGCATGCCAAATCACGATGACACTCTTCAGCAACATCGTGATCAACAAATGTCTTTATGTTACATTTTAGGCCTTGTATAATGAGCAGATAAAATTATATATTTCTTACTTGAAAAAAAATTAATAATAATAATAACTCAATAATAAAGTAGATTCTAAGTAGGCTACTTGGCTGTCGTCTGCAGTTGCACCAGTAATCTTGATTAACTTTACAGTTATGACAAAGGGAACATAGTGTTCCTACAACAATTGTCACGCAACAATTAAGAAAAGTCTGCTAGTTCGTTATGGCTTGTTAGCAGTTATCAGAAATGGTTTCTGAAATAAGACACCACTTCTCATCGTGTCATGAATAATACTCAGCTTTTGATACCGAATAGTTTAATGTCTATTATTATACTATTACGATACGATTATTGTTATTATTAACATTACACTATTATATTATACTAGCAGAGTACCTGCCCTACTGGTGCTATTCATCCAAGTGTGCAACGCGTTCTTCTTACAGCTCCCTTTATTTGAGTGGTGTATAGGCAACAGACCACTGCCTTGATTGCTCCCGAAAATAAAACAACCCAGATTCCGTACATGCAGCAAAAACATGTCTACTGCTTATGTGCATATGCAAAAACATGTCTACTGCTTATGTGCATATGCAAAAACATGTCTACTGCTTATGTGCATATGCAAAAAACATGTTCTACTGCTTTTGTGCATATGCAAAAACATGTTCTACTGCTTTGTCATATGCAAAACATGTCTACTGCTTTGTGTGCATATGCAAAAACATGTCTACTGCTTTTGTGCATATGCAAAACAACTGTCTACTGCTTATGTGCATTGCAAAAACATGTCTACTGCTATGTGCATATGCAAAAACATGTCTACTGCTTTGTGCATATGCAAAAACATGTCTACTGCTTATGTGCATATGCAAAAACATGTCTACTGCTTATGTGCATATGCAAAAACATGTCTACTGCTTTTGTGCATATGCAAAAACATGTCTACTGCTTTTGTGCATATGCAAAAACTGTCTCAGCTTTTTGTGCATATGCAAAAACATGTCTACTGCTTGTTGCATATGCAAAAACATGTCTACTGCTTATGTGCATATGCAAAAACATGTCTACTGCTTATGTGCATATGCAAAACATGTCTACTGCTTATGTGCATATGCAAAAACATGTCTACTGCTTATGTGCATATGCAAAAACATGTCTACTGCTTATGTGCATATGTAATACATGTGGTTATATACAGCTCGGATAATTCCAATTGCACTCCCACCCACACTCCTCCCAAAGGAAAAAATGCCAAGATGGCAATTTGTTTTTCTTTCAAAACTCTGTGGATTCAATTTTTTTTTTTTTTTGCAAAGGCACAACTTCAAGGTGCCCTCATTAATCCCTGAAAGTTTCAGCTTCCTTGATGAAAACTCTCAGAGGAGTAGATGATACTTGCATGCACACACATATTCTCCAGCTCCATTATACTGTACATAGGATACGAAAACGAAATGAAGAATGTTGGATAATTAGTTACCAGAAGTGGTTTCTGAAATAATACACCGCTTCTCATTGAGTTATGAATAATACACGGCCGTAAAGGCCAAGCCCAGCACTATACAGTGCATTCAGAAAGTATTCACACCACTTGACTTTTTCACATTTTGTGTGTTACCGCCTGAATGTAAAATGGATTTGATTAAAAATTGTCACTGATCGACACAAAACACATCACAAAAACAAAGTGAAAACGTGTTTTTAGAATTTAAAAAAATTAATTGAACATGAAACTCAGAAATATCTAATTTACAGAAGTATTCAGCCCACTGATCAATACTTTGTCGAAGCTCCTTGAGCAGCGATTACACCTTTGAGTTTTCTTGTGTATGTCTGTACCAGCTTTGCACATCTGTATTTGGGATTTTCTCCCATTCTTCCTTGCAGATTTGTTCAAGCTCTGTCAAGTTGGATGGGGAGTGTCGGTGAACAGCAATCTTCAAGTGTTTCCACAGATTCTCAATGGGATTTAAATCTGGGCTTTGTCTGGCACTCAAGGATTTCACGTTTTGTTCTGAAGCCATTCCAGTGTTCTTTGGCTTGAATGCTTAGGGTCATTGTCTTGTTGGAATGTAAATCTTCGCTGCAGTCTCAGTCTTTTGTACTCTGAAGCAGGTTCTCCTCAAGATTTGCCTGTATTTGACTCCATTCATTGTTCCCTCTATCCTTACAAGTCTCACAGTCCCTGCCGCTGAAAAGCATCCCATAGCAGATGCTGCCACCACCATGCTTCACGTAGGGATGGTGTTCGATGGGTGACGAGCTGTGCTCGGTTTCCGCCAGATGTCACGCTTTGCATTCAGGCCAATGAGTTCAATTTTCGTCTCTTCAGACCACAGAATCTGTTGCCTCATGCCCTCAGAGTCTTTCACGTGCCTTGTTGCAAACTCCAGGCATCCTGTCACCTGCCTTTTTCTCAAGAGTGGCTTCTGTCTGGCCACTCTCCCATAAAGCCTCGATTTGTGAAGTGCTGCAGAGATTGTTGTCCTTCTGGCAGGTTCTCCCATCTCAGCGAAGGAACTCTGTAGTTCCGTCAGAGTGGTCATTGGATTCTTGGTCACCTTCCCGTTCAAGGTCCTTCTTTCCCAGTTGATAAATTTGGTGGATGGCCAGCTCTAGGAAGAGTTTGGGTAGTTCTATACTCTTTCCATTTCCTAATAATGGAGCTCACTGTGCTCTTGGGAACTTTCAACACTCTAGAAATGGTTTTATACCCTTCCCCAAATCTCTGCCTCCTCAAAATTATATCTCGGAGTTCTACAGACAATTCCTTGGACTTCATGGTCGAGTTTCTGCTCTGACATGCACTGCAAACTGTGGGACCTGATATAGAAAGGTGTTGTTCTTTCTAAATCATGTCCGATCAATTGAATTGGCCAAAAGTGGAATCCAATCAAGTTGTAGAAACATCTCAAGGTATGTTCAAAGGAGATTGGATATGCACCTGAGCTCAATTTGGAGTGCCATAGCAAAGGGGTTGAATACTTATTAATGCAAAACATTTCAGCTTTTCATTTTTAATTAATTTATAACAATTTCAAAAACAAAATTTCCACTTTGACATTGTGGGGTATACATTCTCAATTTAATCAATTTTAAATTCGCTGCAACACAACAAAATGTGAAAAAGTCAAGGGGTGTGAATACTTTCTGAAGGCACTGTATGTAATGCCATAATGATATCCCAGATGTAATGCCATCTTACTAAATCCGTCACCCTGATGCCTAGCATCTGTCATTCAGCCTGTCAGATAGACTCAGGTACATGGGTGATGTTGTTCAACTGCCGTCAGCAAAGCGACGGGATAGGTTGAGTGCAGGATGATGTGAATGCCCAAAGAGGCCTAGCACTAGACGTAATGCTGTAATGACGTTACAGTGAAATGGCATGACAGATAGAGGGATGGACAGAGAAATCCAGCTACCTTAATGTATGGATTATTATTATACTATTTAATATCTTCTGCAGTCTCAAGAGGAACCGACATCACAAACAGCTTCGAGAGCCCACCTGGAAGCGGAAAATGTTCATGCCGGCTGATCTGCCAGCATTCGACGATTCATTGTCTGTTCCTGATGTCAGGAGTAAATGGACCCCTTTGGATTACTTTTCGGAGTACTATGATGATAATTACTGGCAGTTGGTCAGTGAACAGACCAACATTCGGGGATTACAAGATGAGCCCATGGTGGAACTCAAAACAACCCCAGATGAAATCAAACATTTGTTGGCTCGCTTGTTGTCCTGGGGTGTTTGCGCCTGCCTCGGATCAGATTGTGTTATCGGCCGATTCTCAAAATACCGGCCGTCACGCATATTCCAAGGGACAGACTCTTTAAGCTGAGGAATTATTTACATTTTGTTAACAATTTGGACATCACAGCTGAGGAAAAGAAAACTAAAAAGCTGTGGAAAGTCACCCCAATTTTGAAGCGATTTCGAGACGCATGCACAAAAACTTCCGCGGTCGCAAAATGTAATGCGTAGACGAGCAGATGATTCCGTTTTCCGGAACCACTCTCTTCGCCAGTATGCTCCAGGGAAACCAAACCCGATGGAAAGTAGACAAAAATGGACTCTGCAAATTCTATATTGAGGTCATCCGATTTTGTGCAGTGAAGGGTCGTTATTGTTGGGGTAGCTTGTATGACTTTGATCTAATATTCTACTGCGACTGAAAGATTGGGAAACCTGTTGACGAATATTGCTAGTGACGTGATTTTCACCAAGAGGACACGATATCCGTAGCTCAGGTGCCAGGACCAGGCCGGGTGCTACTAAACGATTTGAGTGATAAGGGCTCTGCACGTACCAACCCTTTACCTTGTAAAGGAAGGATTGAGATATTTCAAATTTTTTCCAGCTATTTGCTTCTCGTGATTATGTCGTTTTGCGCATCTTAAATTTATACGAGCATTCTCCCTCTATTTCGCCCTCGAGTATCAAAGGTCGAAGAAGTCAAATAGCGATTAATAAATTCTTCGCAGTTTTGTTTGGAGCATAGATAGGGTGTTACGACATCGGGAATATAGGAGACAATGATCTGTGGTTACCACTATCAAGCCAGACGATGTTTGTCTTGAGCTTCCATGACTGCCGAGTTGGAGATTTCATGGAGAATGAAATACGCTGAGGATCGCAATAATGAGGATGCTGGATTCAGCGATTGCTTACAGTTCAAATTTGTTACCAGAGGTATAGAATGAGGGATTTAGTTTCACCACACATACACGGGCACTCCACACTCTATGAAAGATGATTGTGTATGCATTTAAGTTTGACTAGATGGGTTTGAGCCTGGGCATCTGCTCAAGTTCCTTATTATAGTATCCTACAGACAACGCCAGAAATAGGTGATGTTCGAATTTACGAATGTTACTACAAACTTAGGCAAATTACGAAGGCGGACTTATCATGATTTCTAGTTATAGTAATCTCTTCAGGCCTCATAAATTCCCTGTGTTAACAATAAAGCAATGATAGTTGATAGACAAATGTATCATTTGCGAATTCATGCAGGAATGCATTATGACATTTGAGAGCATGTTAGTTGGTGCTTACGAGTTGAACACATGGTGGGAGAAAATATTTATAGTAAGCTTAACCAAGAACCGTAATCCAAGTAAAAATTGTTCCTCCAATAAAATGATGTATAACACACATGAGTCATGAAACACTTCTTGTTACAGCGCGTGCGCTGTATACAATTGCACCAGTTTGAAATGTTCGGTGTCCCCCCCACCACATGGCTGTGCAGCCAATGACGGCCGCCAAGATGGTTGACCAACCAACTGGTGCGTTGAACATAATTGCACGTGGTGCGTGCGGCGTGGACCAACTAAGAAACCAACTGGTGGTCACCGAGACGAATGTGGATTGTTCACACACTTAGTATCAGCGAATTTAATTACACAGGACCAGATAGATTGTGCCTGTCATAGTGGATAACTCTTTCTCGTTTGAAATCATCTGTATTGTGAGTACCTGCTTTGTGGAATCATTGGGTTCCAGTTATGATTGTTGCACGGATATTGGATGGTGAGAAACTTTATTTGTCTGGGTTGTAGGCTTGAGAGGAAAAGAAACAAATTTTAGAGATCGTCCTTCGCCGCTGCTCAACTTTGTACCGACGCAACGTTATGATTTGAGGCGTCATATATCAGCCCGAACCTTGTGCGATTATTTTCCAGGGCGGGCCCGAAAGGCAAGCATCGCCGGGTATGGTAAAGACTAGAGTTATCATTTATGGATTCGCGCAAAATCAGTCTGCTCCAGTTCTAATAATTCTCAGAATCAAAGAAGAAACGCTGTATGTCATCGGATGCGGTTAGTAAGGAGTGAGCTGAATAAATCTCTCTCAGTTGCCTTAACTCGGTAAAGTAGAGCGAGAAGCAATTATTTCTCGAGATGGACTGGGCGAGATGGAACCACGTGCGAGGAGTATTGGCAGTAAAACACAGGAGCGAGAAAGATTCTTGATATGGTTAACTTTCTATCTATGGCACATTTGTACTTGCGGCACGGACGACATAATTTCGAGATTTATATGAAAATTCAAATACGCTCTTACGCTTTCATGGCATCTGATAACCCGTTTGATTGGGAAAGTTTCTCCTTCTCCCCAACATTTGTTTGTGGATCGGACCTATAAGTGATGAGTCTCATATAAGAGGGTTAGTATTACTTTTTATATATATATTGACATATAAATTTATGTAGTTTGATAAATGCATCCATACTGTTTAATGTTTTGCTCCCCCACAACAAAATATTTTAAGCTTTGCTATATACTATCTTGATCCGCAATTCATCAGAATAGCTTACAATGATTTTATTTATTCCGGATCATTTGTTTCGTTCTCGCTTGTTACAGATCTAATTTACATTTGAGTGATTTTATTTCTCTCTTACTCAGGTCAGATTCTTTTTGCCGCGAACTGTTCACCTGTCTTACTGCTGTGAGAACATTTCTAATACGATATTCTTACAGTATCTATCCACCTAAACAGTAGTCTATTTTTTCATTATTTTATATTATAAATTTGGTGCTTATATCGGAACTACAATATAATCAACGATATATTTTATACCATTTGTCAATAATAAACTAAAGCTTACCCAGCTATCTGTGTGACATGTTTTTTCATTATTAGCATTGTAGCAATTGCAAGGTATGCATGGGTACTTTCTTGTCATTAAACCTTGTGTATACTCATAAGTTGGTGACTTGATTCGAGCACAGGTTGCGTTTTAGAGAAAGACTCATGTGCGAGCTTGTCTTTATTACATCACGATGAAAAGGAGTAGGAACGAGTCCGATTCCACACTGCATCAGTTAGTGTGATCCGGGCAGAAACATGAAACGAGCAAAGATATATTCCCATAGTTGCAGACGCCGACACTTTGGACATCCTTCTTGTCGCTTCGTGTAGGGAAATCGGAGACTTATCCTCCGCAAGTACGCATAGACAAGGAGCTCAAGACTAATATATTTCATGCTCTCGAGAATACTATACAAGAAAGCATTCTGTCTAGGCCGACATGCCAGTGATTTGACAGTGACGGGGACGTCAATGACGCACGAACTTTGATTCAGTATGCTGCAGGGATGTGTGTCGTTTCAGGGTGGAGGAGGAGGCAGGCGCTTGAGCTGTTATGTCTGTTGAGTGCAAAATTTTACACATTGATTAAGTAACGTGGATACCGGGGTGCTCGAGTGATGGGCCAGTGGGGCACAGATTAGGAAGGATGACATTTTGTAGCTAGCATATCCCGTGCATGATACCGCGATGGTTACAAGTAGGATGGGAAGATGATTTGAGAGGTATCCAGGTGTGCACAAAGGCGAGGACCGAGATGGGACGTAGATGAGTCGAGCACATATGGAAACCATCAGGGGAGACGGAGTGCAAAATTACACCATTTTAATGTGATTACTTAATAGGTCTTTGCGCTTTCCTCACACTCAATGAAGGAGCCTATACACCTTTTTTGCTGTGAATCGCTATTGGAGTGAAGTTAACAGGACTCAGAGTCAGGCTTTCCAAATGCACACATGTAAGAAACGCTCATTCTCGCTCATTCTTAAATGCCAGACATCAGGTTCGGAAACGAGCTATCAAAAGTGTTCAGCGAAATTGTCTCACAAGAGAGTTAATACCATAGGTCTTCATCTTCGCTAAGTATATCACTCACTCAAATAGGCAAATCCGGTGCTCACCTTGGTAGGAGACAAGGTCGTGTCAAGCAACGGCTCAGGGAGTGGACGAATTTGTAAGATCTTTCGCGAGACAGGAAGAAGGTGGTAACCCGAAGTGATTTATAAGGTTCATCACATCCTCAGTAGGCCATTGTGTTAAGAGGTCCAAAAGGTTTTGCACATGTTCTTTGTAAGAATGGGCCAATGACTGGAAAGGACGAGGAAAGAGAACCCTGACAGACGAGTATGCGCACCATTTTTGTATTCGTACATATTGGTCACTTGGAAGGTAGACATTGAAAATATCCATTTTCGGTATGGGGTGAAACCCAGCTACAAGACGCAAGAGCATGCGTCTTACCAACACAAAAACACTATTGTTTGCATACATAGATGTTATTCAACAAAGACGAACAATACACCCATTAATGAGCCTCTTGTGGCCTTATCAGACCTTGACGAAAATGAGATATAAGAATATTTTTGCAGTCTAAGGTTATCTCGACTCTAATAGTCTCTGCGCTACCACGAGCAAGGCGGTACGGCATAGAATAGGCTACTAACAACATTTTAAGGCAGTGACAATGAGATTATTTCTACCAGAGAGCGTGATCATAGCACTAACATCAACATCAACTCTAAGATGAGAGAAAGTGGTCAAGACGCATCCATTACTAGATAACAACAACATCCAAGTAGGATTGAGTTACCATTGAGTAGGATTCAGTATTCCGCCACTGGCATTTCCATTAGTTTATATGAAAAGAAATCATGAGTGCACATTTGGTAATGGATCAAACGACGAACCTTGGCTGTACGCACAGATTTACTTGGATAACTCAGAGCCAAGAAGTCAGAGCAGTCTGACTCTCCTCACAACTCACGACTAGGACCGCCCCCGAGATCAGAGTAGTGCCAACATTTGGTATGACCGCAAGGAGCAGGGTATCAGTGCTCAGTCTCTGTAACTTCTTGCCCTTAGGTAATTAATGTAGTAGGGTGCACAGATCTCACTAGTACCTCTTGGTTTGCATTACAATAAAATAAGATTTCACATTTCTCAATGTATTGAAGTGTTGAGATCATCTGATGGTTCGTACTCCATCAGCCAATACTTATACAAGTGCATAGGATTCAATCGGCTGATATTCCATAGTGTGTAAGAGATGTGACTGCTAAGTGCCACTTATAATCTATGTAAAAAATTGTTTGGTAAAATGATTGGATACTTTAGAATCTATCTGCAATATTAATGCATATATAATCTGTGATATACATTGCTCATATATTATTACGGCTCGAGGTTACTGATGAGAGCTCCAACAAAGGAGGTAAATGGTTGAGTTTGTGGCTGTGTTTGTGTGCACTTTTTTTGGCAAATAAAAATGTATTCTTGTTGGTTTGGGTAAGTTCTGCTGTGTTCTTGTTATGATGTGGTTTGTTTCCGCGCAAAGTGAGCTACCGAATTGGTAGAGTATCTCTCATTCTATTAAGTTGACATTATCAATTGAAAGATATGCTCGTCAAGGCACTCATCGAGGTTACTCTTTTCATCATCCTTTTGCCACGCAACGACTTTGTATAGTAAAGGTACTAGCCACTGATCAGCTCGTCTATTATCAGTAGGTCTTATACCGAGTCTCTCTCCGTTGAGACGCAACTGTTGTCATCACTGTTCGGCCTTGTACCAGCTGCTTCAGGTGAGCATTTAATTGTTATTTAAGGAAACACGTCCATAATAATCCTTGGCTTTAGTTGTGTTCGCATTGCCGTGCCTGTTTGTGAATTGGACCCAGATTTATGTGCATCTCTTTTATTCAACCATTTGTAATTTGCATTCGCAGTTGAGAACTATGTGATGCCCTTTTAAGACCCTTGTTTTGAGGTGCGGCATAAGTTGAGATTAATATTTTCCTATTATATGAATTATTGCTATTCTTCGGCCTTATTGGTGGGATTATCTCGGTATGTTACATAGGTATCTATGTTCATTATCATAGCGACGTAATATGTTGGACTACGGACACACCGCTCTGCCAGGAGATCTGTTCGATTCTCTATATGTGCGCTGTATTACACCAAGCTACGCAACCTTCGCGCTTCCTCACCTATCCCCTCATTTTCCCTCTCGGCTCTTTGATACCCCCTTCCAGCAAAATCTCGCTGCTGCAGACTATCCTTCCTATCTCCCCCCTCCCCACCCTACCTTTTATCATTCTCTGTTAATAATTCCTCAAAGTAGGACACCCCGACATCTTTGTTCCGCCAATCGATGCTCTCCATGTCGCCACCATTACTATCATCGCATAACAGAAGACGGCCGTCGCTTCAATTCCATGCCGGGCAGGTGAGTAGCATTCGTGTTTGTCTGGAGATGGCACCGTTCACTAGGCCACTACACCATCTGCGCTCGGAGACGCCTGACCCTCGTGGGCACAGGATATGTCAGAGGACAGTGAAATTTGAGGACATATATGATGTGGTTTCAGTTATCATTTGTGGTGGCCGTTGATGGCTTTGTCCGTAATATATCGTAGGAACTATCCTTATAGGCTATTTGTTTAATCGTCGACCTAGGCAGTTGAGTCAACAGAGTGCGACGTCGCAATTAGCCATTCTTCGTTCGAAAATGAGGATTGATTAGTTATGTTATGGAGGTTTGTAATGCTATATTTGTGCCATTACAGTAGAAGTACCATAGAGAACCAGTAGATTGCAGAAGTAACATAAATATACTTTCGTAGGACATCTTCGTAGAGTGGAGTGAGAATGAATGTCTGAGTGAGAGGTCGAATACTAGGAATGGTATATCATTGTCAATTGATGTAAAACCAAAACAAAAGGCCGGTTGAGCAAGGCTCGCCTGAGTGTTAAATCCTTTGGTAAGGAATCTCAATTTCCTAAGTAGTTGTGCTCCGGGTCGCTAATTCAAAATTATGGACAATAAGAAAAGAGCCACCTTTTGCTCACCCGATGCATTGTGGATCACATCCATGATTCATTGGGTTAGAATAGAGACCACATTTATTACATAGAAAATGTATTTGCACTAAGCATAGGAGCGCAGCGCTCTCCTTAAGTCAAACTCGGAAACAGAAGTGAATGTTCATTTTCCGAAGCAGACAACTGTTCTATAGTTACAGTTTGCGCTATCGCCAGAGGTTACAGACAACTGCCAATAGAGCCAGTTGACATATCTGCCTCAGCCTTTCAATGGCGTGACTCAATTTCGCGTCAGGTTTGTATTGGTAGCACGCTGGTGAGCAATGTGAGTTCGGACGCTGCTTGCCGGGTTCGCCGTAGTCGAATGGAAGGGGGATCGGGTTAGTCCAGCACAACGATGCAGCGGTGCTCTGCTGCTCGGTGGTGCCATGCATGGTCTCGCGCTGCGTGAGATCAGCGGGAGGACCAATATTTGCTCTCTACAGCTATCTATTCGGATTGTGGCTCTTTCTGCGTTTTCGGCCACATCTGGATAACTCGTGACCAGTATCGCCTGGATCGCTTACCTTCCAGTAAATAAGTGTCTGTACAGTGTCGATGAGGATTTGCATGATGTTTCTTTCTTCGATT
Organism: Eptatretus atami; assembly: GCA_035128595.1. Lineage (NCBI taxonomy): Eukaryota > Metazoa > Chordata > Myxini > Myxiniformes > Myxinidae > Eptatretus > Eptatretus atami. Next base: position 50,855,205 of record CM068955.1, read on the forward strand.
CTGTACGCACACCTATAGAGAAGTAGACAGGACAAAAGTGGCACGCTGCGGTTACATATCAGTTGGCGTAAACTCGATAGGATACTACTCTCAGTTCTAATGGCGCCGAGTAAGAAAGCGCATAAAGATGCGTATTAGGCTGAGTACTGCAGCTCGGAGCTCGGGGCCTAGGCTTCCTGGTCTATGGAGGTGAGCGATAGATTCTTCGAGCGGAAATTTATTTGCGGGGATTTATGGCGACGATGGTCTACTTCAGCCCAGCCCATTGTTGTGGCACCCGACTTGTAATACTATCGAGGAAGTGCCAGAGGCGATTCGGGTGGCATCGGGTCACCGCTGAATGTAGCCCTTGTCATTTTCGCAGTTTTAGAACTCATCGCATACCGTACCATTACGCAACCTGGGATGATCGTCGCGGGTGGGCTTCCCGCACTCAGACTACTGTGCGGGCTCTATCTCGACCAAGAGACCTATGTGCCGCGCAGTCACGTCTGGGAAGTTGGCCTATTGGGGATCTCTCATCGTCTGTTGTCGTTATCCAAACGACGGCGGACCATATGGACTGCAGGCTCACTGCACGTATGGTTGCAGTTGGGAGCTTCGTCTCAGTAGCCAGCGATGCATAGGGGTCATCTTTCTCTGGCACGCGCTATGACGCTTTGCAGATCCCATGATGGTCCCACTGCGAGAAATCGTGTTGCTCATTGTGGTGAGTTAGTTAATTTTATTCATAAGTATGAGGGATGTGCTCGTAAAATGGATCGGATTTTATGTAGTACATTGTGAGTCGCGATTAGTCTGCCGGATAATTAGGGTCTTTCTAGATGATGTCACTCTAGCTCACTTATCATGTACCACTCAACGCTTTCATTTCATTTTCATTTTCAATCGTGAATTCTTTATCCATATTAAGTCTCTTGATTAACTTATTTTTAATTCAAAATATTATTTGTTTGATTTAACTTGGATTCGTTTTTTGTTTTGGGTTCGAGGATATAAACCCGTATGCTCAGTTCTGGTGAATGCCCCGTGTGGACGGCCTTCAATAGATTTCCCCATCCCGCGTGCGCCCTCATCTCCAAGGATGTCTCCGGCGTCTTTGCCTCCGAGTAGACTACTTTAATGTTTCGGCTTCATCCAAGCCCGGCTGGATGACTGACCGGGAAACGAACAATATCAACAACCAAAAGTCTGTCTGGGTCTTTTTTTGGAACACCCCTGTGCACTGGATAAATAATTAAATTCAACAGAGGAATATAAATTTCCATCATTTACTTGAACCAAAATCTAATCTACATCTTCTTGTCCCCACTCCCCAACTCATCACACCAGTTTTGGCTGTATCTGTTCCAACTTTTGAAATATTATCATTACTCTATACACGACAGAGTCAAAAAAGTTTTTAGAACATCCCATTTTTCCAGTTTTTTACTGAAATTTAAGCAGTTCAGTCCAGTGAATAACCTGAAATGGTACAAGCTAAGCGGCTAAAATGCCAGAAGACACGTTAAAAAAAAAGTTTTGCTCTACCTGTTCGGTCAGAGGAGTTTATGTGCTGTCTTTGACGAGGAAAGATTGATGAGGATTCTCGGTTTAGCCTGAAAGCTTCAATCCACCCATAACGGCCATTGCAAGGCCACAAATCCACAAGAAAATATGCATGATACCCAAGGTATGAACCCTTCTTTTTTTTCTTCGGACAACAAATCCTCCATTTGTTGAAAAATAAGAAGAAAATAAAAAACTTCTTGGTAACCTCTCCTCTCTGCTTCAACTTTCTTGAAAAATGAGAATACGAAGACTAAGCAAAATTTAGCGGACATGGGAGAGAAGTCATATTGAATACCCACTCCTCGTTTGTTCTGTGCACAGTTATGGACAACGTATTGAGAATCTATAAATCAGAAATAAACATAGATTAATATATTCATCGTTTTATTTTATGGGGTGAAAACATGGTGGGTTTAATCCCGGGAAGTTTTTGGTTTTATTTCTATTTCTTTTGAGGGTGAAAAACGGGTGCGGTTTAATACACGGCGGCAGTTTGTACACAGGAACAATACGGTACACAATAACCCTGCTATCATCTAACTGGTTCCTCTTGCTAAAGCAATGCTTTCTGGTTCATTGTTGCTGTCCATTCACTGAAAGTCTTTCCGTCCATCCTATATTTACTCATGCCCTTTATTATTTAATTAAAATATTGTTTATAAAAGATCTGGTAATTTCCTCTTTCAAAAGTAAAACTCCAGAACTCCCTCCACGCAATTCGCATAGCTTAATCTGTCAGAGCCCATAAATAAAATCTTGAAGCCACTCAAATGCCATCAAAGGGGTGGCAGTTATGTCATTCCTCAAAATTGACCGTTGACTGGCTCACGCGAAACTAACACGAACATCGAGATGAGACCCTTCTATTTCGTGTTTCTGCTAATAGTACTCCCCTTTACAATTCCACTTCATTTTCTGGACATAATCCCAGTGAAATCCTGCCTGTTGCCTGCTATTTTAGAATCCGTGTCTCGATTCCTTTATTATTCTGCCTGCATCTAGCCGTGATAGCGCCGCACTGGTGGCCAACTCGTACACAATGGAGGTTGCTATCCTGGTTCTTCACTGGATAAATCCAATCATTTAGCGTACATGCCCTCACGACTGTCATTTTAAACATTTCCATCTTAAGTTTCAGAAATGACACGATGTGAGATGTTGCCTTCACCTTTGTTGGCTCCTGCTCGGTGTATAATTTTTTTTCTAATAAAAACTATATCAGATTGGATCCATTGGCTGTTTCCTTCTGTTCTGACACACAATCCTGGTTTCACAAATGGAGAGAGTTTCATAGAATGTGTTGCCCATTCAGTGTTCAAGTAGTACTTCCATTTAAATAAAGAATGAGTGTCAAGAATCGTAAATAAAACATTCTGTACAGTGTAGCGCTATTGCAGCAGTCCTATATACCACCTGAGTTTTAACATGTCCAGTACTGATAACGGAAGGCGTTTTTGGAAGTGGACAAGAAACTCATTTGTGGTTTAACCAGTGTTAAGATGTATATAATTCAATTGAAATAAAACAAACGTTGTAAACTCGTTTTAAAATATATAGTTTTCCTGCCTTGTTTCGACGCGCAGTGTTTAAGAACATCACCCTGGTCCAAAGTTACATTACTATCTTCAATAGCCTGGTTGTTTTGTTTCCTTTATGACATCCTAAAAACAAGTGCATTAAAAAGTTTTATCATGTCGTGCACACCAGATCCAGGTTGGGCGAGGAGATTACAAGTCCCACACCTTTGACAGTTCAGTATTCCTGTCCCAAACGTTTTCCAGTGCAGTCTTTTTTAATTACACGTTTGAAATAAGGGATAATAATACCCTCTTCTTTTTTTTTGTATCCATGTCAGGCTCGTTTGTAAGACGCATAACACACAGAACATATAACAACGGCGGGAGAGGGAGCACAAAATAGTGGGGAACAGAGACATAGAGAAATCTGTGAAAGAGAGAGGTATGGGGGAGGGTACCTGGGGTAACACAGAATGGTATACCAGGATTTTCTGAAGGAAAACAGGGAAATTTGAAGGAGGTGGGTTCTGGGGTGGATTAATGGGGGTCGAAAAGATCAAGATTTTAGAAATGGGGGAAGATATCGATGGTGTTGATCAGCTATTTTGAAGACTGGGTGGGAAAGTGGGATTGAAGAGAGAGTGGGAAGTATAACTCCAGAGGCGGGGAAAAAAGAGAATGAAAAGAGTGAAGGTGAGCAAATTATTCTTGATTTTGGCAGTTTCACCAGAAGGGTTTTTTGGGGGGACTGAGCTCAGACAGAGCAGGGGGGTGAGGCTGGCAGAGAAGAGGGAAAGATAGAAAGACCACCGACCTGACCTCCGGTGAGAGAGTGAGGACCAAGACTCGGCCCTCATCACGCTAGAAGATACACGCAAATGATCCGAAAGCCTTGTATTCCAACAGCGTGAAGCCGAGCTAGGTGTGAGGCAGGAGCACCAAGCCCAGAGGGGAGAGCAGTAAGTTTTCTATCAGACTGAAAGGATGAAAGCTTTTGTAGTGGTTTCGAAGTTGACGGTGTGGCTAAGGTAACAAAGGAATGTATGCATGACGTAGGATGGCCGCAGTCGGCTTTGGAGGCCAGCTTGGAGATTGGCTTTCCCAGGAAAGTTGTGGAGATGTGATGGACCAAAAGCTTGATTGAAAACACTTCTCAGGGGATTGTTTTGAGAAAGTAGATGCGGGTGGGGGGGGTTCCATATGGTCCTGTCGGAGGAGACATAGTGGAGAGGCTCATGAGATTTAATAAGGATTTGTAGACATTACAAGTGTTTGACAGCCTTGTGATTTTATTCAGCGTCTGCAGGAGTGAACGATATGTTGCTTGCCAATCAGAGGGATGAGTAGATAGTACGGCAAGAGGGCGAAAGTCATACAGTAAAGGCAATAAGAGGTTTTCCAGCGAATCTGACAGATGCGTTGGATAGAAAACCAGAAAGAATAGAGGCAAAACACCGTTGAGGATCAGCCTGGACAGGAGCCGATTAAGAGCCACAAGTTTCCTGTGACAGAGAGAAGTAGTTCATGAGTGGAAGATAGCCTTGGATACCGTAGAAGAGAGTTTTGGTGAACAATGTGGGGTGCCAGACGTATCGAAAGCTCAGCGATATGTCTAGGGAGATGGACTCTGATCCTCATTGTCTGGCATTTAAGGATCTCCATCCTTGTTGGAAAGTAGAAGCAGTTCCAGGGCTTAGAGTGACCTGGTCTTGAATCCAAATTTCTGGTCAGCCAATCAGCAACTTAGCAGTAAAACCATAATAGAAAAAGAGTAGTTTTAGGGTGGATAAGTATCTGAATATCGTGAAAAATGTTTGAGGCTTCTGGAGTTTCATGTAATAGATAGGGAAGTAACTGTATCATCAGGAAAGATTCAGATTATTAAAGATTGAGATTATTAGATTCAACGTAAGTTTGCCAATGTGCATATCATTTACATAAGCTGCGTTGGCTGGAGTGCCAGCAAGACCCATTAACTGTGATTAACGTGGTCACATCAGGACAACTTAAGCAACTTAATAAGAGATATTTGTTGGATTGCCAACAGCAGCAGCCAGGGGGTGTGTGTTCTTAAGAAGTCTTTCTTGTCGAGTGACACCAGTTGGCGTAAGCACTCAAGCAAGCACTCCATTAAACCGTTGATAGCAGGAACGACTGGCTTTTTGGCAGCGCTACTGCTTGGTACTGAAACACATCCAGATTGCCAGCAAGGTTTTTTCAGCAGTATCAGATGAAACAAGGGTAACGGTAGTGGAGATTCCATTTGCCCCTATAACGTATCCAGTACTTCTGCATGCTCACAACCATTTTCCCAGCATCGAAAACGATAATTTCTTTCCTTCTTGGCTAAGCCTTGGGATCTGCGTTGACATCGGCGTTCTTCTTGGAGCTCTTGTGTGCGGTCTTTCCACACAGCGCTAAACAGGTTGGACCCGATCACTGGGAACACAATGGGTTTCTGTCGCACAAACTCCTTTCGCTGACTCGGAAGGATCACAGGCTTGAATAACCACCCTGTGTAATTCAGCAGCTGGAGGGCTCAAACTCTGGAAACCTGAAGGTTGTTGACTGCTTGCGGCTGTAGGTTTTTGCCAGCAAGCGTTGGTGGGGGCTTTCATTTCATCCTGCGAATGTTTCATGGTGCTGATTGCAGTGCACTTCAACATTTCCCTGATGGAAAGTTTTGGAGTCCTGACTCATAGCATCCAAGATGCGATGGAAGGTGGGATGGAAGGTGGGTGGGTGTTGTAGATTTTAAATGTTGAATTACACCTTGGTCGGCGGTTGGGATCAGGGAAGGTGGTGTTTGGTGGGCAGGAAGATGAAATGTTTCGTTCGAGATGGGATCCTTCAGTGACTCAGGAGGCAGGAGTATTGTCCCAGCAGGTGGACTCCACTTTGAGGAAGGAGTTACGGGATGGTTGGATTGTTCGTTCGGGACAGTAACACCATCTTCCGGCACGTTTACACGGGAATCAACACTTTTAGTTTTGTTGATGAGAGCACAAATTACCCCAAGTCATACAAATGCGCAAGGCTGTTAGAACAGACAAATGAGTTTTTTTTTATATATCTAATTGCATTTGTTTTTGTAGAGTTTCGCACGCTGGAGCTAATACTTGGCGAGGAAGGCAGATAATTCGTTTTGGTCGGGATTATAAGAGCGGGGAATTAATTTTGGTTTCGCCGTGGCATTTCGTTTCTTAGCGCAGAGTAACGGTTGTAAGGAAACATACTCGCAGCGGCGCATTACGTTTTAGGTGGCACTTTGAAGGACGCTCGCTCGCCTGGTATACTCGCATTTCAACATTAGCTGTGGTTGGACTCCACAGCTCTCAGTGTGTTAGTAGTTTTCTGGTTGTTGCGCTGCTACTGCTGGGCTGATTGCTGCAGAATGATTTCGTTGCTGTTTGGATATCGGAGAATTGATGTTGAAATAATTTGTCTGCAGGTTCTTTTCATATCGGAGTTCCTTCTGGCCTTCGCCCGTAATCTCCTATTTGCCGTTTGTGGACGCCGTCACTCCGGTATGTTTGTTTGTGGTAAGGTTTATTCTCAATCCGGTCCTGGGATTGATTTACCCCTAACAACCATTTTCTGTGATTGAGAGGGCGAAGAAAGCGGCAGATAGAGCGCACCGGCCAGGGCATAACAACGTCTCGCGTAGCTCGACCTCATTGGTCTTTGAGTGATTGCTATTGGGGATGTGTTTGCTTTTGTAAGTATATTTGTCTCTCGATGTGTCGATTCTACTACTCATTTGTAAATTCTTCTGAAGAATCGGACGTTATGTTGTGACTGATTTTCCACTTTTGTCCAATCGATGACTGCAGTATGTATTGTGATCTCATAGTTAAAATCGCCGTCATGGCGACTTCAGGTCCTCGGTAAGGAGGAGCGTTTCTGACCAGTATTCTACATCATACGAGGGGTCATTTGATGTCGAGACTGTCGCTCGCTCTGGTATATCATCAGGGAGTACACACATGAGAGAGGCAAGTTCCATCTGGACTTTGCACACTGGGCTACGGGATCTAGCCGGTCAATGAAACGGATTTTCACGCTTACACACGATGGTGGGCTTCTCGCTCGAAAGGCTGTTGTGATGTCGGTTCCGCCTCTTGTGACGATCCTGACAAATGAAGATTCAATAGAAAGTATGTATGTAGTTTTACGTTAATAGATGCATTTTGACATGAAAATTTCTTGAATGGTTAGACCCGATGGGTGGAATGATATGTCTCGCTGGGTCTAATACCCCTCTTATCTGGCAATTGCGGAGCAGTCAGGATGTTTTCATATTGTTAGCTATTTCACCACCGGAGTCATGGAATACGTCTACGTGCGGGCTATAAGGAGAATCGTTGTGCGCTCTTGAGGTGGTATTACCACATCCACATCTCTTCGAGTCACATCCAACGACTTATTTCGCTCGCGGCGCTTATCTTGAACGGCAGTTCGCACCATCAGATCTGCTTCACAGTCTACCCAGTTTGGTTACCTCCGTAGAGAATGTGCTTATGATTCTCGACAGGGCTGATCGAACAGAGAATGCTCAGGTGTTAATCACAGAGGGATGAACAAGGTATATATATTAGTAGATGGCATTTACATTCTGGGATAGAAGTTTACGTGCAGTAGCGCGGTTGACATACAGTGGCTCAATCTAGACAGAGTATCTCGTCACACCCTTTTGTATCGTATGACTCACGAGCTCAAGTTAACAGTTCGTTGGCAATGTTGCGTCAAAGTCTGAATTTAATAAATATATGACCTGCATTGAGAGATAATTGTACTAATCTACCACCATCGCTTCGACATGTTGAGAAATGAGTATTGGAGTAAATTTTTGGGAGCTTTTTGGGATATTTTGTTATAACAGTTAGTAATTAAATGAAAAGCTGTAGAAATGTAATTAATGACATTAAATAATAGTTTTGTTGACTAATACCCTACTCGCATTTTGCTATGGCACTGTCATCGCAGTATGATGGGGAACTATCAGATGCGAGGTAATTCCAATCTCTCTTATTGAAACTACTCAACAATAAGAGATGTGGTTAGAGCATAAGCCAACTTGATTCGATTTCCCTTTTGGCCTTCAAATTTCTCGGATATTGGATCGGACATGATTAAAAGAAACACACTTTCTAGAGGTCAGAGATGACACAGTGTAAGTACAGAGTGCTATTGTAAGGAGAAGCACCGAAGTAACGTCGAACCATGGACATGCACACAGATTGATCTGTAGAATCACGAGTAGTATGTACCTTATGTGTTTTTCGTAGCTATGGAGGAGGAGAGACAGACCCAGGTATTGTGGGGATAGTGGTTAAGGAAACTCTAGTACTAGAGTAAGTTGTAAAGCGTCCTCCTCAACAGATTGAAGCAAGATGATGTCACTTCCTATCTGATGATAAAGGAAAATTGGTAAGAGTTATGAATAGGGTGAAAACTATACGACTCGGATAGAAAGCTTGCATAGTACAGCTCTGATGATGAATTAGGCCATTCCAAACCTTAAAAATTCCGTTAACTTACTCACTGGGAAAGTACATAGGGATCCGAATTTAGGACACGGAAGAGTGAGACCAAAGCAATTCGCAACTGCGAGACGCAACTCTGACTCGCGCATATCATGACTGCACTGAGTTTCCCTCCTTTTCGTAACTGACACGATGGCCGAGAACTGATCTAAAGGAAATATGTACCTAATCTCTTCGTCGAGCGCAACTTTCACTAACTCGAGAGCTTGTATTTAGGTGGAGAGTGTAGAGGTCCGCAAGGTGTGAACCCAAGGTTGAACTCCTGTTGAGGCCGACACAAGCACGCGCAGGCATCAAGTGGCCTAACATCTTTTGAGAAAAATAGGCGAAGGATGCAGGATTAGCACGTCGTATGTCTTCCCAGGCAGAGAAAGTGCACGTGCCAGAAGAAGATCTGCGGAGCGAGTCTTCATGCGGTGCAGTGGTCAGCACCTGAAAAATTCAGTGCATGATTTTTGGTGTCAGTGTACATGAATGGGAGAGCAGTATATCGAAGTTGAGACTCGCTCTAGTATGTTGGTGTCCGGCATCTCATGCGCTCGTCATCAGCTGGCGAAACCGCAGGCAATCAGTTCGCTTCACCTCGCTCTACTCTGTCTCATCTAACCCTGTAACACTGTGGTAGGAGAAGCAATGGATGGATGTAGGTCTGCATATCTCATGCGCTATAATGTTGCGGCTGATCTCGATTCAGTTGTGCATGGTGATACTTAGAAGACTGGACTATATTGGTACGAGTATAATGAGGATGCTAGTACAATTCCGATGAGTAAATCTTGCGAGTAAATTAAAAAGATGGCCAACAGTCCTTTTTATGGGATAACCCTTCGCTTGAGTGTTATCAAAAGAGCAATTTCGAGACTGCAGCGAGAGAGGACTTCTGGCTTCCTATACAAGACCAATGAGCAGATTACCGCAACCAATCACGACCACAAAGCACTATCTCGAGTTAGAATGGACTTGTACAGAACTACGTATATACTGTTTGCCAGTTCCTTGATGTTTTAGCCAACAGTAACTAGTGGAAGCCGAGATGTATAATATATTCACACACGATCTAGAGGATCACGTTGAGATAGAGTTATAACATTATTGATGAGACTGGACGGAAGATTCCAAACCGACTCTACTTCTCACTTCACGCAGCGAAAATACACAACTTTGACAGAGAGCCTTGTAAACAATCTGCAAGGAAGAGAGTGATGGTAATGAATGTAAGAATGTCGTCTGTTGGCGCCCAAGAGGAGAGATGTGGCACACAGTTGGTTCCCATGATATTATAGAAAAATCTCAGATAACAACTCACACGTGTCAGATCCGTGCTCTCGAGAGAGCTCAGACTAGAGTATTTTGCGTCCATGTGGAGTCTGAAGTAACTGTTATAGGTGTCTACGATTTCTCGATGTCAGATTCATGTGCAATTATCTTTTCTACAGTTGATATTCACATAGAACGGTTTTCACTTTGTTCCTTTCGGTATGATATGAGTCTTGATTATTCTGAATTGTTCCGATCTTAGTGACAAAAGGATTATTTTAATTTATAATTTCAGAACTCCTAAGTTTGGAGCTAAACGATTGTGAGAGCGGGGTAGACACATACAAAATGCTGAAAGTCTAAGGTGTGGTTGTGGTTAGATACACTTCATCGAATGATGGTATTAGCTATGCTCTCGCGGCTTTGGTCGTTTTTCTAGGCGTGTAGTTATGTCCGCATGTGAATTCTGCATAGTGGGAATGACGGGTGGTTTATATTGAGTTAATCAGAAACCACTTTCTGGTAACTAATTTTGAATCCGGAACATCAGTATCTCTGATATTTACGGTTTATCCGATAAGAAAACTACTGTTACAATGCTATCATGGAAGCTCTTGGAGAGATAGTAATTTGTTGTGCTTCTCTGTCAATGTTATCATCTAGAGCGTCCTTCGTGTATGAGTGTGTTACAGTCACTGAAGGAGGACTTGAAGACGTATATACATGGGTTATATTGAGGGCACCTAATATTGAGAATCGTCTGTGTTTTGCAAGGTCGCCCCCGCTCTACCCAGAAGAGGAGGATTAATCACTTATGACCACAGAAATTATCTGAGGCGGAGAGAGATTGTGTCCCCACCACTCCACAAAAACACACATAGGTTTTAGAAAATGGAAGTGCTCAAAATACACCGTTAGCCTACTCTCTTCAGGGGCCGTATATTTCTCATGCTTTACTCACTTTGGTGAGGAGTTGAGGTGAGCCAGTTGGGGTGTTGTCAATTCTGGCACACTCATCCAACGAGCTCTAGAGATAACTATCACGAACAGTGATATGATAATTTAAGAACATTATGCACATAAGCGTAGACTATGTTTAATTTAGCATAGATCAATACTTATCTATGAGATAAAAGAAATGTATTTCTGAGCTATATAATGGAGAGATAAGCAGCTATATCATAGTTGTTTTTGGGAGTTCATGACAATCAAGAGACAGTAGACCATAGAATATTCCTCTTGCTATTATGTCACTATCTTCACGAGTGATAGGTAACTCAGGTGGCTTGGTTGCATATGCAAATACACAGTGAGAAAATTGCTCATGATAATTAGGGATATGTCGACGCAATATAAGCAGTCAAGATCATCGTTTTCTAAGCATTAAATTGTCATGTCCATCACAAGTAGAACCATTTTTGAGCAGCATTGGCTACAGATGGCTATAGTATTAAGACATGTTCTGTACTTTTGTCATCATCGGCATATGATAAGCTAAGATCTAGACGGTCGTAATCAGCTAATGAGCTAAATCGCACATAAGGCGAAGAGTAGATCATATAGTTATTTTGATCGGGAGCACAGTATTAGGATTCAGATCATTATAGAGAGTGTTTACAATGTTAGACCACAGGAGAATGTTCAAGTTGGGGTGTTATGTGTACACTAAGCAGTACGCACAATGTATCTTTGGAGCATAGTTTAACAAATAACAGCTCAAACAGTAGCATCATAATCGCTATTTATCCTGGCAAATATGCACAAAAGCCCGAGTAAAATGGGTAGACTGTTTTTGCATATGCCAAAAGCAGTAGACATGTTTTTTGCATATGGCACATAAGCAGTAGACATGTTTTTGCATATGCACAAAAGCAGTAGAACATGTTTTTGGCATAACAATATAGCATGTTTTAGACATGTTTTTGCATATGCACATAAGCATATAAAAAAAAGTAGACATGTTTTTGCATATGCACATAAGCAGTAGACATGTTTTTTCTGCTGTACGGAATCTGGGTTGTTTTAATTTTCGGGAGCAATCAAGGCAGTGGTCTGTTGCCTATACACCACTCAAATAAAGGGAGCTGTAAGAAACGCGTTGCACACTTGGATGAATAGCACCAGTAGGGCAGGTACTGCTAGTATAATAATAATAGTGAATTGTAATAAAACAATAATCGTATCGTAATAGTATAATAATAGCATTAACATTCGGTATCAAAGCTGAAGTATTATTCATGACACGATGAGAAGTGGTGTCTTATTTCAGAAACCATTTCTGATAACTGCTAACAAGCCATAACGAACTAGCAGACTTTTCTTAATTGTTGCGTGACAATTGTTGTAGGAACTAATGTTCCCTTTGTCATAACTGTAAGTTAATCAAGATTACTGTGCAACTGCAGACGACAGCCAAGTAGCCTACTTAGAATCTACTTTATATTGAGTTATTATTATTATTAATTTTTTTTCAAGTAAGAAATATATAATTTTATCTGCTCATTATACAAGGCCTAAAATGTAACATAAAAGACATTTGTTGATCACGATGTTGCTGAAGAGTGCATCGTGATTTGCATGCAATGTTTAGCAAGTGGTGCCAAACCAAATGGGCACGCGAGGCAGCAAGCAAAGCACGTTGCCAATGCAGCTCAACATCGTAATGCTTCATCACATTTGGCTCGGCGGCGTGGGTCTAAAAATCTACGGCCTAGCAATTATAGGGCGGCCGCAGTATTTCCACGGTCACACAATGTAGCAGTCACATATGTTTGTATTTTTTGGGTAGCCGCACGGGTATTAGAAATTGTGGGAGACGAAAACGTGGGGCGCCGTACGGTCTTTGATTTGATGTCGCACGGTAAACTTTAGGACGTCCCTGCGGCGGCCATAGAATTTTCAAGGCGAGAAAGGTAGCCTCAAGGTGCCCGCAAGGTGACCGCAGGGGGGCCCTAAGGCGAACGTGGAAATAGTGAGGCCGCCGTAATTTTTTGGGGGTTGGCAAAATTCATTTTTCATTGATAAGAGCTACGGAAAACGCACGAATAACGCAAGCCCACCGTACGCCCTACGTACGGTCGACATGGAAACATCTACGTCATGGCTACGACTTGTCGAATTGCTATGGCCAACCTAGAAAGGAAAAAAGTTTAAAACTCCGCGCTTTAATTCCACGGAGACCCCTAGCGGCTGTAAAAGATAGCCATACGGCGTAGGGCCACCTGAGGCCACCTCAGAAACTCTGCGGCCGCCGCACGTTTCTGTCAATTCAGGGGGGGTACGGCCGCTGTATCCTAGCCGTAGAGCAAATGTGACTCATGCTTAAGTGCATGTTTCTATGTCTCCATCTTACCAGCAATCTGTGCAAGCCATCAATGCAGCTCAAGACCAGCAATCATACGCTATTTGAACCTGAAAAATTGGCATTAATACATAGCACATGAGGCAATCAGGAATATTTTTTGCAGCGACAACACCGCTCTGTTCAATATTTTAGTGACAACGGTGATACGACCTGGATGAAATTGCTCTTTCTAACTTGCTGGACATGAGCAAACCCATAGTCTTACGGATCATTCATGTGGTGACTGCAACGCCTTGACGTGGGAAGACGAGTGTGTTGGAAGACACATCAGGGGAGCACAATCCGATATGTTATCTATTCTGGCAAGACTTGTGTTCTGAATATCCTGATCCACCACTTCAACTTCATGATCTTCTTTCATGCACAAGGGAATGAGGGATCTTAACTTATTCTTCCACTTTCTGATGGTTTCCCTTGCGAAATATTTCATAAGGATTGTCAACGTGATGTGCTGTGAATCTATTCCATTCTTACCGGTTGATGAAACATCAGGGTAGCTTTACAATTGGCACTGCTGCAATCGACCCTTTCAGCAATACTGCATCCATATGTGGGCCAAAATTGATATGGGTCATCTGTGCTATCTGCAGTTCAATCAAGATCTACTGTGTTCCAATCTATACAATGGCCTGCATAGATGATATTCTTCAAGGTGTTGCTGAGTCTGCTGGTCGTTGTGTGATTCTTCCTTCTACATTTCCAGGAAGCCTATGATTTATGTCAAAGCATTAATCCAGATGTCATGGCAATTGTTCGAAAATTTGGAAAAACAACTGTTCATCACATTCACCTGCAATATGTGTTGGCATAAAATCATCAGTGAACTGGAAAAAGGCAAACAGCTACTGATCGACCTGACTTGACTGCCAGTCTTTCAAAATGTAGTTGCAGCAAATCCACGCTGACATCAGAAACAATGTACTCGGTCATCTGAGGGCTTACGTTTCTTTCTATCGAGTTTCAAAAGCATGGGCTACCTTACACCCATTGCTGCTTATTCTCGATGGTGAACAACACATGTGACCGACATACACAAAGTTGTCAGCGCTTGATTCCCCAACCTTGCCAAGCCATGAATGCAAGAGCTTTATGAATGCGTCAGGAAATACATGCTGCATAGATCTTGCAGAGAGCTAAACCCAAATTGCCCATTCATGGTTGCTGGCACATGTTCTAAGTAATTCCCCAAGGATTTCTGCCCTCAAAATTACCGTGGGGACCATATTATCCTACCGATGGACGTCGAAGTGCAACTGTGGGCGGCCATACAGCTGTAGTTAGGGTATTTGACAGGGATGTACAAGTGGACAGCCGAAGCACCGTGCCTTACAATCCATGGTTGTTACTGAAATACCATGCCCACGTCAATGTCGAATACCTTTAAAGGTGTTAAATAGACTACGATCAGCTTTAAGGCAAGCGTTGATGAAGTCAGAGTCGCAATGGATGGAGGTGAAGACAAAATGAATTTGAATGCTATGAGCAGTGTTGATTTGTTTGTGCCTCAGAAGCAGCACGGCAAACCTTTGGGTTTTCAGTGCAAGACCATCCCCAAGCAGTTCAACAACTCTCTGTTCATTTGCCGAATGAGCAGCATGACACATTTAACTGTGGCAATCCAGATCGAGCATTAGCTGCAGCAGCACGTACTATCGACACCAACCACCTATTTCTTGATGAACTCCGAAGACATGGCTGCCAGAACATCCTCCGTTGCGATTTCCCCAAGCACTTCACCTGGCATAAAATCATTGCAATGGCGAGTAGCTCCTCCGAGGTCAATAGGAAGAGTTTACACTGTTTCTCTAAGCCCAGAAAAGTCCATCCATCCATCCATTGGGACCACACTCTGTGCAGAGCATCGGTGCTGCCTAAGCAGACTCCTTGGCTTATGGATACAATCCTGGACGGGTTGCCACTCCACATAGTTATCCAGCATGCTGGCACTCATTTTGCCGACCTCAGAAGGATGACAGCAGAGTCAACCCCACCTGATATTAATTTCAACAGCCGAGTGGGGTTTGAACTCAGGATCATAGGATCCCAAACCCACCACCCTAACCATTAAAGGTCCCTGACATGCAAAAGTACTAGAAATTTCATTTATATATGTCCTAGAGGAGTTTTTCATCGTGATTTCAGATCTGACAATGTTTTTCACAATACTCATTCTGTAAAATGTAAAATTAAGAAAACAAACCTCTTCGGGAACGCCCCTAAAAATTCTCCTGAAAGGGGCGTAACCCACATGATGTCAACTACAGGATGTCAAAGGCTGCACGTTAATTACTCGGGTTGGTGGTCTACATGATTCTATTGGCTTTCTGTGTGTTTCCGCATTTGATTGGTCGACTCAATCGCTTCATTCATTTCTGCTTTAAAAAAAATCGAACATTTGGTTTTGAATAATGGATGACATGGACTTTCACTTGTCTGGTAACGACAGTGAGTGTGAGAGAAATGAAGGATTTTTGTCTGAATCACATGGAGAATTGTCGGATAACGTAGTCGCGGGAGGTGAAGTTCAGGCAGCTGGAAATGAAATACGGCCTTACCAGTTCGAGCCCGAAGCAGGACAAGCAGAGGAAATGGCGATGAAATTCCCGGCGTTATGATGATCGGAGGACATCGAAGGAAGACTTGGCAATAACAACTGGTTAGACTAAATCCTATTCGTAATTCAATAATGTAAATTCGACTTGCATACTGCTCGATATCAGAAATATTTTAGTGAGGTGACGTGACCAGTGCAGCGCAGCGGACATGTTGCTCCGTGGCGAATTAATCACAAGCAAGGCCGGCGCATGTCATCGACCGTGTTCTTCCGCGCATAAAATGAAGCAATCTCGCTGTCCGGATACAATGAAAACTTGTGTGCAAAACACACCTTGTGACACAATTGTCGAGAGTAGTCCGATAAATCTGACGTTCTGTTGCATTTTTATTATTTTATTCCTACTGTCGTCATGTAGCGCCAGTAGAAAAAACAATGAAAAAAAGAGAATAATAAATAACAGCTACAGCATGTCGGATTTTCGGCCTAGTCGGATGGACGACGGATTTATCGGCCTAGTCGGACGGACGACGGATTTATCGGACTAGTCTAGAGTCTAGACTCGAGATCTCGAGTCAATCCACTCTGTGCGAGTTTCTGTATGTGACGTCAACGCTGCGATTCGCTGAAGTCAACTTTTTTAGGGACGGGGCATAGCAAAGTTGTGAAAAGCACAATAAATGATCGAATATTGCTCTAATTCTCCCATTTTTTATTTTAAAAAAAAAACGGGTGATTTCTTCACTAGGAAGGTCAAGTTAATATATAAATACCAGAAAGTTTTGCATGTCAGGGGACTTTAAGCCACACCAGGTATAAGGAAAAGTCTTCTACCTGCATCTTCTTAATTATAAGATCCGTGCTACAAGTTTTGAGGATCTGTGCACAATCAATGGTAAAATCTGGCGAGACCTGCAAGCGCGCTTGCCAGTTGCTAAACTTACTCGACGCCAACAACTAATGGACGACCAGGTGTCTATCCAAAGCTGCATGTACCCAGTTGCCATCATGCTTAAAGGGACCTGTTCCTAACAATCTTACTTTCTGTAACCGACAGAACCCCTAAAGCTGGGGGTTTTTTTTTTTGATGATCTATCCCCATGACTTTTATCATGGACAGCAACAGGGACTGTCCAGGCAAGTTCTTCAAGATGTAGTTGGAAATGACATGGCTTGCGATCTACACAACCGGGTAGAGCAGCAGGGTTAATAACACTCAAGTTTGGTCTTCTTCAGAGAGATTGTCAACTGTGTAATCAGTCAGACCTTAGCATGGAGGAAATGGATCCTGTAGCAGATGACTTCTCAAGCATGTCCATCTTATAATTTGACAAACCTATTGCCTTTAGAAGCTATCAAAAGTAAAAATGATAGCAGGTAAGGTGGCATCCTCTTCATTCAATGAACCAGGTAGAAACTGGAAGACTTTTTTCTTTAAAATCTGATTCTGGCCTAAGTTTGAAAGTAGGGTCAAATTGCTCTTGTTACAGCTTCTTCGGGAATAGCTTCAACACTTCTTAAGATTGGAGAACTACCCACTCCTGTTTTAAGCTGCCCATCCACCACAAGATAATTTTATCTGCAACATTACACCACAGGACACGAATGGTCATCTTATTGAGGCTGCAGACTTGCTGATGTGGGACGAGGCTCCGATGGGCCATCATTTTCTTATTGAGGCTCGTGATCGGTCATTTCAAGCCATCATGCTCAATTGCCTTAATGGTGCAGATGAAGGAAGCCGCAAACGACTCAAACATGATGCTGATTAGTTGTTGCAAGGGGTGCTTGCCTTCTGTGGAGGGTAACCTTTAAGTGACATAATTGCATTCGCAACTGATCTTTGTGTGAACTCAGACTATGAAGGTGGAATTATCCGAGCCATGTATGTGTATGCCGGACTTGAAGAATCGCCTAATCAACGAATTCTCAGTGTAGCTTGCAATTTTTACCATGGAAATTACATGGTTGATCTTCTCACAGTAAGATCACTGACCACCTGCCAGGTGACACTTCATCATCAAGTGTCGATTCTTTGGCCAATCAAAACCAATCTGCCCTTTATCCACCTGAGTTTCTTACTCATAAATGTATCAGGTCTGCCACACAGGAGATGTCACTGAAGGTTAACACTCCCACCATGCTGTTGCAAAATCTCTATCCTCACAATGGCCACTATACAGAACACGTCACATCTTAACCAAGGTCACCGATCGTCTTCTTGAGGTGTGGATGCTCGGTGGTGAGCATACCAGATCTATTCTCCTTTTTCCTAAAATTCTTCTTTCTCCATCTGACATGGATCTTCCTTTTCAACTCCACTGATGCCAGTTTCCGGTCAGACTTGCCTCTATGATGATGATCAACAAAAGCCGTGGTCAGAGCCTGTGGCTGTGTGGAGTCCTGCTTCCCACCAGTGGTTTACAACACAGATAGCTGTACGTTGCGACGAGTCGAGTATGAGATGCACTCAATTTGTGCTCATTGCCAACCAGAATGAATTCCAGATAAGGAGAGGGACTTGCATGGTGCTGGCTGGCTAACCAGCAACGTTGTTTTTCGGAGATCGTATAAACTCGGGGCAGATCCAGAAAGAAATTTGGGTATTCAAAAGCTCCCAAGAAAATGTTGCTTTTTTATACTTGAAAAGAACTAATTTGGCACAGTAAACAGTCTTTTATTGTTAACAGCAGAAGCCCGTAGTAAAAATATCACGATATTAACAAAAATAAAAAAAGGAGCCTTTATTCTTGCACTGGTTGAAACAGCTCAAAAATGGAGGTTTTATATATTATATATTATATATATATTATATTATATATATATACACAAAGCCTGGTGTTGGCGCAGTGTTAGGGCAGCGGCTTGGGATCCAAGAGTCCTGAGTCAGCCCGTTCGGCCACTGAATTAATACACCAGGGGTTTGACTCAGCCTGTCATCCTTCCGAGGTCGGCGAAATGAGTACCAGTATACTGGGCCGGTGTATACCCCGGTTAAAAATAGGTGTATCATAATCCCTGTGGCCGACCAGGGTTGCGTCAGGAAGGGCATCCGGCGTAAAACATGTGCCAAATCACAATGCGGATCATACGGATGATCCGCTGTGGCGACCCCTAGCGGGAGCAGCCGAAAGAAGAAGAAAAGATATATATATATACACACACACATACATATCCAGTAAAACTTCCTGCAAATGCGGGATACGTCCTGGGATAAACTCGGTGTTGGAGGAATCATTAAACGTATGGGGAAATTGGGATACGTTCCAGGCTCCCCAAAAACTAACCCTAAAACAGCCTTTTTTGCTTTTTTTTTTACGTTTCTTTGTATGGATTGGTGCAGCATTATTAAATATACATTAAAATAAGGGGTTGGTATCATAATACCACTGTATATTGTAAAATAACTCACCTATTGTGAGGTGGTTGTTGGAGGTTTGGGTGTTGAATTGCTGGTGGAAGGGGTTGAAGTGCTGCTAGTAGCTGCTGAATTAGGCCGAAAGAATTGTTCTAGGCACTTGCTTTGACTTCCGTTTTAACTCCCTGTGAAGTTCTGTGTAGGGATTTATCTTCGGCTTTTCCGTACCGTCCTTCTGGTCGATTCATTCACGCCATGTTTGCTGGCCAAAGATGAAGTGGAAACTGATGATAATTTTTCAGGGTATCAAGTTTGACCTCCATGCGTCAATCGGTTTTCCTCCTCTTCTTCTTTCTTCTTCTTCTCTGGTTGGTTCAAATTGGTCTTTTGGGAGCGATAATGATTGACGTAAGTTAACTTGATGGCGACTGGTTTATTGATAATAGAATGCCGCAGCACGAGCGGCAGCTCGTGCTGCACGTGTATTCAATTATAGTAATTAAGGAAAGTAATAAGGAATAAGGGAAAAGGATAAAATCTTTGGGAAAACACCGCCACGTCACGTAAATGTGAAAACACCCTCACAATTGAGGAGGTTTAGACGCATTAAAATTCAGCAATGTAAATTGGAAGCCACGTTGGAGGAAGTTTAACTATATATATATACATATATATATGCAAGGAATTTTTCAAAGAGGCCATTCGCCCTCATGCCTGTGCCACACCAATACCAGATTTAATAATCCGTCAATACCCTTCCCCATCATTAGTGCAGCAGATTACTGAAAATATCTTTCACTTGGTGGTACAAGCACCACAAATTTTTGGATACATGTGCTCCAGGACCTATTCTCTCAGAAAAGTACGTTACCCACGTTGAAAAAAACAAAATGGCCGCCATTTTTCAAGATGGCCGCCATTTGAAAGTGGTTTTATCTGTGTTTGAAGCTAAAATTTTGATGGAATAATGCTATTCTAACGTTCTATGCATCGAAATATATAGTTTTGAGTTAGAAAAATCAATTTCTGCACTTACAAAATCGTAATTATTGAAACTAAGTGATATGGCCGGAATTAAATGACGACAGCCTCTTTTAGCGCTACATTTTGCAAAATGAAGAAAAATGAAGAAAATATAGCATATACAGCAGGAAATTATTATCTTTGATTCACGTGGTGGATTAGTCAATCATTTAGTCCTCACATTTGCATGCACACACATGTGTAACACTTGAAGCTGAAGCGATAGCATTTACAATCGCCCTCGCATTCCGTCTTGCAGCCACATTTTGTTAACTGCTGACAACTCTGGGCAATGGGTGGAAAGGGTCGTCCAAAAGACTTGCCAGACCTCACCATCTTTCTGCCACCCCCAGTTAGCAGGGCTTTCAGTTTGCATTTGCACACTGTTGCCTGGCCCCATATGCAGCTGCTTGGTAGGCAGACCGTTGTGACATGCTGTATGAGAGCTGCGCTTGTCGGTGGAATGGCATCATAAGACTTTGCTTCCGAGCGAACAAGTCCAGTCTTGCCTCATCAACTTTGTCCGTAGTGCTGTTCTTGTCATACATGGTGATGCCAAACTTCTCAAGGACGTTGTAGTCCTGCATTTTCCACGACTGGTGGGTACTGAACTTAACTTCTTGAAGACGGGAGTCACTTGAGGGTAAACCTCCCAGCCTGCCCATGCAGTTTTTTTGCCTTTTTCCGCGAAAAGCTGACAGAATATCACAGCCAGTGAAGGCGTGAAAGAACAGAATGCCAACTGGATTTGTTGGGCCAAGATTCGCCACCATGTCATGAATTGGCAAGCACTTAATGAACTGACCCTGGCCACAATTCAACCCACAGCAATTTTCCATGCCTCGTCTTGGAGGGTAGCAAAAACAGAACTGCAACAACGAGAACATCTGTGTACATGCTTTAATCAACACAGACGTCATCTGTTGCTTGCTGCATGAAGAGCATGAGTGAAGATTCTGGAGTCGGCTTTCCTCGTGGTTCAAGGACTTAAGCCATCAAGACTGATGGATCTTTTGGAAAAGAGCCTGATCTCCTTGGTCACAAACAACGACATTGTCAGGACACATGGTCACTATCTTATCAGCAAGGAACCCAAAGAGCTCTGTCTGTTGTTGTTGTCTCTCAGGAAACTTTTCCAGTTAGGTGCAGCTTGGTTTTCTCCATCACTCGGCGTCGATCCCTTTGCCTCTTCTTGATCTTGTTTCAGCCTTCAGGCTGGAAGTCCAATAAACATCAAAAACTATGTCTTGTCCTCGCGAAATCGATGAGTACATCTGAATCTTGGGAACCACATCTAGGACAGCATATTCCTCAAAGGTCTTTGATGTCTTTGGCGGCAATGAATACACAAGAGAGGACCCATCAATGAATAACAGCATCACATCCTGGTCTAGTGTCGGAGGAGTAACTGTAGCTTCCAGAATTTTGCAAGTTGCGACTTCTGACCAGTGTGGAGTTTCCCACTGTCACTCAGCGCCGCAGGAAAGACTGGTTTTCATGTTGGAAAAACTCAAGCAGGTCACACTCTCGTGCTTGGCAGGATATAAAGAGTTGCAAGAACAGACCGGCAATCATCTTTGAGTACCTGCTGCTTCATGTCGCCAGAAGTTGTCAGCGCCTCTGGCGAAAGAGTCTGCTTGTTTCTTTTTTGATGGGCTTATAGAAGGAGCTCCGTCACCCAGACCATTGAAAATTCTCGGAAGCAACTTTACCTTTCATCAAAGGTGAGTCCCTTACAAGTTCAGCAGCACTGGGATGCACGATGGTTTTTGAGTCCAATGTGAGCAGGTCTTTGATTCTTCTGAAAA
>CM068955.1:50877207-50905437 GCA_035128595.1 Eptatretus atami
CCGTGCGACATCAAATCAAAGACCGTACGGCGCCCCACGTTTTCGGTCTCCACAATTTCTAAATACCCCGTGCGGCTACCCAAAAAATACAAACATATGTGACTGCTACATTGTGTGACCGTGGAAATACTGCGGCCGCCCTATAATTGCTAGTGGCCGTAGATTTTTTAGACCCTACGGCCGCCGAGCCAAATGTGACTGAAGCATTACCGATGTTGAGCTGCATTGGCAACGTGCTTTGCTTGCTGCCTCGCTGTGCCCAATTTGGTTTGGCACCATTGCTAACATTGGCATGCCAAATCACGATGACACTCTTCAGCAACATCGTGATCAACAAATGTCTTTATGTTACATTTTAGGCCTTGTATAATGAGCAGATAAAATTATATATTTCTTACTTGAAAAAAAATTAATAATAATAATAACTCAATAATAAAGTAGATTCTAAGTAGGCTACTTGGCTGTCGTCTGCAGTTGCACCAGTAATCTTGATTAACTTTACAGTTATGACAAAGGGAACATAGTGTTCCTACAACAATTGTCACGCAACAATTAAGAAAAGTCTGCTAGTTCGTTATGGCTTGTTAGCAGTTATCAGAAATGGTTTCTGAAATAAGACACCACTTCTCATCGTGTCATGAATAATACTCAGCTTTGATACCGAATGTTAATGCTATTATTATACTATTACGATACGATTATTGTTATTATTAACATTACACTATTATTATTATACTAGCAGAGTACCTGCCCTACTGGTGCTATTCATCCAAGTGTGCAACGCGTTCTTCTTACAGCTCCCTTTATTTGAGTGGTGTATAGGCAACAGACCACTGCCTTGATTGCTCCCGAAAATAAAACAACCCAGATTCCGTACATGGCAGAAAAAACATGTCTACTGCCTTATGTGCATATGCAAAAACATGTCTACTTTTTTTTATAATGCTTATGTGCATATGCAAAAACATGTCTAAAACCATTGCTATATTGTTATGCCAAAAACATGTTCTACTGCTTTTGTGCATATGCAAAAACATGTCTACTGCTTATGTGCCATATGCAAAAAACATGTCTATGCTTTTTGGCATATGCCCCAAAAAACAGGTCTACCCATTTTACTCGGGCTTTTGTGCATATTTGCCAGGATAAATAGCGATTATGATGCTACTGTTTGAGCTGTTATTTGTTAAACTATGCTCCAAAGATACATTGTGCGTACTGCTTAGTGTACACATAACACCCCAACTTGAACATTCTCCTGTGGTCTAACATTGTAAACACTCTCTATAATGATCTGAATCCTAATACTGTGCTCCCGATCAAAATAACTATATGATCTACTCTTCGCCTTATGTGCGATTTAGCTCATTAGCTGATTACGACCGTCTAGATCTTAGCTTATCATATGCCGATGATGACAAAAGTACAGAACATGTCTTAATACTATAGCCATCTGTAGCCAATGCTGCTCAAAAATGGTTCTACTTGTGATGGACATGACAATTTAATGCTTAGAAAACGATGATCTTGACTGCTTATATTGCGTCGACATATCCCTAATTATCATGAGCAATTTTCTCACTGTGTATTTGCATATGCAACCAAGCCACCTGAGTTACCTATCACTCGTGAAGATAGTGACATAATAGCAAGAGGAATATTCTATGGTCTACTGTCTCTTGATTGTCATGAACTCCCAAAAACAACTATGATATAGCTGCTTATCTCTCCATTATATAGCTCAGAAATACATTTCTTTTATCTCATAGATAAGTATTGATCTATGCTAAATTAAACATAGTCTACGCTTATGTGCATAATGTTCTTAAATTATCATATCACTGTTCGTGATAGTTATCTCTAGAGCTCGTTGGATGAGTGTGCCAGAATTGACAACACCCCAACTGGCTCACCTCAACTCCTCACCAAAGTGAGTAAAGCATGAGAAATATACGGCCCCTGAAGAGAGTAGGCTAACGGTGTATTTTGAGCACTTCCATTTTCTAAAACCTATGTGTGTTTTTGTGGAGTGGTGGGGACACAATCTCTCTCCGCCTCAGATAATTTCTGTGGTCATAAGTGATTAATCCTCCTCTTCTGGGTAGAGCGGGGGCGACCTTGCAAAACACAGACGATTCTCAATATTAGGTGCCCTCAATATAACCCATGTATATACGTCTTCAAGTCCTCCTTCAGTGACTGTAACACACTCATACACGAAGGACGCTCTAGATGATAACATTGACAGAGAAGCACAACAAATTACTATCTCTCCAAGAGCTTCCATGATAGCATTGTAACAGTAGTTTTCTTATCGGATAAACCGTAAATATCAGAGATACTGATGTTCCGGATTCAAAATTAGTTACCAGAAAGTGGTTTCTGATTAACTCAATATAAACCACCCGTCATTCCCACTATGCAGAATTCACATGCGGACATAACTACACGCCTAGAAAAACGACCAAAGCCGCGAGAGCATAGCTAATACCATCATTCGATGAAGTGTATCTAACCACAACCACACCTTAGACTTTCAGCATTTTGTATGTGTCTACCCCGCTCTCACAATCGTTTAGCTCCAAACTTAGGAGTTCTGAAATTATAAATTAAAATAATCCTTTTGTCACTAAGATCGGAACAATTCAGAATAATCAAGACTCATATCATACCGAAAGGAACAAAGTGAAAACCGTTCTATGTGAATATCAACTGTAGAAAAGATAATTGCACATGAATCTGACATCGAGAAATCGTAGACACCTATAACAGTTACTTCAGACTCCACATGGACGCAAAATACTCTAGTCTGAGCTCTCTCGAGAGCACGGATCTGACACGTGTGAGTTGTTATCTGAGATTTTTCTATAATATCATGGGAACCAACTGTGTGCCACATCTCTCCTCTTGGGCGCCAACAGACGACATTCTTACATTCATTACCATCACTCTCTTCCTTGCAGATTGTTTACAAGGCTCTCTGTCAAAGTTGTGTATTTTCGCTGCGTGAAGTGAGAAGTAGAGTCGGTTTGGAATCTTCCGTCCAGTCTCATCAATAATGTTATAACTCTATCTCAACGTGATCCTCTAGATCGTGTGTGAATATATTATACATCTCGGCTTCCACTAGTTACTGTTGGCTAAAACATCAAGGAACTGGCAAACAGTATATACGTAGTTCTGTACAAGTCCATTCTAACTCGAGATAGTGCTTTGTGGTCGTGATTGGTTGCGGTAATCTGCTCATTGGTCTTGTATAGGAAGCCAGAAGTCCTCTCTCGCTGCAGTCTCGAAATTGCTCTTTTGATAACACTCAAGCGAAGGGTTATCCCATAAAAAGGACTGTTGGCCATCTTTTTAATTTACTCGCAAGATTTACTCATCGGAATTGTACTAGCATCCTCATTATACTCGTACCAATATAGTCCAGTCTTCTAAGTATCACCATGCACAACTGAATCGAGATCAGCCGCAACATTATAGCGCATGAGATATGCAGACCTACATCCATCCATTGCTTCTCCTACCACAGTGTTACAGGGTTAGATGAGACAGAGTAGAGCGAGGTGAAGCGAACTGATTGCCTGCGGTTTCGCCAGCTGATGACGAGCGCATGAGATGCCGGACACCAACATACTAGAGCGAGTCTCAACTTCGATATACTGCTCTCCCATTCATGTACACTGACACCAAAAATCATGCACTGAATTTTTCAGGTGCTGACCACTGCACCGCATGAAGACTCGCTCCGCAGATCTTCTTCTGGCACGTGCACTTTCTCTGCCTGGGAAGACATACGACGTGCTAATCCTGCATCCTTCGCCTATTTTTCTCAAAAGATGTTAGGCCACTTGATGCCTGCGCGTGCTTGTGTCGGCCTCAACAGGAGTTCAACCTTGGGTTCACACCTTGCGGACCTCTACACTCTCCACCTAAATACAAGCTCTCGAGTTAGTGAAAGTTGCGCTCGACGAAGAGATTAGGTACATATTTCCTTTAGATCAGTTCTCGGCCATCGTGTCAGTTACGAAAAGGAGGGAAACTCAGTGCAGTCATGATATGCGCGAGTCAGAGTTGCGTCTCGCAGTTGCGAATTGCTTTGGTCTCACTCTTCCGTGTCCTAAATTCGGATCCCTATGTACTTTCCCAGTGAGTAAGTTAACGGAATTTTTAAGGTTTGGAATGGCCTAATTCATCATCAGAGCTGTACTATGCAAGCTTTCTATCCGAGTCGTATAGTTTTCACCCTATTCATAACTCTTACCAATTTTCCTTTATCATCAGATAGGAAGTGACATCATCTTGCTTCAATCTGTTGAGGAGGACGCTTTACAACTTACTCTAGTACTAGAGTTTCCTTAACCACTATCCCCACAATACCTGGGTCTGTCTCTCCTCCTCCATAGCTACGAAAAACACATAAGGTACATACTACTCGTGATTCTACAGATCAATCTGTGTGCATGTCCATGGTTCGACGTTACTTCGGTGCTTCTCCTTACAATAGCACTCTGTACTTACACTGTGTCATCTCTGACCTCTAGAAAGTGTGTTTCTTTTAATCATGTCCGATCCAATATCCGAGAAATTTGAAGGCCAAAAGGGAAATCGAATCAAGTTGGCTTATGCTCTAACCACATCTCTTATTGTTGAGTAGTTTCAATAAGAGAGATTGGAATTACCTCGCATCTGATAGTTCCCCATCATACTGCGATGACAGTGCCATAGCAAAATGCGAGTAGGGTATTAGTCAACAAAACTATTATTTAATGTCATTAATTACATTTCTACAGCTTTTCATTTAATTACTAACTGTTATAACAAAATATCCCAAAAAGCTCCCAAAAATTTACTCCAATACTCATTTCTCAACATGTCGAAGCGATGGTGGTAGATTAGTACAATTATCTCTCAATGCAGGTCATATATTTATTAAATTCAGACTTTGACGCAACATTGCCAACGAACTGTTAACTTGAGCTCGTGAGTCATACGATACAAAAGGGTGTGACGAGATACTCTGTCTAGATTGAGCCACTGTATGTCAACCGCGCTACTGCACGTAAACTTCTATCCCAGAATGTAAATGCCATCTACTAATATATATACCTTGTTCATCCCTCTGTGATTAACACCTGAGCATTCTCTGTTCGATCAGCCCTGTCGAGAATCATAAGCACATTCTCTACGGAGGTAACCAAACTGGGTAGACTGTGAAGCAGATCTGATGGTGCGAACTGCCGTTCAAGATAAGCGCCGCGAGCGAAATAAGTCGTTGGATGTGACTCGAAGAGATGTGGATGTGGTAATACCACCTCAAGAGCGCACAACGATTCTCCTTATAGCCCGCACGTAGACGTATTCCATGACTCCGGTGGTGAAATAGCTAACAATATGAAAACATCCTGACTGCTCCGCAATTGCCAGATAAGAGGGGTATTAGACCCAGCGAGACATATCATTCCACCCATCGGGTCTAACCATTCAAGAAATTTTCA
The DNA here is from genome assembly GCA_035128595.1 of Eptatretus atami. Classification (NCBI taxonomy): domain Eukaryota; kingdom Metazoa; phylum Chordata; class Myxini; order Myxiniformes; family Myxinidae; genus Eptatretus; species Eptatretus atami. The sequence goes on from CM068955.1 coordinate 50,882,706, forward strand.
TGTCAAAATGCATCTATTAACGTAAAACTACATACATACTTTCTATTGAATCTTCATTTGTCAGGATCGTCACAAGAGGCGGAACCGACATCACAACAGCCTTTCGAGCGAGAAGCCCACCATCGTGTGTAAGCGTGAAAATCCGTTTCATTGACCGGCTAGATCCCGTAGCCCAGTGTGCAAAGTCCAGATGGAACTTGCCTCTCTCATGTGTGTACTCCCTGATGATATACCAGAGCGAGCGACAGTCTCGACATCAAATGACCCCTCGTATGATGTAGAATACTGGTCAGAAACGCTCCTCCTTACCGAGGACCTGAAGTCGCCATGACGGCGATTTTAACTATGAGATCACAATACATACTGCAGTCATCGATTGGACAAAAGTGGAAAATCAGTCACAACATAACGTCCGATTCTTCAGAAGAATTTACAAATGAGTAGTAGAATCGACACATCGAGAGACAAATATACTTACAAAAGCAAACACATCCCCAATAGCAATCACTCAAAGACCAATGAGGTCGAGCTACGCGAGACGTTGTTATGCCCTGGCCGGTGCGCTCTATCTGCCGCTTTCTTCGCCCTCTCAATCACAGAAAATGGTTGTTAGGGGTAAATCAATCCCAGGACCGGATTGAGAATAAACCTTACCACAAACAAACATACCGGAGTGACGGCGTCCACAAACGGCAAATAGGAGATTACGGGCGAAGGCCAGAAGGAACTCCGATATGAAAAGAACCTGCAGACAAATTATTTCAACATCAATTCTCCGATATCCAAACAGCAACGAAATCATTCTGCAGCAATCAGCCCAGCAGTAGCAGCGCAACAACCAGAAAACTACTAACACACTGAGAGCTGTGGAGTCCAACCACAGCTAATGTTGAAATGCGAGTATACCAGGCGAGCGAGCGTCCTTCAAAGTGCCACCTAAAACGTAATGCGCCGCTGCGAGTATGTTTCCTTACAACCGTTACTCTGCGCTAAGAAACGAAATGCCACGGCGAAACCAAAATTAATTCCCCGCTCTTATAATCCCGACCAAAACGAATTATCTGCCTTCCTCGCCAAGTATTAGCTCCAGCGTGCGAAACTCTACAAAAACAAATGCAATTAGATATATAAAAAAAAACTCATTTGTCTGTTCTAACAGCCTTGCGCATTTGTATGACTTGGGGTAATTTGTGCTCTCATCAACAAAACTAAAAGTGTTGATTCCCGTGTAAACGTGCCGGAAGATGGTGTTACTGTCCCGAACGAACAATCCAACCATCCCGTAACTCCTTCCTCAAAGTGGAGTCCACCTGCTGGGACAATACTCCTGCCTCCTGAGTCACTGAAGGATCCCATCTCGAACGAAACATTTCATCTTCCTGCCCACCAAACACCACCTTCCCTGATCCCAACCGCCGACCAAGGTGTAATTCAACATTTAAAATCTACAACACCCACCCACCTTCCATCCCACCTTCCATCGCATCTTGGATGCTATGAGTCAGGACTCCAAAACTTTCCATCAGGGAAATGTTGAAGTGCACTGCAATCAGCACCATGAAACATTCGCAGGATGAAATGAAAGCCCCCACCAACGCTTGCTGGCAAAAACCTACAGCCGCAAGCAGTCAACAACCTTCAGGTTTCCAGAGTTTGAGCCCTCCAGCTGCTGAATTACACAGGGTGGTTATTCAAGCCTGTGATCCTTCCGAGTCAGCGAAAGGAGTTTGTGCGACAGAAACCCATTGTGTTCCCAGTGATCGGGTCCAACCTGTTTAGCGCTGTGTGGAAAGACCGCACACAAGAGCTCCAAGAAGAACGCCGATGTCAACGCAGATCCCAAGGCTTAGCCAAGAAGGAAAGAAATTATCGTTTTCGATGCTGGGAAAATGGTTGTGAGCATGCAGAAGTACTGGATACGTTATAGGGGCAAATGGAATCTCCACTACCGTTACCCTTGTTTCATCTGATACTGCTGAAAAAACCTTGCTGGCAATCTGGATGTGTTTCAGTACCAAGCAGTAGCGCTGCCAAAAAGCCAGTCGTTCCTGCTATCAACGGTTTAATGGAGTGCTTGCTTGAGTGCTTACGCCAACTGGTGTCACTCGACAAGAAAGACTTCTTAAGAACACACACCCCCTGGCTGCTGCTGTTGGCAATCCAACAAATATCTCTTATTAAGTTGCTTAAGTTGTCCTGATGTGACCACGTTAATCACAGTTAATGGGTCTTGCTGGCACTCCAGCCAACGCAGCTTATGTAAATGATATGCACATTGGCAAACTTACGTTGAATCTAATAATCTCAATCTTTAATAATCTGAATCTTTCCTGATGATACAGTTACTTCCCTATCTATTACATGAAACTCCAGAAGCCTCAAACATTTTTCACGATATTCAGATACTTATCCACCCTAAAACTACTCTTTTTCTATTATGGTTTTACTGCTAAGTTGCTGATTGGCTGACCAGAAATTTGGATTCAAGACCAGGTCACTCTAAGCCCTGGAACTGCTTCTACTTTCCAACAAGGATGGAGATCCTTAAATGCCAGACAATGAGGATCAGAGTCCATCTCCCTAGACATATCGCTGAGCTTTCGATACGTCTGGCACCCCACATTGTTCACCAAAACTCTCTTCTACGGTATCCAAGGCTATCTTCCACTCATGAACTACTTCTCTCTGTCACAGGAAACTTGTGGCTCTTAATCGGCTCCTGTCCAGGCTGATCCTCAACGGTGTTTTGCCTCTATTCTTTCTGGTTTTCTATCCAACGCATCTGTCAGATTCGCTGGAAAACCTCTTATTGCCTTTACTGTATGACTTTCGCCCTCTTGCCGTACTATCTACTCATCCCTCTGATTGGCAAGCAACATATCGTTCACTCCTGCAGACGCTGAATAAAATCACAAGGCTGTCAAACACTTGTAATGTCTACAAATCCTTATTAAATCTCATGAGCCTCTCCACTATGTCTCCTCCGACAGGACCATATGGAACCCCCCCCACCCGCATCTACTTTCTCAAAACAATCCCCTGAGAAGTGTTTTCAATCAAGCTTTTGGTCCATCACATCTCCACAACTTTCCTGGGAAAGCCAATCTCCAAGCTGGCCTCCAAAGCCGACTGCGGCCATCCTACGTCATGCATACATTCCTTTGTTACCTTAGCCACACCGTCAACTTCGAAACCACTACAAAAGCTTTCATCCTTTCAGTCTGATAGAAAACTTACTGCTCTCCCCTCTGGGCTTGGTGCTCCTGCCTCACACCTAGCTCGGCTTCACGCTGTTGGAATACAAGGCTTTCGGATCATTTGCGTGTATCTTCTAGCGTGATGAGGGCCGAGTCTTGGTCCTCACTCTCTCACCGGAGGTCAGGTCGGTGGTCTTTCTATCTTTCCCTCTTCTCTGCCAGCCTCACCCCCCTGCTCTGTCTGAGCTCAGTCCCCCCAAAAAACCCTTCTGGTGAAACTGCCAAAATCAAGAATAATTTGCTCACCTTCACTCTTTTCATTCTCTTTTTTCCCCGCCTCTGGAGTTATACTTCCCACTCTCTCTTCAATCCCACTTTCCCACCCAGTCTTCAAAATAGCTGATCAACACCATCGATATCTTCCCCCATTTCTAAAATCTTGATCTTTTCGACCCCCATTAATCCACCCCAGAACCCACCTCCTTCAAATTTCCCTGTTTTCCTTCAGAAAATCCTGGTATACCATTCTGTGTTACCCCAGGTACCCTCCCCCATACCTCTCTCTTTCACAGATTTCTCTATGTCTCTGTTCCCCACTATTTTGTGCTCCCTCTCCCGCCGTTGTTATATGTTCTGTGTGTTATGCGTCTTACAAACGAGCCTGACATGGATACAAAAAAAAAGAAGAGGGTATTATTATCCCTTATTTCAAACGTGTAATTAAAAAAGACTGCACTGGAAAACGTTTGGGACAGGAATACTGAACTGTCAAAGGTGTGGGACTTGTAATCTCCTCGCCCAACCTGGATCTGGTGTGCACGACATGATAAAACTTTTTAATGCACTTGTTTTTAGGATGTCATAAAGGAAACAAAACAACCAGGCTATTGAAGATAGTAATGTAACTTTGGACCAGGGTGATGTTCTTAAACACTGCGCGTCGAAACAAGGCAGGAAAACTATATATTTTAAAACGAGTTTACAACGTTTGTTTTATTTCAATTGAATTATATACATCTTAACACTGGTTAAACCACAAATGAGTTTCTTGTCCACTTCCAAAAACGCCTTCCGTTATCAGTACTGGACATGTTAAAACTCAGGTGGTATATAGGACTGCTGCAATAGCGCTACACTGTACAGAATGTTTTATTTACGATTCTTGACACTCATTCTTTATTTAAATGGAAGTACTACTTGAACACTGAATGGGCAACACATTCTATGAAACTCTCTCCATTTGTGAAACCAGGATTGTGTGTCAGAACAGAAGGAAACAGCCAATGGATCCAATCTGATATAGTTTTTATTAGAAAAAAAATTATACACCGAGCAGGAGCCAACAAAGGTGAAGGCAACATCTCACATCGTGTCATTTCTGAAACTTAAGATGGAAATGTTTAAAATGACAGTCGTGAGGGCATGTACGCTAAATGATTGGATTTATCCAGTGAAGAACCAGGATAGCAACCTCCATTGTGTACGAGTTGGCCACCAGTGCGGCGCTATCACGGCTAGATGCAGGCAGAATAATAAAGGAATCGAGACACGGATTCTAAAATAGCAGGCAACAGGCAGGATTTCACTGGGATTATGTCCAGAAAATGAAGTGGAATTGTAAAGGGGAGTACTATTAGCAGAAACACGAAATAGAAGGGTCTCATCTCGATGTTCGTGTTAGTTTCGCGTGAGCCAGTCAACGGTCAATTTTGAGGAATGACATAACTGCCACCCCTTTGATGGCATTTGAGTGGCTTCAAGATTTTATTTATGGGCTCTGACAGATTAAGCTATGCGAATTGCGTGGAGGGAGTTCTGGAGTTTTACTTTTGAAAGAGGAAATTACCAGATCTTTTATAAACAATATTTTAATTAAATAATAAAGGGCATGAGTAAATATAGGATGGACGGAAAGACTTTCAGTGAATGGACAGCAACAATGAACCAGAAAGCATTGCTTTAGCAAGAGGAACCAGTTAGATGATAGCAGGGTTATTGTGTACCGTATTGTTCCTGTGTACAAACTGCCGCCGTGTATTAAACCGCACCCGTTTTTCACCCTCAAAAGAAATAGAAATAAAACCAAAAACTTCCCGGGATTAAACCCACCATGTTTTCACCCCATAAAATAAAACGATGAATATATTAATCTATGTTTATTTCTGATTTATAGATTCTCAATACGTTGTCCATAACTGTGCACAGAACAAACGAGGAGTGGGTATTCAATATGACTTCTCTCCCATGTCCGCTAAATTTTGCTTAGTCTTCGTATTCTCATTTTTCAAGAAAGTTGAAGCAGAGAGGAGAGGTTACCAAGAAGTTTTTTATTTTCTTCTTATTTTTCAACAAATGGAGGATTTGTTGTCCGAAGAAAAAAAAGAAGGGTTCATACCTTGGGTATCATGCATATTTTCTTGTGGATTTGTGGCCTTGCAATGGCCGTTATGGGTGGATTGAAGCTTTCAGGCTAAACCGAGAATCCTCATCAATCTTTCCTCGTCAAAGACAGCACATAAACTCCTCTGACCGAACAGGTAGAGCAAAACTTTTTTTTTAACGTGTCTTCTGGCATTTTAGCCGCTTAGCTTGTACCATTTCAGGTTATTCACTGGACTGAACTGCTTAAATTTCAGTAAAAAACTGGAAAAATGGGATGTTCTAAAAACTTTTTTGACTCTGTCGTGTATAGAGTAATGATAATATTTCAAAAGTTGGAACAGATACAGCCAAAACTGGTGTGATGAGTTGGGGAGTGGGGACAAGAAGATGTAGATTAGATTTTGGTTCAAGTAAATGATGGAAATTTATATTCCTCTGTTGAATTTAATTATTTATCCAGTGCACAGGGGTGTTCCAAAAAAAGACCCAGACAGACTTTTGGTTGTTGATATTGTTCGTTTCCCGGTCAGTCATCCAGCCGGGCTTGGATGAAGCCGAAACATTAAAGTAGTCTACTCGGAGGCAAAGACGCCGGAGACATCCTTGGAGATGAGGGCGCACGCGGGATGGGGAAATCTATTGAAGGCCGTCCACACGGGGCATTCACCAGAACTGAGCATACGGGTTTATATCCTCGAACCCAAAACAAAAAACGAATCCAAGTTAAATCAAACAAATAATATTTTGAATTAAAAATAAGTTAATCAAGAGACTTAATATGGATAAAGAATTCACGATTGAAAATGAAAATGAAATGAAAGCGTTGAGTGGTACATGATAAGTGAGCTAGAGTGACATCATCTAGAAAGACCCTAATTATCCGGCAGACTAATCGCGACTCACAATGTACTACATAAAATCCGATCCATTTTACGAGCACATCCCTCATACTTATGAATAAAATTAACTAACTCACCACAATGAGCAACACGATTTCTCGCAGTGGGACCATCATGGGATCTGCAAAGCGTCATAGCGCGTGCCAGAGAAAGATGACCCCTATGCATCGCTGGCTACTGAGACGAAGCTCCCAACTGCAACCATACGTGCAGTGAGCCTGCAGTCCATATGGTCCGCCGTCGTTTGGATAACGACAACAGACGATGAGAGATCCCCAATAGGCCAACTTCCCAGACGTGACTGCGCGGCACATAGGTCTCTTGGTCGAGATAGAGCCCGCACAGTAGTCTGAGTGCGGGAAGCCCACCCGCGACGATCATCCCAGGTTGCGTAATGGTACGGTATGCGATGAGTTCTAAAACTGCGAAAATGACAAGGGCTACATTCAGCGGTGACCCGATGCCACCCGAATCGCCTCTGGCACTTCCTCGATAGTATTACAAGTCGGGTGCCACAACAATGGGCTGGGCTGAAGTAGACCATCGTCGCCATAAATCCCCGCAAATAAATTTCCGCTCGAAGAATCTATCGCTCACCTCCATAGACCAGGAAGCCTAGGCCCCGAGCTCCGAGCTGCAGTACTCAGCCTAATACGCATCTTTATGCGCTTTCTTACTCGGCGCCATTAGAACTGAGAGTAGTATCCTATCGAGTTTACGCCAACTGATATGTAACCGCAGCGTGCCACTTTTGTCCTGTCTACTTCTCTATAGGTGTGCGTACAGAATCGAAGAAAGAAACATCATGCAAATCCTCATCGACACTGTACAGACACTTATTTACTGGAAGGTAAGCGATCCAGGCGATACTGGTCACGAGTTATCCAGATGTGGCCGAAAACGCAGAAAGAGCCACAATCCGAATAGATAGCTGTAGAGAGCAAATATTGGTCCTCCCGCTGATCTCACGCAGCGCGAGACCATGCATGGCACCACCGAGCAGCAGAGCACCGCTGCATCGTTGTGCTGGACTAACCCGATCCCCCTTCCATTCGACTACGGCGAACCCGGCAAGCAGCGTCCGAACTCACATTGCTCACCAGCGTGCTACCAATACAAACCTGACGCGAAATTGAGTCACGCCATTGAAAGGCTGAGGCAGATATGTCAACTGGCTCTATTGGCAGTTGTCTGTAACCTCTGGCGATAGCGCAAACTGTAACTATAGAACAGTTGTCTGCTTCGGAAAATGAACATTCACTTCTGTTTCCGAGTTTGACTTAAGGAGAGCGCTGCGCTCCTATGCTTAGTGCAAATACATTTTCTATGTAATAAATGTGGTCTCTATTCTAACCCAATGAATCATGGATGTGATCCACAATGCATCGGGTGAGCAAAAGGTGGCTCTTTTCTTATTGTCCATAATTTTGAATTAGCGACCCGGAGCACAACTACTTAGGAAATTGAGATTCCTTACCAAAGGATTTAACACTCAGGCGAGCCTTGCTCAACCGGCCTTTTGTTTTGGTTTTACATCAATTGACAATGATATACCATTCCTAGTATTCGACCTCTCACTCAGACATTCATTCTCACTCCACTCTACGAAGATGTCCTACGAAAGTATATTTATGTTACTTCTGCAATCTACTGGTTCTCTATGGTACTTCTACTGTAATGGCACAAATATAGCATTACAAACCTCCATAACATAACTAATCAATCCTCATTTTCGAACGAAGAATGGCTAATTGCGACGTCGCACTCTGTTGACTCAACTGCCTAGGTCGACGATTAAACAAATAGCCTATAAGGATAGTTCCTACGATATATTACGGACAAAGCCATCAACGGCCACCACAAATGATAACTGAAACCACATCATATATGTCCTCAAATTTCACTGTCCTCTGACATATCCTGTGCCCACGAGGGTCAGGCGTCTCCGAGCGCAGATGGTGTAGTGGCCTAGTGAACGGTGCCATCTCCAGACAAACACGAATGCTACTCACCTGCCCGGCATGGAATTGAAGCGACGGCCGTCTTCTGTTATGCGATGATAGTAATGGTGGCGACATGGAGAGCATCGATTGGCGGAACAAAGATGTCGGGGTGTCCTACTTTGAGGAATTATTAACAGAGAATGATAAAAGGTAGGGTGGGGAGGGGGGAGATAGGAAGGATAGTCTGCAGCAGCGAGATTTTGCTGGAAGGGGGTATCAAAGAGCCGAGAGGGAAAATGAGGGGATAGGTGAGGAAGCGCGAAGGTTGCGTAGCTTGGTGTAATACAGCGCACATATAGAGAATCGAACAGATCTCCTGGCAGAGCGGTGTGTCCGTAGTCCAACATATTACGTCGCTATGATAATGAACATAGATACCTATGTAACATACCGAGATAATCCCACCAATAAGGCCGAAGAATAGCAATAATTCATATAATAGGAAAATATTAATCTCAACTTATGCCGCACCTCAAAACAAGGGTCTTAAAAGGGCATCACATAGTTCTCAACTGCGAATGCAAATTACAAATGGTTGAATAAAAGAGATGCACATAAATCTGGGTCCAATTCACAAACAGGCACGGCAATGCGAACACAACTAAAGCCAAGGATTATTATGGACGTGTTTCCTTAAATAACAATTAAATGCTCACCTGAAGCAGCTGGTACAAGGCCGAACAGTGATGACAACAGTTGCGTCTCAACGGAGAGAGACTCGGTATAAGACCTACTGATAATAGACGAGCTGATCAGTGGCTAGTACCTTTACTATACAAAGTCGTTGCGTGGCAAAAGGATGATGAAAAGAGTAACCTCGATGAGTGCCTTGACGAGCATATCTTTCAATTGATAATGTCAACTTAATAGAATGAGAGATACTCTACCAATTCGGTAGCTCACTTTGCGCGGAAACAAACCACATCATAACAAGAACACAGCAGAACTTACCCAAACCAACAAGAATACATTTTTATTTGCCAAAAAAAGTGCACACAAACACAGCCACAAACTCAACCATTTACCTCCTTTGTTGGAGCTCTCATCAGTAACCTCGAGCCGTAATAATATATGAGCAATGTATATCACAGATTATATATGCATTAATATTGCAGATAGATTCTAAAGTATCCAATCATTTTACCAAACAATTTTTTACATAGATTATAAGTGGCACTTAGCAGTCACATCTCTTACACACTATGGAATATCAGCCGATTGAATCCTATGCACTTGTATAAGTATTGGCTGATGGAGTACGAACCATCAGATGATCTCAACACTTCAATACATTGAGAAATGTGAAATCTTATTTTATTGTAATGCAAACCAAGAGGTACTAGTGAGATCTGTGCACCCTACTACATTAATTACCTAAGGGCAAGAAGTTACAGAGACTGAGCACTGATACCCTGCTCCTTGCGGTCATACCAAATGTTGGCACTACTCTGATCTCGGGGGCGGTCCTAGTCGTGAGTTGTGAGGAGAGTCAGACTGCTCTGACTTCTTGGCTCTGAGTTATCCAAGTAAATCTGTGCGTACAGCCAAGGTTCGTCGTTTGATCCATTACCAAATGTGCACTCATGATTTCTTTTCATATAAACTAATGGAAATGCCAGTGGCGGAATACTGAATCCTACTCAATGGTAACTCAATCCTACTTGGATGTTGTTGTTATCTAGTAATGGATGCGTCTTGACCACTTTCTCTCATCTTAGAGTTGATGTTGATGTTAGTGCTATGATCACGCTCTCTGGTAGAAATAATCTCATTGTCACTGCCTTAAAATGTTGTTAGTAGCCTATTCTATGCCGTACCGCCTTGCTCGTGGTAGCGCAGAGACTATTAGAGTCGAGATAACCTTAGACTGCAAAAATATTCTTATATCTCATTTTCGTCAAGGTCTGATAAGGCCACAAGAGGCTCATTAATGGGTGTATTGTTCGTCTTTGTTGAATAACATCTATGTATGCAAACAATAGTGTTTTTGTGTTGGTAAGACGCATGCTCTTGCGTCTTGTAGCTGGGTTTCACCCCATACCGAAAATGGATATTTTCAATGTCTACCTTCCAAGTGACCAATATGTACGAATACAAAAATGGTGCGCATACTCGTCTGTCAGGGTTCTCTTTCCTCGTCCTTTCCAGTCATTGGCCCATTCTTACAAAGAACATGTGCAAAACCTTTTGGACCTCTTAACACAATGGCCTACTGAGGATGTGATGAACCTTATAAATCACTTCGGGTTACCACCTTCTTCCTGTCTCGCGAAAGATCTTACAAATTCGTCCACTCCCTGAGCCGTTGCTTGACACGACCTTGTCTCCTACCAAGGTGAGCACCGGATTTGCCTATTTGAGTGAGTGATATACTTAGCGAAGATGAAGACCTATGGTATTAACTCTCTTGTGAGACAATTTCGCTGAACACTTTTGATAGCTCGTTTCCGAACCTGATGTCTGGCATTTAAGAATGAGCGAGAATGAGCGTTTCTTACATGTGTGCATTTGGAAAGCCTGACTCTGAGTCCTGTTAACTTCACTCCAATAGCGATTCACAGCAAAAAAGGTGTATAGGCTCCTTCATTGAGTGTGAGGAAAGCGCAAAGACCTATTAAGTAATCACATTAAAATGGTGTAATTTTGCACTCCGTCTCCCCTGATGGTTTCCATATGTGCTCGACTCATCTACGTCCCATCTCGGTCCTCGCCTTTGTGCACACCTGGATACCTCTCAAATCATCTTCCCATCCTACTTGTAACCATCGCGGTATCATGCACGGGATATGCTAGCTACAAAATGTCATCCTTCCTAATCTGTGCCCCACTGGCCCATCACTCGAGCACCCCGGTATCCACGTTACTTAATCAATGTGTAAAATTTTGCACTCAACAGACATAACAGCTCAAGCGCCTGCCTCCTCCTCCACCCTGAAACGACACACATCCCTGCAGCATACTGAATCAAAGTTCGTGCGTCATTGACGTCCCCGTCACTGTCAAATCACTGGCATGTCGGCCTAGACAGAATGCTTTCTTGTATAGTATTCTCGAGAGCATGAAATATATTAGTCTTGAGCTCCTTGTCTATGCGTACTTGCGGAGGATAAGTCTCCGATTTCCCTACACGAAGCGACAAGAAGGATGTCCAAAGTGTCGGCGTCTGCAACTATGGGAATATATCTTTGCTCGTTTCATGTTTCTGCCCGGATCACACTAACTGATGCAGTGTGGAATCGGACTCGTTCCTACTCCTTTTCATCGTGATGTAATAAAGACAAGCTCGCACATGAGTCTTTCTCTAAAACGCAACCTGTGCTCGAATCAAGTCACCAACTTATGAGTATACACAAGGTTTAATGACAAGAAAGTACCCATGCATACCTTGCAATTGCTACAATGCTAATAATGAAAAAACATGTCACACAGATAGCTGGGTAAGCTTTAGTTTATTATTGACAAATGGTATAAAATATATCGTTGATTATATTGTAGTTCCGATATAAGCACCAAATTTATAATATAAAATAATGAAAAAATAGACTACTGTTTAGGTGGATAGATACTGTAAGAATATCGTATTAGAAATGTTCTCACAGCAGTAAGACAGGTGAACAGTTCGCGGCAAAAAGAATCTGACCTGAGTAAGAGAGAAATAAAATCACTCAAATGTAAATTAGATCTGTAACAAGCGAGAACGAAACAAATGATCCGGAATAAATAAAATCATTGTAAGCTATTCTGATGAATTGCGGATCAAGATAGTATATAGCAAAGCTTAAAATATTTTGTTGTGGGGGAGCAAAACATTAAACAGTATGGATGCATTTATCAAACTACATAAATTTATATGTCAATATATATATAAAAAGTAATACTAACCCTCTTATATGAGACTCATCACTTATAGGTCCGATCCACAAACAAATGTTGGGGAGAAGGAGAAACTTTCCCAATCAAACGGGTTATCAGATGCCATGAAAGCGTAAGAGCGTATTTGAATTTTCATATAAATCTCGAAATTATGTCGTCCGTGCCGCAAGTACAAATGTGCCATAGATAGAAAGTTAACCATATCAAGAATCTTTCTCGCTCCTGTGTTTTACTGCCAATACTCCTCGCACGTGGTTCCATCTCGCCCAGTCCATCTCGAGAAATAATTGCTTCTCGCTCTACTTTACCGAGTTAAGGCAACTGAGAGAGATTTATTCAGCTCACTCCTTACTAACCGCATCCGATGACATACAGCGTTTCTTCTTTGATTCTGAGAATTATTAGAACTGGAGCAGACTGATTTTGCGCGAATCCATAAATGATAACTCTAGTCTTTACCATACCCGGCGATGCTTGCCTTTCGGGCCCGCCCTGGAAAATAATCGCACAAGGTTCGGGCTGATATATGACGCCTCAAATCATAACGTTGCGTCGGTACAAAGTTGAGCAGCGGCGAAGGACGATCTCTAAAATTTGTTTCTTTTCCTCTCAAGCCTACAACCCAGACAAATAAAGTTTCTCACCATCCAATATCCGTGCAACAATCATAACTGGAACCCAATGATTCCACAAAGCAGGTACTCACAATACAGATGATTTCAAACGAGAAAGAGTTATCCACTATGACAGGCACAATCTATCTGGTCCTGTGTAATTAAATTCGCTGATACTAAGTGTGTGAACAATCCACATTCGTCTCGGTGACCACCAGTTGGTTTCTTAGTTGGTCCACGCCGCACGCACCACGTGCAATTATGTTCAACGCACCAGTTGGTTGGTCAACCATCTTGGCGGCCGTCATTGGCTGCACAGCCATGTGGTGGGGGGGACACCGAACATTTCAAACTGGTGCAATTGTATACAGCGCACGCGCTGTAACAAGAAGTGTTTCATGACTCATGTGTGTTATACATCATTTTATTGGAGGAACAATTTTTACTTGGATTACGGTTCTTGGTTAAGCTTACTATAAATATTTTCTCCCACCATGTGTTCAACTCGTAAGCACCAACTAACATGCTCTCAAATGTCATAATGCATTCCTGCATGAATTCGCAAATGATACATTTGTCTATCAACTATCATTGCTTTATTGTTAACACAGGGAATTTATGAGGCCTGAAGAGATTACTATAACTAGAAATCATGATAAGTCCGCCTTCGTAATTTGCCTAAGTTTGTAGTAACATTCGTAAATTCGAACATCACCTATTTCTGGCGTTGTCTGTAGGATACTATAATAAGGAACTTGAGCAGATGCCCAGGCTCAAACCCATCTAGTCAAACTTAAATGCATACACAATCATCTTTCATAGAGTGTGGAGTGCCCGTGTATGTGTGGTGAAACTAAATCCCTCATTCTATACCTCTGGTAACAAATTTGAACTGTAAGCAATCGCTGAATCCAGCATCCTCATTATTGCGATCCTCAGCGTATTTCATTCTCCATGAAATCTCCAACTCGGCAGTCATGGAAGCTCAAGACAAACATCGTCTGGCTTGATAGTGGTAACCACAGATCATTGTCTCCTATATTCCCGATGTCGTAACACCCTATCTATGCTCCAAACAAAACTGCGAAGAATTTATTAATCGCTATTTGACTTCTTCGACCTTTGATACTCGAGGGCGAAATAGAGGGAGAATGCTCGTATAAATTTAAGATGCGCAAAACGACATAATCACGAGAAGCAAATAGCTGGAAAAAATTTGAAATATCTCAATCCTTCCTTTACAAGGTAAAGGGTTGGTACGTGCAGAGCCCTTATCACTCAAATCGTTTAGTAGCACCCGGCCTGGTCCTGGCACCTGAGCTACGGATATCGTGTCCTCTTGGTGAAAATCACGTCACTAGCAATATTCGTCAACAGGTTTCCCAATCTTTCAGTCGCAGTAGAATATTAGATCAAAGTCATACAAGCTACCCCAACAATAACGACCCTTCACTGCACAAAATCGGATGACCTCAATATAGAATTTGCAGAGTCCATTTTTGTCTACTTTCCATCGGGTTTGGTTTCCCTGGAGCATACTGGCGAAGAGATGGTTCCGGAAAACGGAATCATCTGCTCGTCTACGCATACATTTTGCGACCGCGGGAAGTTTTTGTGCATGCGTCTCGAAATCGCTTCAAAATTGGGGTGACTTTCCACAGCTTTTTAGTTTTCTTTTCCTCAGCTGTGATGTCCAAATTGTTAACAAAATGTAAATAATTCCTCAGCTTAAAGAGTCTGTCCCTTGGAATATGCGTGACGGCCGGTATTTTGAGAATCGGCCGATAACACAATCTGATCCGAGGCAGGCGCAAACACCCCAGGACAACAAGCGAGCCAACAAATTGTTTGATTTCATCTGGGGTTGTTTGAGTTCCACCATGGGCTCATCTTGTAATCCCCGAATGTTGGTCTGTTCACTGACCAACTGCCAGTAATTATCATCATAGTACTCCGAAAAGTAATCCAAAGGGGTCCATTTACTCCTGACATCAGGAACAGACAATGAATCGTCGAATGCTGGCAGATCAGCCGGCATGAACATTTTCCGCTTCCAGGTGGGCTCTCGAAGCTGTTGTGTGATGTCGGTTCCTCTTGAGACTGCAGAAGATATTAAATAGTTATAATAATAATCCATACATTAAGGTAGCTGGATTTCTCTGTCCATCCCTCTATCTGTCATGCCATTTCACTGTAACGTCATTACAGCATTACGTCTAGTGCTAGGCCTCTTTGGGCATTCACATCATCCTGCACTCAACCTATCCCGTCGCTTTGCTGACGGCAGTTGAACAACATCACCCATGTACCTGAGTCTATCTGACAGGCTGAATGACAGATGCTAGGCATCAGGGTGACGGATTTAGTAAGATGGCATTACATCTGGGATATCATTATGGCATTACATACAGTGCCTTCAGAAAGTATTCACACCCCTTGACTTTTTCACATTTTGTTGTGTTGCAGCGAATTTAAAATTGATTAAATTGAGAATGTATACCCCACAATGTCAAAGTGGAAATTTTGTTTTTGAAATTGTTATAAATTAATTAAAAATGAAAAGCTGAAATGTTTTGCATTAATAAGTATTCAACCCCTTTGCTATGGCACTCCAAATTGAGCTCAGGTGCATATCCAATCTCCTTTGAACATACCTTGAGATGTTTCTACAACTTGATTGGATTCCACTTTTGGCCAATTCAATTGATCGGACATGATTTAGAAAGAACAACACCTTTCTATATCAGGTCCCACAGTTTGCAGTGCATGTCAGAGCAGAAACTCGACCATGAAGTCCAAGGAATTGTCTGTAGAACTCCGAGATATAATTTTGAGGAGGCAGAGATTTGGGGAAGGGTATAAAACCATTTCTAGAGTGTTGAAAGTTCCCAAGAGCACAGTGAGCTCCATTATTAGGAAATGGAAAGAGTATAGAACTACCCAAACTCTTCCTAGAGCTGGCCATCCACCAAATTTATCAACTGGGAAAGAAGGACCTTGAACGGGAAGGTGACCAAGAATCCAATGACCACTCTGACGGAACTACAGAGTTCCTTCGCTGAGATGGGAGAACCTGCCAGAAGGACAACAATCTCTGCAGCACTTCACAAATCGAGGCTTTATGGGAGAGTGGCCAGACAGAAGCCACTCTTGAGAAAAAGCAGGTGACAGGATGCCTGGAGTTTGCAACAAGGCACGTGAAAGACTCTGAGGGCATGAGGCAACAGATTCTGTGGTCTGAAGAGACGAAAATTGAACTCATTGGCCTGAATGCAAAGCGTGACATCTGGCGGAAACCGAGCACAGCTCGTCACCCATCGAACACCATCCCTACGGTGAAGCATGGTGGTGGCAGCATCATGCTATGGGATGCTTTTCAGCGGCAGGGACTGTGAGACTTGTAAGGATAGAGGGAACAATGAATGGAGTCAAATACAGGCAAATCTTGAGGAGAACCTGCTTCAGAGTACAAAAGACTGAGACTGCAGCGAAGATTTACATTCCAACAAGACAATGACCCTAAGCATTCAAGCCAAAGCAACACTGGAATGGCTTCAGAACAAAACGTGAAATCCTTGAGTGCCCAGACAAAGCCCAGATTTAAATCCCATTGAGAATCTGTGGAAACACTTGAAGATTGCTGTTCACCGACACTCCCCATCCAACTTGACAGAGCTTGAACAAATCTGCAAGGAAGAATGGGAGAAAATCCCAAATACAGATGTGCAAAGCTGGTACAGACATACACAAGAAAACTCAAAGTGTAATCGCTGCTCAAGGAGCTTCGACAAAGTATTGATTCAGTGGGCTGAATACTTCTGTAAATTAGATATTTCTGAGTTTCATGTTCAATTAATTTTTTTAAATTCTAAAAACACGTTTTCACTTTGTTTTTGTGATGTGTTTTGTGTCGATCAGTGACAAATTTTTAATCAAATCCATTTTACATTCAGGCGGTAACACAACAAAATGTGAAAAGTCAAGTGGTGTGAATACTTTCTGAATGCACTGTATAGTGCTGGGCTTGGCCTTTACGGCCGTGTATTATTCATAACTCAATGAGAAGCGGTTGTATTATTTCAGAAACCACTTCTGGTAACTAATTATCCAACATTTCTTCATTTCGTTTTCGTATCCTATGTACAGTATAATGGAGCTGGAGAATATGTGTGTGCATGCAAGTATCATCTACTCCTCTGAGGGTTTTCATCAAGGAAGCTGAAACTTTCAGGGATTAATGAGGGCACCTTGAAGTTGTGCCTTTGCAAAAAAAAAAAAAATTGAATCCACAGAGTTTTGAAAGAAAAACAAATTGCCATCTTGGCATTTTCTTCCTTTGGGAGGAGTGTGGGTGGGAGTGCAATTGGAATTATCCGAGCTGTATATAACCACGATGTATTACATATGCACATAAGCAGTAGACATGTTTTTGCATATGCACATAAGCAGTAGACATGTTTTTGCATATGCACATAAGCAGTAGACATGTTTTGCATATGCACATAAGCAGTAGACATGTTTTGCATATGCACATAAGCAGTAGACATGTTTTTGCATATGACAAAAGCAGTAGACATGTTTTTGCATATGCACAAAAAGCTGAGACATTTTGCATATGCACAAAAGCAGTAGACATGTTTTTGCATATGCACAAAAGCAGTAGACATGTTTTTGCATATGCACATAAGCAGTAGACATGTTTTTGCATATGCACATAAGCAGTAGACATGTTTTTGCATATGCACAAAGCAGTAGACATGTTTTTGCATATGCACATAAGCAGTAGACATGTTTTTGCATATGCACATAAGCAGTAGACATTTTTTGCATATGCACAAAAGCAGTAGACATGTTTTTGCATATGCACAAAGCAGTAGACATGTTTTGCATATGACATAAGAGAACATTTTTGCATATGCACAAAAGCAGTAGACATGTTTTTTGCATATGCACATAAGCAGTAGACATGTTTTTGCATATGCACATAAGCAGTAAGACATGTTTTTGCATATGCACATAAGCAGTAGACATGTTTTTGCTGCATGTACGGAATCTGGGTTGTTTTATTTTCGGGAGCAATCAAGGCAGTGGTCTGTTGCCTATACACCACTCAAATAAAGGGAGCTGTAAGAAGAACGCGTTGCACACTTGGATGAATAGCACCAGTAGGGCAGTACTCTGCTAGTATAATATAATAGTGTAATGTTAATATACAATAATCGTATCGTAATAGTATAATAATAGCATTACATATAATCGGTATCAAAACTGAGTATTATTCATGACACGATGAGAAGTGGTGTCTTATTTCAGAAACCATTTCTGATAACTGCTAACAAGCCATAACGAACTAGCAGACTTTTCTTAATTGTTGCGTGACAATTGTTGTAGAACACTATGTTCCCTTTGTCATAACTGTAAAGTTAATCAAGATTACTGGTGCAACTGCAGACGACAGCCAAGTAGCCTACTTAGAATCTACTTTATTATTGAGTTATTATTATTATTAATTTTTTTTCAAGTAAGAAATATATAATTTTATCTGCTCATTATACAAGGCCTAAAATGTAACATAAAGACATTTGTTGATCACGATGTTGCTGAAGAGTGTCATCGTGATTTGGCATGCCAATGTTAGCAATGGTGCCAAACCAAATTGGGCACACAGCGAGGCAGCAAGCAAAGCACGTTGCCAATGCAGCTCAACATCGGTAATGCTTCAGTCACATTTGGCTCGGCGGCCGTAGGGTCTAAAAAATCTACGGCCACTAGCAATTATAGGGCGGCCGCAGTATTTCCACGGTCACAAATGTAGCAGTCACATATGTTTGTATTTTTGGGTAGCCGCACGGGGTATTTAGAAATTGTGGAGACCGAAAACGTGGGGCGCCGTACGGTCTTTGATTTGATGTCGCCACGGTAACTTTAGGACGTCCCTGCGGCGGCCATAGAATTTTCAAGGCAGACGCAAGGTAGCCTCAAGGTGCCGCAAGGTGACCGCAGGGGGGCCCTAAGGCGAACGTGGAAATAGTGAGGCCGCCGTAATTTTTTGGGGGTTGGCAAAATTCATTTTTCATTGATAAGAGCTACGGAAAACGCACGAATAACGCAAGCCCACCGTACGCCCTACGTACGGTCGACATGGAACAACATCTACGTCATGGCTACGACTTGTCGAATTGCTATGGCCAACCTAGAAAGGAAAAAAGTTATAACTCCGCGTTATTCCACGGAGACCCCTACGGCCTGTAAAGATAGCCATACGGCGTAGGGCCACCCTGAGGCCACCTCAGAAACTCTGCGGCCGCCGCACGTTTCTGTCAATTCAGGGGGGGGTACGGCCGCTGTATCCTGCCGTAGAGCAAATGTGACTCATGCTTAAGTGCATGTTTCTATGTCTCCATCTTACCAGCAATCTGTGCAAGCCATCAATGCAGCTCAAGACCAGCAATCATACGCTATACTTGAACCTGAAAAATTGGCATTAATACATAGCACATGAGGCAATCAGGATATTTTTTTGCAGCGACAACACCGCTCTGTTTCAATATTTTAGTGAGCAACGGTGATACGACCTGGATGAAATTGCTCTTTCTAACTTGCTGGACATGAGCAAAACCCATAGTCTTACGGATCATTCATGTGGTGACTGCAACGCCTTGACGTGGGAAGACGAGTGTGTTGGAAGACACATCAGGGGCACAATCCGATATGTTATCTATCTTGGCAAGACTTGTGTTCTGAATATCCCTGATCCACCACTTCAACTTCATGATCTTCTTTCATGCACAAGGGAATGAGGATCTTAACTTATTCTTCCACTTTCTGATGGTTTCCCTTGCGAAATATTCATAAGGATTGTCAACGTGATGTGCTGTGAATCTATTCCATTCTTACCGGTTGATGAAACATCAGGGAGCTTTACAATTGGCACTGCTGCAATCGACCCTTTCAGCAATACTGCATCCATATGTGGGCCAAAATTGATATGGGTCATCTTGTGCTATCTGCAGTTCAATCAAGATCTACTGTGTCCAATCTATACAATGGCCTGCATGATGATATTCTTCAAGGTGTTGCTGAGTCTGCTGGTCGTTGTGTGATTCTTCCTTCTACATTTCCAGAAGCCTATGATTTATGTCAAAGCATTAATCCAGATGTCATGGCAATTGTTCGAAAATTTGGAAAAACAACTGTTCATCACATTCACCTGCAATATGTGTTGGCATAAAATCATCAGTGAACTGGAAAATAGGCAAACAGCTACTGATCGACCTGACTTGACTGCCAGTCTTCAAAATGTAGTTGCAGCAAATCCACGCTGACATCAGAAACAATGTACTCGGTCATCTGAGGGCTTACGTTCTTTCTATCGAGTTTCAAAAGCATGGGCTACCTTACACCCATTGCTGCTTATTCTCGATGGTGAACAACACATGTAGACCGACATACACAAAGTTGTCAGCGCTTGATTCCCCAACCTTGCCAAGCCATGAATGCAAGAGCTTTATGAATGCGTCAGGAAATACATGCTGCATAGATCTTGCAGAGAGCTAAACCCAAATTGCCCATTCATGGTTGCTGGCACATGTTCTAAGTAATTCCCCAAGGATTTCTGCCTCAAAATTACCGTGGGACCATTATTATCCTACCGATGGACGTCGAAGGCAACTGTGGGCGGCCATACAGCTGTAGTTAGGGTATTTGACAGGGATGTACAAGTGGACAGCCGAAGCACCGTGCCTTAACAATCCATGTTGTTACTGAAATACCATGCCCACGTCAATGTCGAATACCTTTAAAGGTGTTAAATAGACTACGATCAGCTTTAAGGCAAGCGTTGATGAAGTCAGAGTCGCAATGGATGGAGGTGAAGACAAAATGAATTTGAATGCTATGACAGTGTTGATTTGTTTTGCCTCAGAAGCAGCACGGCAAACCTTTGGGTTTTCAGTGCAAGACCACTCCCAAGCAGTTCAACAACTCTCTGTTCTTTCCGAATGAGCAGCATGACACATTTAACTGTGGCAATCCAGATCGAGGCTTAGCTGCAGCAGCACGTACTATCGACACCAACCACCTATTTCTTGATGAACTCCGAGACATGGCTGCCAGAAACATCCTCCGTTGCGATTTCCCAAGCACTTCACCTGGCATAAAAAATCATTGGCAATGGCCGAGTAGCTCCTCCGAGGTCAATAGGAAGAGTTTACACTGTTCTTCTAAGCCCAGGAAAAGTCCTCCATCCATCCATGGGACCACACTCTGTGCAGAGCATCGGTGCTGCCTAAGCAAGACTCCTTGGCTATTGGATACAATCCTGGACGGGTTGCCACTCCGACATATATACCCAGCATGTGGCACTCATTTTTGCCGACCTCAGAAGGATGACAGGCAGAGTCAACCCCACCTGATATTAATTACAACAGCCGAGTGGGGTT
Source organism: Eptatretus atami (assembly GCA_035128595.1). Lineage (NCBI taxonomy): Eukaryota > Metazoa > Chordata > Myxini > Myxiniformes > Myxinidae > Eptatretus > Eptatretus atami. The sequence continues at coordinate 50,904,115 of CM068955.1, forward strand.
TGAACTCAGGATCATAGGATCCCAAACCCACCACCCTAACCATTAAAGGTCCCCTGACATGCAAAAGTACTGAAATTTCATTTATATATGTCCTAGAGGAGTTTTTCATCGTGAATTCAGATCTGACAATGTTTTTTCACAATACTCATTCTGAAAATGTAAATAGAAAAACAAACCTCTTCGGGAACGCCCCTAAAATTCTCCTGAAAGGGGCGTAACCACATGATGTCAACTACAGGATGTCAAAGGCTGCACGTTAATTACTCGGGTTGTGGGTCTACATTGATTCTATTGGCTTTCTGTGTGTTTCCGCATTTGATTGGTCGACTCCAATCGCTTCATTCATTTCTGCTTTAAAAAAATCGAAACATTTGTTTTGAATAATGGATGACATGGACTTTCACTTGTCTGGTAACGACAGTGAGTGTGAGAAAATGAAGGATTTTTGTCTGAATACAATGGAGAATTGTCGGATAACGTAGTCGCGGGAGGTGAAGTTCAGCAGCTGGAAATGAAATACGCCTTACCAGTTCGAGCCCGAAGCAGGACAAGCAGAGGAAATGGCGATGAAATTCCCGGCGTTCATGATGATCGGAGGACATCGAAGGAAGACTTGGCAATAACAACTGGTTAGACTAAATCCTATTCGTAATTTCAATAATGTAAATTCGACTTGCATACTGCTCGATATCAGAATATTTTAGTGAGGTGACGTGACCAGTGCAGCGCACGGACATGTTGCTCCGTGGCGAATTAATCACAAGCAAGGCCGGCCGCATGTCATCGACCGTGTCTCTCCGCGCATAAAATGAAGCAATCTCGCTGTCGGATACAATGAAAACTTGTGTGCAAAAACACACCTTGTGACACAATTGTCGAGAGTAGTCCGATAAATCTGACGTTCTGTGCATTTTTATTTATTTTATTCCTTCTGTCGTCATGTAGCGCCAGTAGAAAACACATGAAAAAAAGAGAATAATAAATAACAGCTACAGCATGTCGGATTTATCGGCTAGTCGGAGATGACGGACGGATTTATCGGCCCTAGTCGGACGGACGACGGATTTATCGGACTAGTCTAGAGTCTAGACTCGAGATCTCGAGTCAATCCACTCTGTGCGAGTTTCTGTATGTGACGCTCAACGCTGCGATTCGCTGAAGTCAACTTTTTTAGCGACGGGGCATAGCAAGTTGTGAAAAGCACAATAAATGATCGAAATATTGCTCTAATTCTCCCATTTTTTATTTTAAAAAAAAAAAAGGGTGATTTCTTCACTAGGAAGGTCAAGTTAATATATAAATACCAGAAAGTGATGTCAGGGG
>CM068955.1:50905462-50935740 GCA_035128595.1 Eptatretus atami
TGCATATGCAAAAACATGTCTACTGCTTATGTGCATATGCAAAAACATGTCTACTGCTTATGTGCATATGTAATACATCGTGGTTATACAGCTCGGATAATTCCAATTGCACTCCCACCCACACTCCTCCCAAAGGAAGAAAATGCCAAGATGGCAATTTGTTTTTCTTTCAAAACTCTGTGGATTCAATTTTTTTTTTTTTTGCAAAGGCACAACTTCAAGGTGCCCTCATTAATCCCTGAAAGTTTCAGCTTCCTTGATGAAAACCTCTCAGAGGAGTAGATGATACTTGCATGCACACACATATTCTCCAGCTCCATTATACTGTACATAGGATACGAAAACGAAATGAAGAAATGTTGGATAATTAGTTACCAGAAGTGGTTTCTGAAATAATACACCGCTTCTCATTGAGTTATGAATAATACACGGCCGTAAAGGCCAAGCCCAGCACTATACAGTGCATTCAGAAAGTATTCACACCACTTGACTTTTTCACATTTTGTTGTGTTACCGCCTGAATGTAAAATGGATTTGATTAAAAAATTTTGTCACTGATCGACACAAAACACATCACAAAAACAAAGTGAAAACGTGTTTTTAGAATTTAAAAAAACTTAATGTTGAACATGAAACTCAGAAATATCTAATTTACAGAAGTATTCAGCCCACTGATCAATACTTTGTCGAAGCTCCTTGAGCAGCGATTACACTTGAGTTTCTTGGTGTATGCTGTACAGCTTTGCACATCTGTATTGGGATTTTCTCCATTCTTCCTTGCAGATTTGTTCAAGCTCTGTCAAGTTGGATGGGGAGTGTCGGTGAACAGCAATCTTCAAGTGTTTCCACAGATTCTCAATGGGATTTAAATCTGGGCTTTGCTGGCCACTCAAGGCTTTCACGTTCTTGTTCTGAAGCCATTCCAGTGTTGCTTTGGCTGATGCTTAGGGTCATTGGCTTGTTGGAATGTAAATCTTCGCTGCAGTCTCAGTCTTTTGTACTCTGAAGCAGGTTCTCCTCAAGGATTTGCCTGTATTTGACTCCATTCATTGTTCCCTCTATCCTTACAAGTCTCACAGTCCCTGCCGCTGAAAAGCATCCCCATAGCATGATGCTGCCACACCATGCTTCACGGTAGGGATGGTGTTCGATGGTGACGAGCTGTGCTCGGTTTCCCCAGATGTCGCGCTTTGCATTCAGGCCAATGAGTTCAATTTTCGTCTCTTCAGACCACAGAATCTGTTGCCTCATGCCCTCAGAGTCTTTCACGTGCCTTGTTGCAAACTCCAGGCATCCTGTCACCTGCCTTTTTCTCAAGAGTGGCTTCTGTCTGGCCACTCTCCCATAAAGCCTCGATTTGTGAAGTGCTGCAGAGATTGTTGTCCTTCTGGCAGGTTCTCCCATCTCAGCGAAGGAACTCTGTAGTTCCGTCAGAGTGGTCATTGGATTCTTGGTCACCTTCCCGTTCAAGGTCCTTCTTTCCCAGTTGATAAATTTGGGTGGATGGCCAGCTCTAGGAAGAGTCAGGGTAGTTCCATACTCTTTCCATTTCCTAATAATGGAGCTCACTGTGCTCTTGGGAACTTTCAACACTCTAGAAATTGTTTTATACCCTTCCCCAAATCTCTGCCTCCTCAAAATTATATCTCGGAGTTCTACAGACAATTCCTTGGACTTCATGGTCGAGTTTCTGCTCTGACATGCACTGCAAACTGTGGGACCTGATATAGAAAGGTGTGTTTCTTTCTAAATCATGTCCGATCAATTGAATTGGCCAAAAGTGGAATCCAATCAAGTTGTAGAAACATCTCAAGTATGTTCAAAGGAGATTGGATATGCACCTGAGCTCAATTTGGAGTGCCATAGCAAAGGGGTTGAATACTTATTAATGCAAAACATTTCAGCTTTTCATTTTTAATTAATTTATAACAATTTCAAAAACAAAATTTCCACTTTGACATTGTGGGGTATACATTCTCAATTTAATCCATTTTAAATTCGCTGCAACACAACAAAATGTGAAAAAGTCAAGGGGTGTGAATACTTTCTGAAGGCACTGTATGTAATGCCATAATGATATCCCAGATGTAATGCCATCTTACTAAATCCGTCACCCTGATGCCTAGCATCTGTCATTCAGCCTGTCAGATAGACTCAGGTACATGGGTGATGTTGTTCAACTGCCGTCAGCAAAGCGACGGGATAGGTTGAGTGCAGGATGATGTGTATGCCCAAAGAGGCCTAGCACTAGACGTAATGCTGTAATGACGTTACAGTGAAAATGGCATGACAGATAGAGGGATGGACAGAGAAATCCAGCTACCTTAATGTATGGATTATTATTATTACTATTTAATATCTTCTGCAGTCTCAAGAGGAACCGACATCACAACAGCTTCGAGAGCCCACCTGGAAGCGGAAAATGTTCATGCCGGCTGATCTGCCAGCATTCGACGATTCATTGTCTGTTCCTGATGTCAGGAGTAAATGGACCCCTTTGGATTACTTTTCGGAGTACTATGATGATAATTACTGGCAGTTGGTCAGTGAACAGACCAACATTCGGGGATTACAAGATGAGCCCATGGTGGAACTCAAAACAACCCCAGATGAAATCAAACAATTTGTTGGCTCGCTTGTTGTCCTGGGGTGTTTGCGCCTGCCTCGGATCAGATTGTGTTATCGGCCGATTCTCAAAATACCGGCCGTCACGCATATTCCAAGGGACAGACTCTTTAAGCTGAGGAATTATTTACATTTTGTTAACAATTTGGACATCACAGCTGAGGAAAAGAAAACTAATAAGCTGTGGAAAGTCACCCCAATTTTGAAGCGATTTCGAGACGCATGCACAAAACTTCCGCGGTCGCAAAATGTATGCGTAGACGAGCAGATGATTCCGTTTTCCGGAACCACATCTCTTCGCCAGTATGCTCCAGGGAAACCAAACCCGATTGGATTAAAAAACTTCATTCTTCTGTCACCCAGAGGGGTGGTATTGGACTTCGTCATCTACCAAGGGATGGAAACCTGGCCAAATGGTTTACCAGAACCAACCGTAGGCATCAGGGGTTCTGTAGTGCTAAAGCTCTCAGAAACCCTTACCGCAGGTACGCAACTGTATTTCGATCGCTATTTTACGAGCATCCCCTTACTTGATAAGCTCAAAGACAAAGGAATTCTCGCAAGTGGGACCATCATGATGAGCAACCTGAGAGAAAGGCAGCAGCTTGCTACTGACAAGTCACTGAAAGATAGGGGGTGGGGATCCTATGATGAATTGGTAAGAAGCGATGAGTCAATGGCACTCACAAAATGGATGGACAATAGGTCTCTTGTGGTGGCGTCCACAGTCCATGGATCCCACCCCGAGACCCAGGTGATGCGATATTCAAAGAAAGACAAGGGCTACATTCAGGTGACGATGCCACATGCGATCGATGCATACAATCTGAACATGGGGGCAGTAGACATGTGCGACCGCATGATTTCCTATTACAGAATTTGTACAAGGACCAAGAAGTGGCCCGTGAGAGTCTTCTTCCACTTTATTGATATGGCCCTTGTGAATTCATGGTTCCAGTATGTCCAGGATTGCGAGTACTTTGGTGTGGTGAAGAAGAACATCATGGATCTCTTGGACTTTCGACTTTATGTAGGAGAGGCACTGGTCATTTCCAGGGGCCCGAAGAGGAAGAGCCTCGATGATGGTAGAGAGATTGTCCGCATTCCACGCCAGCCTCTCCCAAACAGAGACATGAGACGGAGTGGAGGGCTACATCTCCCAGTTGTCGGAACGGAGAGCAACAATTTTCAAAGGTGCAGAAAACCAGGATGCAGCAAAACGAGCAGGATCATGTGCACGTCATGCAATGTCTTCTTTTGCGTGCAACCGGACAGAAATTGTTTCTATGAATTCCATACTTAGGCTCAGCATCAACATTTGATTGGAAGTTCTCCCTTCTCCCAACATGTGTGGATCGAAGTGATGAGCAAAAGGTGTTCTTTTTTTGCATAAATTTTGAATGCACCACCAAATTGAGATTCATTTAAAGATTTATCGGCTTGTTTAACATTCATGTTTTGTTTTTCATTGAAGATTCTTCCCAAATGTTCACTCTACTGAACATTCATTATCTTACAGTGTCACAAAAAGATCTCATATTTTGTATATTTCTTATGGTATCATGTAAAACAAATATAGCATTACAAACCCAAACTGACAATTATTATGAAATGCAATGGATGGGCTCTGCTGACCTTAGTTGGTGGACGTTAAAAATGCCATGGTGTCCTTCACGAAGAGTAGGCGAGCCATCACCGGCAACATGAACAAATTCCAAATTCCTGCCCTGACTTCCTGTGCCGGAGGGTCGGCCCGACCAGGATTGTAGCCTAGTAACTGCTCCAGCAACACCAATGCTCTGCCTCGGGCATGGTTGACGACGACGACGACGATGATGATGATGCAGGGATGGGGTTGGGGGAAAAGGGGGTGTTACTTTGAGGAAATAAAAAATGATAAAAAGGATAGGGTGGGGAGGGGGGAGATAGGAAAGAGGATGAGTTGCAGGAACGTGGAAGGGGTATCAAGAGGAGGAAAATGAGGGGGATAGGGAAATGGAGGTGTGAGTAAAGGCACATATGGAACACATCAGGGGAGACGGAGTGTCAAAATTACACCATTTAATGTAATTAATTAATAGGTATCCAACAATAAGGAAAACATTTTCTTTGGGAAATACTCCACTTTCCACCTCAAAGAAGAAACCTTCATTTATGCAATCATTACAAATGTTGAAAAGAGATAAAAGTGTTACAATCCAATGCAAAAAATATACTGTTTCCTTAAATAACAATAAATGGCTCACCTGAGCAGCTGGTACAAAGGCTCGAGGTAGATTTGACTCGGAGCAGAAAGACCTCTGTAACGTGATCAGTGCTTCATTATAAAGTGTTGTAAAATGATGACGGAAGAAACCTCGGAGAGCATCATCAATATGTCCTGAAAGAATGAAATATCCAGTCGGTATGGGGTGAAACCCATCTAAACAAGCACAGAGCTTACCAACAACAAAAACATTTTTCAAAATAAAGTGCAAAAACGAAAATAACCATTTACCTCTTGTTGGCCTTATCAGACCTGACGAAAATGAGATATAGAATATTTTTGCAGTAAGTATTGCAGATAGATTCTAAAGTATCCAACATTTTACAAACAATTTTTTACATGAGATTATTATTTGCCACCACATCATTTAAGATGGAAATAACCATCATACTATATGGGATATACAATATGTCAGTATTCCAGCCTCATTAATGAAATGGAAATTATGCTATTTATGCAAACCGAGAAATGTGTAGACACTCTGAACCTCAGGCAAGAAGTCAGAGCAGTCTGACTGCTCAGAGCAGTGTAAAATGCTCAGAAGATGCTCATGCACATCTTCCAAGCATTTTACACCACCTGGCATCCAGCCCAGCTTGTTAAACTTTCTTATGGGTGTCCTTTCCTTGACATGGCTGGTGTATTTTCTTTATGTTCACAAGCAATGCACATGCCTTGATGGTGTTCTGTCTCCTACCCTTTTGTTATAAGTTGTACTTCAAGGCAGTCGTCAGAACTGTCCTGTTCCTGGTTTACATCAATGACCTCTCGGCCTCTTTGTCAAACCTTGTATATCACTTTGCAGATGATGACTAATTGCTGCTGGAAAATGTCACATCAATGATGGGCAGGCTGCATCTGAATTGAATGTAATAGGAACATTTGAATTTGGAGTTCGTCAATTTGGAGAAAATTTGATGCTGGTCAATCACCTGGAATGTGTCATTCAATGCTTCAAAGTCCCACACACTTACTCTGTCTCAACATAAATTTGTCTGTGTGGCTAGCCCTTCAGTTTATTTTTGCAATCAACTTCTTGCAGAGATGCAGTCTGATATGGCAGAGATAAGGATCCTTGGACTAAGAATGTCCAAGCTGCCTTCAGGACAAGGAGGTGCCTTGAAATCATTCACAGAGCTGTCATTCCTCAGCTTCTCTCAGCACCAAATTTCTGCCCAGATTCCTGGGAAGGCAATGGCAAACCACCCAGTGTAACCCTTGCCCAGGAACTGCTTCAGTAGCACCGACGGCTCTATAAAGAGTTTCCTACATTGATAATGACAATGATAGGGATGCGTAGGATATTTTTTGATTTGTCTTTTTTTTGTATCTTAGGTCAAAGGTCACAAAATTAATTTTTTTTTGCTTAATTTCCATGTCGCTGTATTTCAACCAGTCCAGTAAATTGACTAAATTATATCTTACCATACAGAATAAAGCAGGGATCTATTAGTTGTCTCTTTTTTTTTCAATTTTACAGGGGTGAAAGTTCAAAATTGGCCACAAGATTAAGGGTTTTGGCTTGAAGAGCCTTTAACTAATCCAAACAGTACTTGGCACAAAATACCTTGCCACAGTCCCTTCAGATTAAACCAGGCATACATTGGTCCAGTGTCTACCTTTTGATTTTTACTGGGGTGAAAGTACATTGGGGGGTGGGGATGGGAGGAGAGGGTAGGAGACCCAGTTTGTTTAATTTTGCTGCCTCCACCATACTGTAGGTGCTCAAATAGAAGAGCCGCCGAGCAATTATTTTGTGAAATTTGGCTGAATAGTGTAGGCCATATTTAGATCTCATAATGCACAAATGCCAGACCCACAAAACCTGGTCAACTCATACCAGCACTGTCTTACATATACCTTCTAGCAATGGCTGAAAAACAACAACTGGGTACTTATATTTATCATCTTAACGTGATTCCAGCAAAGATAGCAAGATGCACCAGATATGGATCTACCATTGTTGCGTTGGTAGATTACTGTAAACTGCATCAAAATGCTCATGCAATAAAGTCTATATCCAGCTTAAGAAAGTCACAAAACATATTTATTTAGCCCTCATTGATAACATATACAACTAGAAGTGCACTCGGTAGAGCGCATACCTCTGCCAGGCAATGCCTGATGCAGAAGAACATATCAGGCCCGATAAAATTTTGATATATCATGCTATATATTGTTTTTGGCCCCATATTTCAATGGTGAAGAATCACTTTAAAAATATTTTTTAGTCTCTTATCTGGATCTGGATTTGGATCTTCACCAAAATCAAATCAATTCGTCCTTGTCACACACCCAACCTGTCCACCAAGTTTTGTCCGAATCCACCCACAACATTTTGAGATATTGTGCTATATATGATTTTGACCCTCAATCTCATTGGTGAATTTTAGTATCCAGATCCGTTGTCAGGTCTTCAACAAAATCTAATAACTTCGGCCTTGTCACACACCAAACCTGCCCACCAAATTTCATCCGAATCCGTCCACAACTTTTTGAGATATCCTGCACACAAACAAACAAGAAAGATGTCGTGCATAGCACGATATTTGCAAAATCCATAAAACAAATTTGACCTTTAAAATAATTGGTGGTTGAACTTCATGACCAAATTTCAAGTCAATGGGATGAAAATTGACAATTTTAGATCACAGGTGTACTTCAATCTGTTGACCCTACTTTAGATCTGTTGTCACTATGTTTACCTTCAGCCTATGTTGACCTTTTGACTTTTAGACCTCAAATATACTATAATTGGTGGTTAAATTCAGTTACAGGATATGCAAAGCCTCTTCAAATTTCAAGTCAATTAGATGAAAATTGAGGATTTAAAAAACTTCACTGAAGTTGTTGACCTTTGGCCGATGTTGACCTCAAAAATAATGGGTGGTTGAATTCATTGACCTGATATGCAAATCCTGTTCAAATTTCAAGTAAATTGGATGAAAACTGATGATTTTAGCAATTTGGCTTTTGTTGACCTTTTGACCTCAAATATAATTGGTGGTTGAATTAAATGACCAAATGTGAAAATCCTCTTCAAATTTCAAGTCAATGGGATGAAGATTGACAATTTTAGAAATTTGTCTCATATTGACCTTTTGGACTAGATGTCAACCTCAAAAATAATTGGTGGTTGAATTCATTGACCTGATATGCAAATCCTGTTCAAATTTCATGTCAATCGGAGAAAAATTGAGGATTTTAGAAATTTGACAAAGTTGTCCTTTATCCTTATGACCTCAAAAAATAGGGTTCTTGCTTATGACGAACTCTACCAGGTGAAGTTTCATGAAAATCGGTTTAAAATTGTGACCTGTAGGCAGTTGACAGACATACAGACAAACATAGACAGACAGACAGACAGACAGACAGACAAAGTTGTCCTTTATCCTTATGACCTCAAAAAATAGGGTTCTTGCTTATGACGAACTCTACCAGGTGAAGTTTCATGAAAATTGGTTTAAAATTGTGACCTGTAGGCAGTTGTCAGACATACAGACAAACATAGACAGACAGACAGACAGACAAACAAAGTTGACCAACCAATATACTTGTAAAATCTTCGATTTTGCAAGTAACAAACAAGATACACGTTGTGCTTCGTTGCAAAATCCACTCCCTCCCAAAATAAGTTGCCATGGATACATCTAATTGTCCATTTCATAAAGATTAAAATTGACAATTTTAATCAAAGCTCATGTCAATCAGAAGAAGAATTGGATGAAAATTGATTTTAGAAAATTGACCTTTTGACCTAAAAAAAATAGTTGGTTTCCCAATTCAGTGATGCACCATGCAATTTCTGTTTAATTTTCAAAATCGGATGAAAATTGATGATTTTTCAGACGAAAATTGACGATTCTAGAAGTTTGACCTTGAGTTAACCTTTGACCTTTTGACCTCAAATAGTTGCTTTCCCAATTCAGTGATGCACTATGCAATTGCTGTTTAATGTTCAAGTTAATAGGATGAAAATGGACGATTTTTCAGGCGAATATTGATTTTTGACCTCAAATATTTGCTTTTCCAATTCAGTCAGGCACTACACAATTGTTGTTTAATTTTCAAGTTAATAGTATGAAAGTTGAAGATTTCACAAGTTTGATCTTGAGTTGGCCTTTGACCTTTTGACTTCAAATATAGTTGATTTGCTAATTCAGTGACCCAATATACAAATCCTGTTTAACTTTCAAGCCAATCGGATGAAAAATGATTTTAGAAATTAGATCTCAGGATAACCTTTGACCTCAAAATCAATAGGCTTCTCTGTCACTAGTAGTCAGAATACTATCTGCACGACAGAAAAGAGTATTCCGTAATACTATTATTACTATCTGCAAATACTATTCCAATGACACAGTAGGGGAAAATATGTGGGAAGGAGAATATCAGGTGTTCTCAGTACGTGTGGTTATCCTGGATAGTCTTTTTTTTTTAAGCGGGAAGTCGCAAAAACATCACGTCTGGTGAACAAGAACAGGACACAGCTCAAGAAAATATGACACGAGTGACCATTCCGTATGTGGCTAGGCTATCTGAGAAAGTGAGAAGATCCTTCTCCAAGTTTGGCATTGCTCCATCAAATATACCCTGCGGAATTCTGTGCAGCCAGTTAGTTCATGTTAAGGACAAGATCCAGAAGGATAGGAAATGCGACTTGGTGTACGGCATCAGATGAGGAGACCCATCATGCACTGAGACCTACATCGGAGCAACTCGGCAAACCCTTAAGGCCCGTATGAACCAACATCGTCGTCCAGCTTAGGAAGAGGCTTTGAACTCTGCTGTGTATACGTACTTGAACCTGCATGGTCACAGCTTTGATAAGTCAATGGTCATCTTCGACAGAGGGGAAAAAAAGTGGTTTGCTCGATGTGTAATGGAAACCATTTGAGAAAGAGTTGAATCACCATCTCTCAACAAAAATGGCAGTTTGCGATTTCATCTGTCACACATGTCGGACAAAGCTATAACATCTCTTCCACGTCGTCTGCAATCGTCACGTGACACCCGGATTGGCCGACAGACCAACTCACCTTACCATCTGTAGAGGTCACATGGCGATTCTCAAGCTTCTTCACTTCAACATCTGCCGTGACCAAGGAGGGTGAATGCTCACCGAAACGTCGGCTTTACCGACGAGTAAGTCCAGCTTTTTTCAATTGTAAACTTTTACTATAATATTACCAATATGACAAATACATTTGTACAAAAGAAATGTTTGTATTATGATTGGTGTAAATCATGAGTTGACAACACAGCAAATCTGTGACGCAAATCTCTGTAACGACATGTGGAGAGGCGAATGCAGCAAGACGATTCAGTAACGTTTTGGGGATCACGTGTACCGACGAAAAACACACACGTACAACACAAGTAAACAAACACAGACACTTAAAGCATATCAATACTTTGACCAGAGCGTGTCATTGCCCAATGGTCAAATAGTACTCAAGCGCCGCCTCCATTCATGGGCATCCCTGTGCAGCGTCAAAGGTAGCACCTTTAAGGCTCAATGGTATGTCAGCACCAAGGCTAGAGAGTAATAGTGGCCAATTCATGAATGTGTTTCTGCCTATTCAGCATCATCATTATTATTATGACATAACCACCCATCATTCCATTCCACTCCCCTCCCCACTCCCCTCCTTTCCCCTTCTTCCGCTCCCTCCCCTCCCAAAAATTGTATACCATTACAGCCATTGCCGTGCAATTTTGAATCATCATGTGTTGCTTGTTACACAAAAATCATGTCTGTACCAAATACAAACAACCAAAAGATTTTGAGAAGGCAGTGGGGCAAAAGTTTATGCAAATCAGCACTCTGACTTCAGCATGTCGTCACCCATTGGACAAACGACACCCCAGTGCTGCCTCCACCGATGCGTGATCTCCGCAATGTCAAAGACATTTTGCCCATGCAGTTTACCACTTGGGTTACAAAAGTAGTAGTTTTCATCAATGTAGATAGTTCGATTAAGACCTGTATTACTTTCCTTTTGATAATTCCTCAATAAATAAGTCTTACATTATTGGGCTAGCTGACCGATTAATTTCGGGATTGAGGGTGGAGAATGGGGAAAGGGGAAAGGGGATTGAAGAAGCATTCCGGCAGCAGTGGGATTCAGGAGAAGGGCGAGGACAGAGATTCAGAGAGAGAAGGAGAGATTGAGTTGCAGTTGAGTCACGACAGACGACAGTACAGTTGAAGCAGAATGGGAGATTTGCAGTGAGGATTCGAGGGATAGTGTATTAGTCCTGCATTTCAACATGCTTCTGTCATTCCCTGTGCCCTTCTCCTTCCAGCATCCTTCTATCAGGCCTGATTTCTCCAGTCATTTTCCTCTTTATTCCTTCTGGCTTCCACCCCCATCTGATCTCATTCCTTCTCCTTGTCCTTTGGCTTCCTCTGCTGACCCATAACCATTATGATTGAGGATTGCTCTTGGTTATTAATTATTGGTTTATTTCATTTCTGTTCTTGTATGCTAAGAATAAATTATTTATTTAGAATCAAGGTGATGTTAATTGTTTGGTTATATTGTGCAATAAAGTCCGTTGTTAAACCATTTGGTCAGGCACGTGAACGGCTGTCTGCTCGACCAATTTGGCTCTCTCAGCTGACATTTATAAGAGCTTCATGCCCCAGGGTGTTGCAAATCTTCTATCAAGATGATCTTGACAAACTAATATGTGTGTATATATATATATATATGTTAAAAACGTTTTTTTTAAAAAAAAGCAATGCACAGTTCACCAAAATGATGCATAAACCACTACTCCACCAATTTATTGAATGCAAAGAGCAGATTCTGCCTTCGGATAACACTTCGTGATCCACAAACTTCATCAGGCCCAAACCATACCACTCGGCACAGCTCAGTCATTTATCTAACCTTCACAGCCATTGTGGTCATGTGCCAGTGGAAAGGTTTAACAAAGAAGTGAAATTATTTCCCAATTCTCTTCCTCCAATTCTCCTTTCCTCCATGTGTATGTCCATCTCCACCCCCCCCCCCAATACTCGTTGGTAGTTTGTAAACCTGCTGCCCTTTGTCGTTTAGCTCCTTTTTGAGCCTACGGTCCTGTATCCAAAAAAATAACAACCTTTCTTGGGAAAACAGCCATTCTGCCTCAAGTTAATTCATTCATATTGCTGTGGTTGGGATCAGACCACCTGTCACGGTTGTGAGGCCATTGACTGAATGTGCAGCAAGGACAATAGAGTGTCCTAACTGCAGGGACAAAATCAGCAGGAAATCTTGATATTAATTAATTATTTGAGTATCCGTGGAAATGAAATGTGTTTAGCTTTTCACAATATGTACATACAAAATATAATTTCTCAACGATAAATAACATCAATGTCCTCCATGAAAATGTACATCGTTAATCATGGCAATCAGGTTGGACCATCACAAGCTATAACTGTAAGACTTTGTGCTCTTCATTCCTCATGGCTTGTCCAAAACCTCAGGCAACAATATACAGGTCAGCAGCATCTCTCGCCTTTGGGCGAATGTCCTCAGGCAAGCACAAGAGTCTCCAGTGAGGGGGGAGGGGAGGGCGAGGGGGGATCATTGGGTGATGGATGTTTTGAGCAGACGGGGAGCCATTAAGGTACATGAAGAGCGATGGGTTGGGACCAGAACAAGGAGAAAAATACAAGAGAAAAAAGGAAGGGAGTTTAATAAAGGGTTTCAATTTTCTCCTTTAATTACGGTAGGTTCCCAAGTGTAAGTCGTCCATTGACGTGGTGTTCGTTCCTCTGCATAGCCCCGCTCACGGCTCGTTCAGTAGATGCGAACACTAAATGAATCCGTGAGCTTCTGACAGGACTTGCAGTGGAGATATAGCTCCAGTTTCTCCCTCCTCTATTTTTACCTCCACCACCAAAGGTGGTTGGACGTTATGTTTTCCCCCATGTTTGTTTGTCTGTTTGTCTGTGTGTCTGTGCACAGAGTATCTCAAAAAGTTGTGAATGGATTCGGACGAAATTTGGTGGACAGGTTGGGCGTGTGACAAGGACGAAATGATTAGATTTTGGTGAAAAGCTGAATCCGGATACGAGAATGTTTTAAGTAATTCTTAACCATTGAGACATTGGGCCAAAAATGATATAGCACAATATCCCAAAAGTTTGTGGATGGATCATTGTGGATGGATCAAATCATTGAGAGATAGGACCAAAAACGATATATCGCATGATATTTCAAAAAAGTTATAGACGGTGGTGGATGAGTTGGGTAGGTGACAAGAACAAGGCGATTATATCTTGGAGGTCTGGATCCAGATCCAACCTATCAGTGGGATACAAAACATTAACTATTCAGCCTGGCCGAGGTATGTGCTCCATCGAGTGCCATTCTAGTGTCTATCATACATTATTTCCTCCCAAATTAACTGTAATGGGGCCATGTTTCCTCTCCTCGTCCCCCTTAGGTGCTTCTTCCATCCCTGGAGTTTGCATTGTTTTAATAAGGGTTTTGTACAGCAATCAGGACACACACGCACATGCAACACAGATACGACCAACACCCTCCCACAGCGCTACACTTATAAATTTGCCCGTGACCGTCACAGTGAACATCTTATTTGATTCTATTAAATGCTTAATTCATGCCATAATAGAGGTACACGGCCACACAACAACCATGCAAATAGTGGCCGCACAGCGGTCCTCAGACCTCGGAGAGTAATTTACAGAAATAAAGTTGAATTGATCGATATAAATAAAAAACAACACCAAAGTTAAATCCCAAAACAAACAAACAAAGAAGTACTCTGTACACTGAAAATGTATGGAGTAAGTATATTGCAGTGAGGTGTTAAATTAGAGGCAGAAAGATACCAGGGTTGTTGAGCAAGGAGATAAGGAATGCTTTTAAGGAGAAGCATAAGATATTCATGATGCATAAAATAACAGAACTGGAGTCAGATGCGGATCAGTACATTAATATATAGTGGCTATTCAAGAAAATAACTCTGCAAGCCAAAAAGATAATATGAGAAGGATATGGCCAAAGTTATTAGGATATGAGAAGAATATAAGGATATGAGAAGAATTGCTTTGAAATACATGTTCCCTACAAGTCCCAATGAATGGTCAGGAGATAAAAAATGTGTTTGCGTTTAACGCATGTTCAAGCCGATGCTGGAACCAAAATGAAGAGGACGAAGAAGAAACTCTAACGCACCGTGTTTGGGTCCATTCAGAAAAATAAAAGGAAAAGCAATTTTCATTTACTGATATCTTTTGTACACTAGAAACCAATAAAGACAATGAGGATTACAAACCGAAGATAAAAATTAGTTTGATTTAACGCATGCTCAAGCCAATACCAGAACCAAAATGAATACAAGAAGAAACTCTGACCCACCGTATTTCATTCATTTCTAGGCTCTGCCGATTTCATATTAAAAATAACCCGATGTACATACATGAAGCACATATAACATGAGGCGTTTATGTGCATATATAACACATCGTGGTTATATACCTGGGATTATTCCAATTGCACTGGGCCATGGATTAACACCCAGGCCAAAGGCCTGCCAATCTGTGCTGCTTCATCTATATATTACGAAAACTCTCATCTTGTATATATGTATGTATGTATGTATGTACGGTTTGTATGTATGTATGTTCCCGAAATACAGCCAAAACTGTACATGACAGAGCAAAAATTTTCATCCACCTTACTCACCATTCTCCTGCGGTGTGCAGTATCAAGTTTTGTTAAAATCAGGCAACGAAAAAATTATTAAAAAATAAATTCCCGATTCAGTCAAGTACTCTTTGGGAGAATTTGATCAATGCAAACAACCTCAGCGGTATATTTCGCTGGAGCTATCTTTTTTTCTTTTTTTGTGAAATTATGTTTTTTTTATCAATTGCTGTCACAACGGGAACCCAATTCACCGGTCGTCTAGTAACATATATTTGCATTAAGCACAAACATGCGTATGGCTGATGTGCATCTATAATAATAAATGTCATTGTGTGTCAGTCAGTCAGTCAGTTACAGTCCATCAGTGTGTGTGTGTCTCCTCCATAACTCCAAAACCATGAAACCTAGCAGCATGAAACGATGCATGCATACAAAGGGAACTCCAAGGGAGTGCAAGAGTGAAAATTGTGTGTTTGGGTTAATTAAAACACCCCTTTTGAAGATAATTAATAGCCTTATTTAATTATCCTTTATCAGGCGCATCCTCAGTTCCCTCGCTGGGGTCTTCGACATTTTCTTCGGCCTGCTCAACCATGCGTTGACTTGAAACCGTAACGGTTTCTTAAGGAGAAAGTGTTTCCCCCCCCCACTTTTCTCACTTATATCATCGAATGCCTGACCATAATACCGACGAACCGCGACATCAGGGATCATGGCTTTCTTTAATTTCCGCATATGTCATAACCTCTAGAATCTCTTAAACCAAACCAAATTACAAAATTTAAGCTCCAGAATTGAACTAACAGGCATTCAGTCTGCTAAAAAAAAAAATCCTTGTCAACCATTTAATTGGAGTGCTTGCTTGAGTGCTAAAGCAGCTTTCCGAGCACCCTATAGTCAATAGCGGTACAGTTAGTGTCCCGATTGGGATGTACAGTCGGCAGTTGTTACAAGGTAGAGGTACATGTGGGTATATTTGGATCTGTAAAGGGACTTTCCGTGGGTGTGTGCATGCCAACATGCTTGGTTATGGCTCTGTGGTGGCAAAGTTTCATCCTGTATCTTGTAACTCGGTGTGCTTTACAAAAGTTATATGTTTTGTCTTTGTGAGTTTCAAAGAAAAATACATTTCATAACACCCGATTTCTGAGCCCTTTGCTGTATTAACAAGCTTTCCAAATTACCGAGCCAAATTTTTTTTCGACCAATCACCTGACGCTTGCCAGCTGTTTATAAATATTAATGTTCATGCACATCTCCATGAAACGTTTATAATGAATGCTTTTAATAATTTCATTGGAATTCCCCCAAAACAAGGGTGAAAGCGACTCAAAATTGCCGATATTGGCCAAGCACTAATTGTGTGTGTGTGTGTGTGTGTGTGTGTGTGTTTTTCATGAAGCACAACATTTTCTTTCTGCTAACTCCTCTCTGTCTCTGTCTCTCTCTGTCTCTCTCTGTCTCCCTCTGTCCCATCCTTGCTCTGCCTCCTCCTAATACAGTGCAGCACCCTCCCACCCTTCTCTCTCTCTCTCTCTTTCCCATCCTCGTGCTGCCCCCTCCTAATACAGTGCAGCACCCTCCCACCCTTCTCTCTCTCTGTCCCATCCTCGGCTGCCCCTCCTAATACAGTGCAGCATCCTCCCACCCATCTCTCTATCCCAACCTCGCTCTGCCCCCTCCTCATACGGTGTTTGTCTCCGGACACGTCCGGGCTGTGTTTGCCTCCGGACGCGTCCGGGCTGTGTTTGCTTCCAGACGCGTCTGGGCTGTGTTTGCCTCCAGACACATCCGGCCTGTGTTTGCCTCCAAGCGGCGTTTGCCTCCAGACGTGTCCGAATGGTGTTTGTTTCTGGACACGTCTGTGTTTGCCTCCGGACGCGTCCGGGCGGTGTTGTTTCGGACACGTCTGTGTTTGCCTCCAGACGCGGCCGAACGGTGTTTTGTTTGTTCTGACACGTCTGTGTTTGTCTCCGGACGCGTCCGGGCTGTGTTTGCCTCCAGGTGGCGTTTGCCTCCGGACACGTCCGAACGGTGTTTATTTCTGAACACGTCTGTGATTGTCTCCGGACATGTCCGGGCGGTGTTTGTCTCCGTGTCTCCGAGTGGAGTTTGTCTCCGGATGAGTTTGGACGTTGCTTGTCTCCGGACGGTGCTTATCTCCTGACATGTTGGGTCGTATTTGTCTCCGGTTGGTATGTCTACTATGACTGGTAGAAAATGGATTTCAGTAGTATTTTGTTTCCTTCTTCACTGTTATTCTATGCATAATCATTTTCATGAGACAGTATGAATCGTAATTGACGCTCCACCGCACGTCTGCCTTCTCTTCCTCTCACCTCATGCTGCCTTCCCTTCCCCCACCCCTCCTCTCCTCTCTCCCTCTCTCACCCACCCATCTCTTTTCCTCTTCCCTATTTTTCTCCCCCCTCTCAGTATTCCCGTCAATGAAGCCACAGGTGGTATTTGCTTGTGAGATAATAAAAAAATAATCTACATTTACCTTCTGGCTGTTCAAAGAATCATGGTGAAGTGAAATGGAAATTGTGACATTTAGTTTCTGCTTATACGTTGTGATGGCTTCTTTGCCGATCGGAATTTCTAGTGACTAAATTATAATGTCCTGTCAGAAGCTGTTCACTGCAAGCTCATGTTGTGCACAATGGAGTTTTATGGGGAATGAGTTGGAAAAAATAACTTCTTAGAAATCCCAGCTGTAACAGTGTCCTGTTGAATTAAACGTGAAGTAACACCAGCTATCCGAGAGTTATTTTAAAGACCAGTCCAGAAACAAACCAGGAATATTAAGAAATTCAAAAGATGTTCATTCCTTTGCATCTTTAATCATCATATGCCAACACCATTCTCAATGGTTCAAAGAAACTCGTGACATGTGTGGAAGATGGAATTCAAGTGCAGAATCCAAACTTCTTTTTTTTCTCAGACAGTCCACTGTTTTGACCTTGGTTGGATATGTAATGGAATTCTTCACCCCCCCCCCCCTTCCCCTTTTGTTTGCACTCAAAACAGTCTGTCTTACAATGCTCTCACAATTCCAACTGTCTCTCTTGTGCTCTATCCATCCTTAACTTTCCTCCTCAACATGAAAACCTCACTGACCCACAATCCATAGTGGTGTGTAGCTGCAGCATGGCAGCAGAGAGGAAAGTAAATTAAATGTTAAAAAAACAATCTCTGGACAGAAACTAGGCCATTCATCACCCTCTGCACGTCGGAAGTGACCAGAAATGCAGCAGCGCCTACATATAAGGGACAGACATGTGAGATTGGAAAATGAGCAGAAGAGTGATTCAGCAAAAGGTTCCAAATTAAATGCTCGTTTTACCTCTTTGGTTTTTTTTTTTTTTTAACTTTCGTTACACATCCATCGCAACTCTGTTGGCCGATACAAAGCCGTCTCGTTAAATTTGTCTTTGGTCTGACGTGCAGAACACATAGCTCTCGTTGCAGCAATGGGTTCTCTCCCTCCCTCACCCTGCTATGTTGATGAAAATCTGACAGCCATCTTATTGTTTTGCTCAGTCCAATCGATGTGTTTTAAGGTTGTGCTGGTGTTTGGCATCTCATGTGACCCACAAGTGGCCACACTGCCCATCAGGGAGCATTGTGGTTTGGAGATGTGCACAGCCTGTACATGACTTGCATCAAGCTGATATATGATATAATATCCCTTTGGAGGTTCACCATTCACAGATCTTGGAGCCTTCTTGCCTTATGCAGAGTTGAAACGTACTTGAACATTGGTGACGTCGAAAAAGCAATCAGAGATTGCAGAACCTCGCCAGGACTTGTTTTGTGTGTTTGTGTGGTGTGGACGATGCTTTGACGATGTAGGTATACAGTATGTTCATACAGCGGACAATCAGGCCTTTTCAATTTTATTGTATAGATGATCACATTTGAATTGTATGTATTTTATCGATGGACTGACGTTCCATTCGGACATATTCTATAGACGTACTCACATTCTGTACTTTCTCTCAACGTATGCACATCGTAATAGTATGTACTTTATAGATGCACTCACCTTCTTAATACATGCACTTTATAGACAGACTGTACTCGCATTCTAATAGCTGAACATACTTTAGAGACATGCTCGCATCGTAATAGTATGCACTTCATAGACGTACTCGCATGCTATTGTACATACTTTGTAGAAGTACTCAATTGAAAAAAAAAACAAAAACATGTAACACTTGCGACCAACACGTACTGTTTGTGACTTACGTAAGCACATTATATGCAAACAGATATATTAAAACAAAAATATGTCGTGAATAGCACGATACTTGCAAAATCCAAATAAACAATAGTTGCCATGGAAACGGCAATTTGGTAATTTGGAAAATTTGACCGATCAAGTGGTTTTCATGATGGAATGTTGTGCATAACAAATTTGGTTGATACAATCTGTAATTGCCACCTAATAGGTATTTTACATGTTTTTGATGGTATTGACCTTGACCTTTGACTAATTTTGACCAGATTTTATAACATATACTACACATGCTTACTAATAAGTGGTGTAAATTTTAATCTGATACCATATATATATATATATATATATATATACATATATTTTTTAAAAAATAGTAAAACCAAAAAAACTGATAATTTTGCAGTGGTCTCTTCATTTTTCCAGAGCTATATATGTGTGTATATATATATATATATATATATACAGCTCTGGAAAAAAATAAGAGACCACTCCAAAAAATATTAAATCAGCATCTCTGCATGTATGGCAGCCATTCCATTCCAGTGTCTGTTGAATTCCAACACAGGCACACCTCATTCTACTTAGTGAAGTACTGATTAGGTGATCACCTGAACCGAATCTTATTTAACGAGGAAAAGTATAAAAACCACTGCTGTGGTCATCACTATCCTCTTGCAATAGGACCAGCTGGATGGCAAAAACAGTGCTCGGAGAACCTCAAAAGTAATTGGAATCAAAAAAATAACTATTGACCATGCCAAAAGAGTTGAAAATAAAAGTTTTGGAGTGAGGAAAAGAAGGTTTCAATTCGGGCTTTACTGGCAGAGGGATACATGAGCCGTCACGTTGCTTCCATCCTTAAAATTTCAAAGACGCGGTTCATAAGAACAAGGTCAAGCAGCAGACATTGGGGACAAACAAAGCTACAGACTGGCAGAGGGCGAAAAACAACTTCCACTGACCGGGATGACCGCCAACTCATTCGAATGTCACTCAACAACCGCAGGATGACATCAAGTGACCTACTAAAAGAATGGCAAACGGCGCTGGGTAAAGTGCACGCGAGGACGGTTCGAAACAGGCTCCTAGGGGCAGTGCTGAAGTCGTGCAAAGCCAAGAAAAAGCCCTTCATCAATGAGAAGCAAGAAGAGTCAGGCTGAGTTGCAAAAGACCATAAGGATTGGACCGTAGAGGACTGAGAAAAGGTCATCTTCTCTGAAGTCCAATTTTCAGCTTTTCCAACACCTGGTCACTAATGGTTATGACGGAGACCTGGAGAGGCCTACAACCACAGCGTCTCGCCACCCACTGTGAAATTTGGTGGAGGATCGGTGATGATCTGGGGTGCTTCAGCAAGGCTGGATCGGGCAGATTTGTCTTTTGAAGGACTCATGAATCACCACATACAAGGTTTCCTGGAAGAACACTTGCTTCCTTCTGCTCTGACAAGTTCCCCAACTCTGAGGATTGGTTTTCCAGCAGGACAATGCTCCATGCTACACAGCCAGGTCAATCAAGGTGTGGATGGAGGACCATCAGATCAAGACCCTGTCATGGCCAGCCCAATCTCCCAGACCTGAACCCCATTGAAAACCTCTGGAATGTGATCGAGAGGAAGATGGATGGTCACAAGCCATCAAACAAAGCCGAGCTGCTTGAATTTTTGCGCAGGAGTGGCATAAAGTCACCCAACAGCAAATGTGAAAGACGGGTGGAGAAGCTTGCAAGACGCATGAAAGCTGTGATTGTAAAATCAGGTTATTCCACAAAAGATTGATTTCTGAACTATTCTTAAGTTAAAACATTAGTATTGTGTTGTTTAAAAATGAAGATGAACTGTGTTTTGTTTATATTTGAGGTCTGAAAACACGAATCTTGTTGTTATTTTGACCAGTTGTCATTTTCTGCAAATAATGCTCTAAATGACAATATTTTTATTTGGAATTTGGGAGAAATTGTAGTAGTTTATAGAATACACAAAATGTTCATTTTACTCAAACACATACCTATAAATAGTAAAACCAGAAAAACGATAATTTGCAGTGTGTCTCTTTAATTTTTTCCCAGAGCTGATATAATATGTACATATATGTGCATATACATATATTATATATATATATATATATATTAATATATATTATATAATATAATAATACACATGAACATATAGTGTAGTATACAGTCATGTGCCACTTAACGACGTGGGTTTACGTTCTGAAGAAACGCGTCGTTAAGCGACGTCGTCGTTGTGCGAACATCATTTTTTTTTTTTTCGTTTCGTTTTCGAGCATCGTTTCGAACATCGTACTTACACAAACCTAGACACCTAGCTATATGGTATAGCTTTACGGTTCCAGGTCAATCACTCGACGTTGACCTCTTACTGGCAATATAAGTCAGTGGATTTGTAAAACGCTTAAGCGTCCATGATGAACAAACAACACAAGATAACTAAGCACACAGGAAAAATGATTGCAATCAAGATACGCGTAAACACGAGATGTACAGTAGAACATGCTGCTATGACACGGAATGTTGTTTTACAGTAAACTTTTTTTTTTAATAAGTCGAAAGAGTACACTCAAAATAACGATAAAAAGTGAAGTATAGTAAATACATAAACCAGTAACATCGTTGTTTTATACATTATCAAGTATTATGTACTGTACAGTGTACATAATTGATGTTGCTATTTTTATACAATTGGCGAGCGCTACGTCGGCTACATCAATTCGCGCATAGGAATTTTTTCAGCTCCATTATAATGGAGCTGGCAAGATCCGTCGTATATGCATCACCACTCGTAAATGTGATTATGGGACCACCGTCGTATATGTGATCCGTCGTTGCCCGGAACGTCGTTAAGCGGCGCATGACTATATATATATACATATACATGTATATACATATGTATATCTATATGTATATGTATCTATATGCATATATTATCTACATATATATATATATAATATATATATATATATATATATATATATATATATATATAATATATATATATACAGTGTAACCTCGATTAACTGCCACCCTCGCCTTCCGCCTGAAATTAGGGTTTCCCAATTTCCATAATGCATTCTTCAATTACCAACCGCACTGTTTCCCATACATAAGTACTTATAACAATGAAAAACACCCTCGTTATCCGCCAGCTCTAAACCAGCCAGCGATTGCCTGTACTTCGCACACACACAAATATGGTGCAATCATCTAAAAATAACCTTAGCATCATTGGTGAATGGTCAGCAGGAGCACGTGCTGCTCCGTCTGCCTCGCGCCGTGCATTGAGACTGTTCAGTTCAAAGATTTCGTTCAGCATGTCTGAAGAAAGAGGCTAATTGTGTCTTAACGCAACCGGCACGCCGGTTGCAGTTTGAGATGACAAGAGTTTCTTGAGGCAACCGCTAAGCAAACTTCCATCACAGACTTCTTCAAATCATCATCATCGGCCTAGGCTATGTTTACCAGTTCTCAATAGCCTTCTATGTGTGTAGCTCGTGGGTGTCATGTCCTTTTCACAGTAGTGGACAGTTCTATTATATTTTGGTAGGCTTTCCATTTCACCAGTACTGTAATTTGAACTAATGTGTTCCGTGGTAATCAAAACCATTGTACAGATTGTAATTTACGATCTCAGTTCCTTATCATGGCATCAGCAAATGATATGCACAATAACTATGAGCCCATGACTTTGAGCTCTGCATTGTAAAACATGTCTGCAGAAATAAATACAGTACGTACATGTGAAAGGCCTGTATCTGGATACATGTAGTTTAACATATATATATTTTTGTTATCCATTTCTTATCCTTGATCCAAACAGGATAGAATAGAAGGTAAAATAAACTCGGAAAGACTGTTGAAACGCGCCCCCAATAGATCAATTTGGCGCACATGGATGCCTGTGTCGTGGCACAGACAGACCGTGAACATTGATATCGGACATCTGAATCCTTCTCGCAACCTCCCGTTCAACCGCACCCTCGCATAACCGCCATATACGACCGTGTTCCAGCGCTGGCGGTTAAACGAGTTTCACTGTTATACATATATCTCTCTCTCTCTCTCTCAAAAAAAAAAATATATATATTATATAACATCATAATGTCGATCTCCATGTCTACATATTATATATATATAAATATATTATATATATATAATAATATATATATAATATATATAATACACAACACACGAGGTACATTCCAAAAAGTAACGGGACTGAGCCTGCTGTGTGTTCCACCACAACTTGAATTGAACGAGTTGCGTCACAGTCTTTCACAACATTCCAGCAATACATATATTGGTGATGGTTGACTGCGCTCAGTTGATTTTTTTTACAGGTCGTGCTTTAACACGTTTGCCTATCTGAGTCACGTGCTATGAGTCGTGAGCAGAGAGCCAATCTGAAGTTTCTTGCCAAGCTTGCAAAAACTTCCGAATCCTTTGCAATGCTGCGGCAAGTCTACGGGAAGAAACGAGTCACGTACACGTGCATTTGAATGGCACAAAGAGGTTCAAAAGAGGGACGGGAGGATTGAAGATGATCCACAGTCTGGAAGACTTCAACGAGCAGAACGGGCGGACAACATCGAGCGCGTAAGCAGAATTGTGTGCGCAGATCGTCGACTCCCGGTGAGATGATTGCTGAGGAACTTTCCTCATCAACAAGGACACTGTCTGGAGCATCATCACTGAAATCTCGAAATGCGCAAGGTGTGCGCAAAGATGGTCCCAAGCTATTGGCAGACCCAGAAACAGCAAAGAGTCACCTCTGTCAGACATTATCGAGCGCCTCGAGGACGATCCAGACCTGCTCGGGAGAGTCATTACTGGCGATGAATCGAGGATATTCAAATGCGATCCCGAACCCAAATGGCAGAGTCGTAAGTGGAAAAGTCGCGGCATTCACAAGACCAAAAGAAAGCAACGATGTCGAAGTCGAAGGTCAAGGGGATGCTCATCCGCGTTTTTCGACATCAAGGGCATCGTCCACTTCGAGTTTCTACCACAGGGTCAAACAGTGAATCAATACGTGTCCAAGGAGATCCTCCGGTGCCTCATGAGATCAGTCCGGTAGAAGAGGAGGATCTGTGGAGGAACAACGCTGGGTTTCCACCATGACAACGCCCTGCTCACAGTGCCCTGACATCTGACAGTTCTTGGCGAGAGGATTGTGCCAACTCTGGGCAATCCCGTATTCGCCAGATTTGCCCTTGTGATTTTTTTCCTATTCCCCAAGCTCAAGGGGGTGATCAAGGGGACCCGATTCTCCTGATTGTGGAGGCCATCCAGGGCCGTGACGACAGAGCTCCGAGGATTCCAGAAGAAGCCTTGCGGAGGGTTGCATCGAAGTGTGGAAGAAGAGGATGGACAAGTGTGTGAGACTGGAGGGAAACTATTTTGAAGGGGACAAGCTGTTGATTCAATATTTTTTTTGGAATAAAATTTCTGTGAAGTCAGTCCCCGTTACTTTTCGACGGACCTCTCGATGTAATATTATTATATATATATATTTTTTTTAATGCCATGAATAAACCAGTACATTATGGGTAGTGAAGATGGTGGTCAAGTTCTTCAGACTGTATGTGTAGTTTTGGAGAGAAGAAAGCAAATCTTATATATGGTAATATAATATGTATATGTATATATATATATATGTACATATATACGGTATGTATATGTATATATAGTGTGGTGTGTGTGTGTGTGGTGTGTGTGTGTGTGTGTTGGGGAGGGGAGTTGGTGGAGGAAAGTATTATGCTTTGTCACACACACACACACACACGCACTATTAGTGCTTGGCCGATATCGCAATTTGGAGTCGCTTTCACCCTTGTTTTGGGGAATTTCAATAAACAAATTTAAAAAAACTACATTGCATTTAAACGTTTCAAGGAGATGTGCATAAACATTAATATTTATAAACAACTGGCAAGCGTACAGTGACGGGTAGAAAAAAATATAATTGCTGAGTAATACGCAAACGGCTCGGAAATTGGGATGTTATTAATGTATTTTGCTTTGAAAAATCACAAGAGAAAACCATATATACCTTTTGAAAGCCCATCAATATCATCAGATACGGGATGAACCTTTGCCACCCACGGCGCCCATAACCAAGCATGTCGGCATGCACACCACCCGTGGAGTCCCTTTACAGATCCAAATATACCCACATGTACCTCTACCTGTAGCAACTGCCGACTGTACATCCCAATCGGACAAAACTGCACTGCCCTCGACTGTAAGGGCATTTTGGCAAGTGGCTTAAGCACTCAAGCAAGCACTCCAATTAAATGGTTGATAAGGAACGGCTGGCTTGGCAAGCGAGAAGCTGATTGGTAATGGCATATTCCGTCAAAAAACAAAACATTGCCGATTTCTTGACATTTTCAGATTTCACTCCAGATTTTGAGTTATTTAATCACATGATCCGATACTCCAAACTCAAAATAATTTCCACGGCTGCCTGGCGATCACATATTTCATCATATTAAACACCTCCAGAGATGCCCGAAAATGTCAAGTTGTCTGAATTAGACAAATTAATACTTCTTTTAGTATTGAGACTGCTGCTAAATTCAAGTTGGGGGGGGGGGAGAGCGAGGAAGGTGGGGGAGGTGGGAGAGCTATGCCTCACCAAACCTTGCTTTCCACTGTGTGCGAAGAAGGGGGAGGAGAGGAGAGAGAGAGAGAGAGAGAGAGAGAGAGAGAGAGAAGAGAGAGAGAAGAGAGAGAGAGGAGAGAGAGAGAGAAGTGGAGTTAGTAAAGAGATGATGTGTTTTGCTTAATGACGAACACGCACACAAAAAAAAATCTCATGTCAGAACAAGCTGTACACATAACGACACCAGAGTTTTTAAAGTATCCGTTTGCACATCTGCAAAAGCTTTGATGTTCTCAGTTCCAGAAAATTTGAGGGGATGAAACCAAAAGTAATCACTGAAAGCATGGAAGTAGCTACCGCCACTTACGACCTAATGATTACATCAAGCGTGAACATCGAAAACAAAAGCGTTGTGACCAGATATCATACTTAGGTACAAAAGAGAAGAAGCATGCTGATTGATGAATTAATACCAGTGATTTTGGACGATACGACTATGCAGAAATCAATAAAATGACCAAACACCAAAGACCTCAAGAATGAAGTAAAAGATCCTGGAAGCTGAAGAAATGCCAAAGTTGTCCAGTGATAGCTGGAGCTACAGGAATGATGACAAAGAACCTCACAGAGACTTTAAACATAGGGCAATACCCCTGGGCGCTCCCAGGTAATGGCTGGATAAGATAACTAGGCAAACACTGGGAGGCATCATGACCACACAAATATAATAACGAGAAAGAAAGTAAATACCTGTGGATTTTTTTTCAATGCCATGAACCAAACTTTGGAAATCACGAGTGATAAAGGTTTGTGCAAGTTCATCTAAATAGTGTCTGTGGTTTCAGAAAAGAAAGCAAATACATATTTTGCAGCACCCTACCCCCCCCCCCCCCCGTAGAACACCCCTTCAACTCCAATTTTTTTTTAATGCCATGAATAACCAAGTACATTATGGGAGTGAAGATGGTGGTCAAGTTTCATCAGAACTGTATGTGTGTTTTGGAGAAGAAAGCAAAACATATTTTGGTGGGCAACCCCCTTAATGCCCCATGGAGCCAGATTTTTCTAATGTCATGAACAAACTTTGGTACGTCATGGTGATGAAGTGGTTGTAGTTAATTTCATCGGAATTGTGTATCATTTCTAAGGAGAAAGCAAATACCCTCCGTTGACCCTTCAGACCCCATTTTTTAAAATGCCATCATGGTAATGAACGTTGTGGTTAATTTCAATGAAATTCGTATGTGTCTTATAAGAAGAAGTTGCAAGTATTTGTGGACGGACTGACGATCACCACCCATAAGCTCCCCAGAACACTTTACAGGTGAGCAAAAAACATCCTGGAATATTATGACAAGGAACTACAGTGGAAGCGTTCCTGAGGATCCGACGAATCTGAAGAGACGCCGTCGGACACAAATTTTAGACAGAACAAAAAACTTCACAACAAGCTTGTCTATGAATCGTGACCCCTTACTGAAATTGAATGTGATGCTTTGAACCTGCCCGGAGGACTCCATCCCACATTGGAAAACCCACATGTATGATATCAATCATGACCGCACGCACAGGCAGAGGCAAAGATTTATTCGTGGCAGTGGAGACACATGTTGTGAGTTGACTTCTCAGTTTCTCGCACTTTGAAGGCTTTCTGTGTGGTCAAGCAGACGTTCTCCTCTCGCCATCATTAAGTTTTTAGAAATGTCATTCTATGTACATCCTTATTTATAACATAAAAGTTTTCAATTCGGCCTTTTTGCTGTTGATCCTGAAGGTTGTATAATTGGCTTTCCCTAATGTACTTCATCGTATATTTCCATCACCACTGTCATTCGCTGTCTTCGACGTAACCATTTGTGGTCGATTTTCTAAAATAAATACTATTAACAGTAGATAATTGCTCATTCTGCAATGGGGGGTGGTTCTATTTTGTGGTATTGAGATGCTGTGATGACTCCTTCCATGCTGTAATGATCAGAATACATGATCCTAATATTGTCTATGTGACACTCTTTCAAAATATTTTGTTCCACAAATATTCCCCTGAGCGTTTGAGTCCATCAGTGGAAATATATTTTCCAGTAAGGGCCTCTCAATCATACACCTCAAGTTGTTGCAGATGGATGTAGTTCAACCCCGAGTATGTCCATGACTCCTGTTTGATGCATGAAGTGGTCCTGAGCACCGATACTTCGATCAATCTCGTAAATCACATTGTGCTCATGCCATCGTGTCGTGTGTAATTTCGCGTTTGCAAAGTTTCCTTCAAATCTCGATGCCAACCAACTTCGTAGCCAGAGCTCACCCGAGACTATTATTGAGCGCGGTATCGGTACTGAAACTATGATTGGGTGAATCTTAGCGAATCGACAAGGCGCTCCACTAGCGCTTATGTATCTAGCATCAAAGATTTGGTTACAATGGGTCGTCATATACATTAGAGAGTGTGAGAAACTCACAATGTTTGGAAGTGTTTACAACACGATGTTATGGGGATGTGAAGTTGTCCGGTCACTGATAAATATGTCAATTTATTGAAATTCATGTTCTGCTCATGCATCATGTGCACCTGGACTCGCTCAAATTTAACTTGGGAGAGATTCCCTTGGATGTCCAAAGCTTACCAAATCTCATACTGGCAAATTCCAAGGACGATGTTATGAAGGCGTAAACTGAACTTAGCTCTAAAACGAGAACTTTTTGCCCCATACAAACCAACTCTACCCTGCCGTCAACAAAATACTGCAGGATGTCAAAATCAAACTTTTAGCACAATGATCGGAAACATTGTCAACAATCAAAACCGTCAAGAATAGTAGTCCGCCAGTGTGAAAAGGAACGAATTTTTGAGCCAACTTTCCGGAGCTTCAAGCTGATGCCTGAGAGAACGGTTGATGTTTGTATCCGACTGATAAGTTGGATTTCCTCCAGATTAATCAAAATTCGAACAGTTTTCTTGTCACAGACCCAAAATCCCAAATGTTAGCTTAGAAACTTTTCCCTGTATTGAGTGTCGTTTAATATAATAAGTCTTAATTTTTACCCCGAGGGAGGTGAGAGAAGAGAGTGGGGGCATTCCCGAAGTAACTCGTAACAAGTGTCCCATCTACTTCATCGCTTTTAGTCCCATTCTCCCCAGGTTCAAGACACGATTCCACACGACCATGCGGCCACTCCCCACCATACTCATGATTCTCTTCGACCCAAACGACCCCATTCTCACGTCTGTTTTTTTTCCAAGGTTATGTGAATTTTTCCTCCTCTCCCTCACCTCTGTTTTTGTTAGTTGTCGTTTGTGTGTTCCTTTTCAGTTTCATCCCCACTTCCCCTTTCTTCTTGCGTGTCATTCAGCTTGTGTAACTTATTCACCCCCATGGTGTCCTTCACCCTTCCCTTGATCTCACTCTACTTTACTCTGCTGTTGGTGTTTCCCCCTTTCGATTTGTTCCCTTCCATTCTCTCTAGCTCTTCCACAGAGCCTCAATCATGTATACAAAAAAAAAATATCCGGTAAAAACGGGTAAGACCATCATCAATAGTAAGATAAGAAAAGGAAAATTAAAATAATCTTTCTTGGGTTAAATACCACTCTGCAATTGATAAAATGGTAGAAGACATTGCTTGAAGAAACAAAATTGGGACATTTTGTTGAGTTGGAAATGGTTGGCTGCACTTAAATCCCGAGGAACCCTGAGCAGACATCATTTGTAGACCAAACTGGGGGGCCTGTGGGCTGAATGAATGTTCATCTCATTTGCTGGCACCAGACTCTAATTCGTAAAGGAAGAATGGTTTCACTTCAGTTAATGGCCGATATAATTTCTGCAGAAAAGATGGCAAACCCAATCACCAAAAACTCACACCGACATCACCTCCTATCCTAAAGGATCAATGAGCCCAATTCTTACCATGGGAGGTGGGAAGCTTTGTAAATCTGCTGGAATAAAGGAGAGCAATGAAGTGCTGACCTCATGACCCCAACAGTAAGACAGTTAGGTTTTAAACCAGTGTGGTGACTTGGTCAGAAGCAAGATGATGAATGGAGTCATGTTCAACAAGACTTTTGCATTGGCTTCAACCAGTGAGGGGATGGCATTTAAAATTCTGACACAACACTGCTCACAGGTGGAGGTGAATGGAGGGGTGAAATGGCACTATAGTTGGGGTTTCTAGAAGATACCAAAAGTTCTTACCCCCTGACTAGAAGAAAAGTTTCATTGACAATGACAGGGTCAAGACAGAGCAAGCGAAGTATAAAAGAGTGAATATCTCATTCACCTTCCCTCCAGTATTTTTTCGTATTACAGCGGCTCGTGCAGACAGCAGAACAGAGAAATGAGAGACAGAAAAAAAAAACAGTAGGAAGCGGATTGGGGATCCAAGAGCGCTCGGTCAACACTTGGATAAAGTCTGTAGGGTGTCAGACTCTATCAAAAATCTCAAGACATGTCAAGGAGACAAGCCCTATGTCTCATTCAGAAAATAAGGGCCTAGTCATTTTGGGCTTGCAGAAGCAGTATGCCAGGGAAGTACCGGCTTTGAATACAACTGAACCGTCGAGATTGAGGCGTTGGGAAAAGGGGGGATTTGAGTCAACTATTGATTGATAATCCTTGACTTGCTGAGTGATGGAAGTAATGAATCTCGAATAAGAGGAGTACGTTGTGTCCATGTGTGCAATGCAGTGAAGGTCGATTGTCCAAGCAGAGGGAAGTTGACGTGGGCAAATGATGAGGGTGAACAGACGAAAGATGATGTGCAAGACAGCAGGCGGATGTAGGACAATGTGCTGATGCCGTCCGCCAGTGGAGAAGCAGAGTCCGAGGGTTGCCAAAAACGGTATCC
>CM068955.1:50937253-50948747 GCA_035128595.1 Eptatretus atami
CGCCAACGTTTTCCCAGTACATAAGTACTTATAACAATGAAAAACACCCTCGTTTATCCGCCAGCTCTAACCGCCAGCGATTGCCTGTACTTCGCCACATCACAAATATTGTGCAATCATCTAAAAATAACCTTAGTCATCATTGGTGAATGGTCAGCAGGAGCACGTGCTGGTCCCGTCTGCCTCGCGCCGTGCATTGAGACTGTTCAGTTCAAAGATTTCGTTCAGCATGTCTGGAAGAAAGAGGCCTAGATTGTGTTTAACGCAACCGGCACGCCGGTTGCAGTTTGAGATTGACAGAGTTTCTGAGGCAACCGCTAAGCAAACTTCCATCACAGACTTCTTCAAATCATCATCATCGGCCTAGGCCTATGTTTACCAGTTCTCAATAGCCTTCTATGTGTGTAGCTCGTGGTGGTCATGTCCTGTTTCACAGTATGGACAGTTCTATTATATTTTTGGTAGGCCTTTCCATTTCACCAGTACTGTAATTTGACTAATGTGTTCCGTGGTAATCAAAACACTTGTACAGATTGTAATTTACGATCTTCAGTTCCTTATCATGGCATCAGCAAATGATATGCACAATAACTATGAGCCCATGACTTTGAGCTCTGCATTTGTAAACATGTCTGCAGAAATAAATACAGTACGTACATGTGAATAGGCCTGTATCTGGCATACATGTAGTTTACATATTATATATTTTTTGTTATCCATTTCTTATCCCTTGATCCAAACAGGATAGAATAGAAGGTAAAATAAACTCGAAAGACTGTTGAAACGCGCCCCCAATAGATCAATTCTGGCGCACATGGATGCCTGTGTCGTGGCACAGACAGACCGTGACATTGATATCGGACATCTGAATCCCTTCTCGCAACCTCCCCGTTCAACCGCCACCCTCGCATAACCGCCATATACGACCGTGTCCCAGCGCTGGCGGTTAAACGAGGTTTCACTGTATTAAAAAATTATATAATCTCTCTCTCTCTAAAATAAAATATATTATATATACATATATATATGTCGATCCATGTCTATATATATTATATATATTATATATATATTTATTATATATACACACACCACGAGGTACATCCAAAAGGTAACGGGACTGACCTGCTGGTGTTCACCAACACACTTGAATGAACGAGTGCGTCACAGTCTTTCACAACATTCCAGCAAATAAATGATTGGTGATGTTGACTGCGCCTATTGTGTTGATTTATTTTACAGGTCGTGCTTACACGTGCCTATGTCTGAGTCATCGTGCTATGAGTCGTGAGCAGAGAGCCAATCTGAAGTTTCTTGCCAGCTTGGCAAAACACCTTCCGAATCCTTTGCAATGCTGCTGCAATCTACGGGAAGAAACGTAGTCACAGTACACTGCATCTTGAATGGCACAAGAGGTCAAAAGAGGACGGAGGGAGATTGAAGATGATCCACAGTCTGGAAGACCTTCAACGAGCAACACGGCGACAACATCGAGCGCGTAAGCAGATGTGTGCGCAGATCGTCGACCCCGTGAAGATGATTGCTGAGGAACTTTCATCAACAAGGACACGTCGGAGCATCATACATGAAAATCTCGAAATGCGCAAGGTTGCGCAAAGATGGTCCCAAGCTATTGGCCGAGACCCAAGAACAGCAAAGAGTCACTGTTGTCAAGACATTATCAGAGCGCCTCGAGGACGATCCAGACCTGCTCGGGAGAGTCATTTACTTGGCGAATGGAATCTGGATATTCAAATCGCGATCCCGAGACCAATATGGCAGAGGTCGTCAGTGGAAAAGTCCGGCATCACAAGACGCAAAGAAAGAACCGATTGAAGTCGAGTCAGGGGATGCTCATGCGGTTTTTCGACATCAGGCATCGTCCTCACTTCGGTTTCTACCACAGGGTCAACAGTGAATCAATACGTGCTCCAAGGATCCTCCGTGCCTCATGAGATCAGTCCGGATAGAAGAGGAGGGATCTGGAGGAACAATGCCTTGGGTGACTCCACGCATGACAAGCCCTGTCACAGTGCCCTGAGGCATTTGACAGTTTCTGGCGGAGAGATTGGCCAATCTGGAGCACCGTATTCACCAAAATTGGCCCTTGTGATTATCTTTCTATTCCCCAAGCTTCAGAAGGGTGATTCAAGGGGACCCGAGTTCCTGAGTGTGGGCGACACCAAGGGCCGTGACGACAGAGCTCCGGAGGATTATAAGAAGAAGCTTGCGGGGTGCATCGAGAGTGTGGAGAGAGATGGACAGCAGTGTGAGACTGGAGGGAATATTTGAGGGACAACTGTGATTTCATATTTTTTTTGGAATAAAGATTTTCTGTGAAGTCAGTCCCGTTACTTTTTCGACGGACCTCGTAGTATATTTAATATATATATTATATATGATATATTATATATTATATTATATTATTATATAACTATATTGTTTTTGTTAATGCCATGAATTAAACCAGTAATTATGGATAGTGAAGATGGTGTCAAGTTTCATCAGAACTGTATGTGTAGTTTTGAGAAGAAGCAATACATATTTTGGTGGAAGCACTTTAACTGCCCCATGGAGCCAGATTTTCTAATTTGTCATGACAAACTTGGTACATGTGGATGGGTGAATGATAGTTGTAGTTAAGTTTATCGAATTTGTGTATCATTTCTAAGGAGAAGCAAATACTTCTTTGGGGTGGGGGGGAGAACCCCCCACCGCCACCCCCGTTGACCTTCAAGACCCCATTTTTTAAAAAATGCATCATGGGTGTGAGAGGTTGTTGTTAAATTTCAAGAATCTATGTGTCGATTTATAAGCAAGAAGTTGCACGTATTTGCTGGACGGGACTGCGACACACATCCCATAAGGCTCCGGAACTATCTTTACAGTGAGCTAAAAACCATCCCGGGATTTATGACGAAGGAATATCAGTTGGAAGCTGCCTGGAACAGCGACGATCCTGAAGAGAGGACCTCGGCAAAAATTTTGAGAACAAAAAAACTCAACAGCTTGGTCTATGAATCGTGGGACCCCTTAATGAAATGAAGGTGATGCTTTGAATGCCCTGGAGAGGCTCCATCCACATCTGAAACCAATGTATGGATCATTATCAAATTGGAGGCACGACGTAAGGCAGAGGCAGATTTATCGTGGCATGGAGGTACTACATGTTGCTGATGCTTTCAGTTCTGCACTTTGAGCATTTTCTGTGGGGGTGTAAGCAGACGTTCTTCCTCTGCGCATCACTAATTCTTTTAGAATGCTCTTTTATGTCATCTAACGTTTTCAATGCTGGTGCCATTTGCTGTGAATCCTCTGGAAAGTTGTATATAGTCGCTTTCCTAATGCTATCATCGATATCTATTCATCACCATGTCATTCGCTGTCTTCGACTAAACTTTTGGTCCGATTTTCTAAATTAATACTGATTAACAGAAGTAGTGCTATTCTGCAATGGGGGGTGTTGTGTTTCTATTTGATGTATTGAGAGCTGTGATGACTTCCTTCCATGTGTTTAAAGATCAGAATACATGATCACTAATTTGTTCTATGTGGACTCTTTTCTCAAAATATTTTGTTTCCTCAATCTATCTCTGAGCGTTGAGTCCATAATAAAATATATTTTTCCAGTAGGCCTCTCAATCATACCACCTTCAAGTTGTGTCATATGGGATGTAAGTTTCGATCCCACTAGTCTGTCCATGACATCTGTTTGGATGCATGAAGTTGTTCCTGACCACCTATAATTCGTCATATCTCGTGAAATTCACATTGTGCTCATATGCATCGGTGTGTGTAATTTCGGTTTGCAAAAGTTATCTTCGAGTATCTCGAAGCCATCAACTTCGATAAGCAGCAGTCACCCAGGACGATTTATGAGCGCGTGAAGTGGGTACTGGAACTGATGATTGGGTGAATCTAGCGGGAAATCGACAAGGCGGCTCACACGGCGTATGTATCCTAGCATACGAGATTTGGCTTACAAGGTCGTCATAATACATTAAGAGAGGAGAACTCACAATGTTGGAAGTGTTTACAACACGATGTATGGGGATGTGAAGAGTTGGTCCTGTCATTATACAATATGATCAAGTTTTATTGAAATTCATGTTCTGCTTCATGCATATGTGGCAGCCTGATCGTAATTTTACTTGGGTAGAGTCCATGGATGTCGCCAAAGCTTACAAATTCTCACCGTCAAATCCAAGGATCGATGTATATGAGGGCGTGACTTGATACTTAGCTCTAAACGAGAACTTTTTTGCCCCATACAACACTCGTCCCTGTCGTCACAAAAATACTGGTACGATGTCAAAATAAGCTTTACACCAGATCGGTAAAAAAAAAAGAAAATTGTCAACAATCAAAACCGTCACAGAATGTAGCCTCGATGGTGAAAAGGAAGCGAATTTTTGGAGCACTCCGGAGCTTCAGCTGCATGGCCGATGACGTGGATTGTTTTTTTGTATCGACTGATAAGTTTGATTTCCTCAGCTTAATCAATTCGAATCAGTTTGTTTCTTGCACAGACCAAACACTCACCAAATTTAGCTTTAGAACTTCTTCTGTATTACGAGTGACGTTTAATATAAGTAGTCTTTAAATTTTACCCCGAGGGAGGTGGATGAGAAGAGCGGGGGCAATTCGTGTAACTTGTAAAAGTGTCCATCCTATCATCTGTTTAGTCCCATTCTCCTCCAGGTTTCAAAGACAGCGAATTCAAACGATCCATGGGCACTCCCATCCATAACCTCATGATTCTTCGACCCCAAACGACCCATTCTCACTCTGTTTGTTTTTCCAGGTTAATTGTGAAATTTTTTTTCCTACCTCTCTCACTCTTTTGTTTGTTAGATTTGTCGTGTTGGTTTGGTCCTTTCAGTTTCATCGCCCACTTTCCCCTCTTCTTCTTGTGTGTTCATTCAGCTTGTGTGGCAGGCTTATTCACCCCCTAGTCTTCACCACTTCCCTGATCTCGCTCTCTTTACATCTGCGTTGTGTTTCCCTTTCGATTGTTCCCTTCATTTCTGCTCTAGCTCTTCCACGAGCAATCATGTATACAAAAAAAAATCATCCGGTAAAACGGGTAACCTAGTCATATATTAGTAAGGATTAAGAAAAGCGAAAATTAAAAATTTTCTTGGTTAATACCATCTGCAATTGAAAATGAGTAGGAATAGTACATTGGCTGGAAGAAACAAAATTGGTGAATTGTTTGGTTGGTTTGGGCAAATGGTTTGCTTGCACTTTAAATCCCTGAGAAGCCCTGAGCAGACATCATTTGTGACAACTGGCTGTGGGCTGAAGGAATTGTTTCATCTCAAGATTTTGCTTGCACCAGACTCTGATTCTAAAGTGAGATAATGTTTTACTTTCATTATGCCGGATATAATTTCTGCAGAAAGAATGGCACCCCAGATAGCCAAAAACTCACACCGACATTCACCTCGCTGATCCTAAACGGATCAATTTGAGCCCATCTTTACCATGGGGAGGGGAGCTTTGGTAACTTTGCTGGAAAGGAGAGACATGAATGTGCTGACTTCATGACCCAACAGTAAGACAGTTAGGTTTAAAACAGTGTGACTTGGTCAGAAGCAGAAGATGAATGAGAGGATCATGTTCAAGCAAGATTTGCATTGCCTTCAACACGTGGAGGGATGCATTGAAAGTTTGACACAACACGTCACAGGAGAGGTGAACTGGAGGTGGAATGGCACTATAGTCTTGGGGTTCTAGAAGAAAGATACCACCAAGTTCTACCACTGACTAAGAAGAAAGTTTCATCTGACAATGACGGGTCAAGAGGCGAGCAACGAAGGTTATAAAGAGTGAATTTTCATTTCACCTTCCCTCCAAGTAGTTTTCTTCGTATCAGTCGAGGCTCGTGCAGAACGAGAAACAGAGAATGGGAGCAGACAAAAACAAAACAGTAGGAAAGCGGGGATGGGGGGATCCAAGAGGGCTGGTCACACTTGTATAAGTTCTGGCTATAGGGTGTCAGACTCAATCAAAGTGCTCAAGACAATGTCAGTAAGAGCAGCCTTTCTCATTTCAGAATAAGGGCCTACGTTCATGTTGGGGTGCA
The DNA here is from genome assembly GCA_035128595.1 of Eptatretus atami. NCBI lineage: Eukaryota > Metazoa > Chordata > Myxini > Myxiniformes > Myxinidae > Eptatretus > Eptatretus atami. The sequence continues at coordinate 50,943,339 of CM068955.1, forward strand.
AGCTATGACGGGAAGATGACGGCTTGAATTACAAACTGAACGTCTGAGTGAGGCCGTTGGGAAAAGGGGGGATTTGATGTCAACTATGATGATGAATTCCATTGACCTGCTGATGATTGGGAAAGTAAAGAATTCTAATAAGAGGATACGTTTTTGTACCATTTTGTGAATGCAGAGTGATATGTCGATTTCCAAGCAGAATGAAGATGACCTTGGGGCAATGATAGGGTAACAAGCAGAAAGATGATGTGCAAGAGCAGCAGGCAGGGATTTTAGGACACATGTGCTGAATGCCGTCCAGGCAGTTGGAGCAAAGCAGAGTGCGAGGGTTGCCAAAACGTATCCATTCATTAGTGAATAGACACAGAGTCCAGGGCAGTTTGGGTCGCAGACTTGGCAAGAGTAGGTGGGTAATTGGAAGAAGAGTTGTTAGGCGCCAAGATTGGAAGAACACATAAAATTGAAGCATTCAGCCTTCTCACAATTGAGTAGTGTTGGTCCATATTGAAGCGAGGTGCAGGAATTAGAGGGGAGCATACACTAGAGACACTTAACAAGGCAACAACGGGTTTTAAAGGAGGGAACAAGTTTTAAAGTCAATCTGAATTTTGGAACACGAATGTTTTACTGGCGTCTTCAGAGTGGACACACTTTTGCAGGCGTTGTGGAATGATCTGAGTTTGCTTTCATCGAAATTTGTTCCAGAAGTAAGCAATCGTTTCAAGGCAATGACTTCCACAGGATTCGGTGTGCCTGGGCGAGGAGGATGGCATTTATAAATGAGATGACATGGATGAAAATCTGCATACAGAGGAGACGGTATCTTTGAAAGAATTCCAGGTTCCATCCAAATATCAGGGGCGGCGAGATAAGCGAAGTCCTGGCAGTGAGATGTCTTTGCAGACCCTGCCAGTAAACTGAGTGAAGTGAGACTCACCAGTATTGAAGTGGTTTCTTGATAACGAATTGTGGTGCTGATGTTTGGCACTGGGTGAGGGTGTGGGGGGGAAGGGGAGGAGGAGGAGGGAACGTTCTTTAGAGGACGATGCATCTTTTGTGAAGGCATCCATAATTTCTTCTTCCCAATATTTACCTATGCTACTGAAGTCTCTCAAGTGATGTGGGTGGCCACATGATAAACTGGAGTTAAGCTACTCCGCCTCTTGAGCTGTCACGCCTGGTTGGAATCTCAGCCAGCAATAATGCTACCCTTTATGTTTCACAGGTAGAGTGATGCGCAATGGTGCACTGTCATAGGAAGGACGTAAACGGCTGCCCACGCTTAGTTGGTGAGCATTAAGGTTCCATGGTGTCCTTCTTAAGACTGCGCTGAGTGTCACCCGGCTCCCTTACACATTCCAAGTTCCTGCTCTAACTACGGGGGCCATGAATCAAGCGGTCAGCTATGCATAGCAATGAAGTTGCTGTACCGCTTACATGCTTGCCCCCAAAGCACCCCGTGCTACATATGGAAGAATATAAACGTTACTGATACAATACCAACGTACCATGTAAAGATATCAAAAGGTGGTACATATTAAAAGAGCAGACTTTCTCTTGTTTTACAGCCATGATTCACGGGTTTTGCAGGATGCGGATTTTCCCTTCACAGTGACATGCATAAACTGAAGCGTAGAAAGGCTTCACAGGTGCTTTAATAATTCCTGATGTTGATATTCAGTATGCATGTTTACATTAGATAATGAAGCAAGTACATATGTAGCCAAGACCTTGCTTCGGTAGCAGCAACAAAACCGACAACATGCGTTATACTATTCTGTACAGAGCTTTGATTCATTCCATTTGCTGCTCTCGTTGTGTGGACTGGCATCTCACAGTCATCCACCATTCGTCTTGTGCAACTCCGACAAATGCTTGGCTGCATGGGCCTGGCTCTTACTGTTTCCTTCTTCTTATTCAATTCAGTTGTTTTGGCGGTTTCCGAGCAATATCTGGATTCGTTTTTGTTCGTGAACTTTGAATAACAGGTGATGGTAAGCACACAAATTGATGGTCAAGAAAAAAAAATCCAGAGCTGGACTGCTCCACTTAAGATGCGGTTTCTCATCGACACCGAGGCTTATCTATTCATTTGCGCATTTTGAAACCTTCGTGTTTTGTTTTGTCTTTTGTTGTTTTGCCTTGATAAAGATGACGAATTTGCATCAATCTTTGAGAAAGTAACATGCATCAATAACAGATCTTTTGGACGAAACGAGTATCGATCTGCAATCACTACGCCCCACCATTTTTACCTGATGCTGAATCTCACAGTTGACTCTCCTCCACCCTTAGAGCGTTGGAAAATTGTTGGTCGGTCGAACGGCTGTAACATGCCCTCGTACTGCTAACGGAGGTTTTTTGGTAGTGCCGCAAGTGATGGGGATGCTCTAATTGTTCAAGTACATAATTCAATGAAATAAATACAGCGTTTTAACGGTCTGAAGAAAAATACGAAACATAACCTTTTTTCAGAGTTTACTACCACTGATGCACCATCATTCACAACCACTTATTTAACCGATAAATTTTGTGTGCCTGTTGTTTGTGCCTTTAGATGTCCCTAAAAAACAGTAGTTCCTGTTTGGAATGATTTTCAATGTTTGATGGACTGCCAGATCGGCAGACAGACTAAAACAATCGGCCTTACTCCTCTGTGCACATGTGCACTTGGGACGACGTCTGTTCAAATTTGCAAATTCAAGCCAAGAGTTGCTAAACTGCAGTCTGTATTTCCGATTCGTGTTCTTGCAGTGTTTCAAACATCAAAGTAAATGAAATTTAGGAGTCCCTCGATATCAAACTGACATTCTAGTTAGACAAAACACAGTCGACCAATGCTTAACCTCGCTTTGAGCTCTTTGCATCGGTTATCCTACAAATAGGGTGTACTTTTGATGCAGCAGCCCACTTGCATTTAAGCACAAGACTATTGTAGTCGATACAATTCTGCCATATAGTTAAAACTTGCACCAGACAGCTATACTGCTTACCCTTCTAATTTTGAAAAGATAACTGTGACACAATGCAGTCTCATAAACAGATTGAAAATTCTCATCAATCATTATAACACTAAACCAGCTGTAATGGATTGAGACACGGTAATAACACAGAGGTTAAAATGAGAAAGGAAAATCACATTGTGTAACAATAAAGTGCTTTGTCCTTATTAAGATATTGTTTGCCCGAAGTGGCATTAAGGGCCTTGCAAGCAGTTATGTATTTATTGATTGGCATTTCACACAGTCTGGTGGGAGATTCACCACTGATGGTTCCATGGAAGTCACATGTATACACTGGCAAGTGCTTTAGGGCCAACATGTATAACACTATAGATTTGTTGCCGGTGTTCTTGTTGTTACAACGAAATATTCTTTAAATTCCTCATCAAGTGCATTATATATCTACCAATCACATAAAATTAGACCCCAAATCATAAAAAGTATATATATATTTAAAAAAGCAAATTGAATCATAGTACAAGTACCAAATAGCCATCATTTAAACAATCAGCCCGTGACGGATCATATTGCATTCTTCATTTTTTGGCCCATAATAACTGTGAACAAAGCGAAGTTTTGTTGAAGGATGTTCGGCAAAGTTGGTGTTCTACAAGGAGTACTTGGTGATTACTATATGAAATGCCATTACTTGTATTTTTGTATCATCGCGGAAAAAAAGAAAAAATACAAATTGTGGCATCCAAATGAACGATGCATAACAAATGGGGTCAAGATGGATAAGTTTGGTTAAGTGTTGCTCGGAAGAGGACAAAGAGGGAGCAGAGCGGCCAAGAAAGAACCAAAGAGCAATTCCGAGAGACAGCAAAGGGCAGTCCAAAGAGGGGACACAGAGCAGATCCAACAGCTGGTAAAATTTAGGCTCAAGGTAAGGTAATTTGCTGTAATAAGTGCAAACTCATGTCCATAGGGCAAATGTGCGGTCCATTGGGAAAAATTGCATGGTCAGTCGACAAACATGCGGGGCTTGAAGAGTAGGCATAATCCTAAGGTGGTAAACGTGATGCAAGAGGGCACATGTGAATGTTTAAGTGTGGTAATGTGTGGAGGATGGGGGAGGTGATATGAAGCATTGTTAACGGGGAGAGAGGGTGGAGGTGAAGCGGTCAAGCATTGTTGAAAGAGGGTGCGGGAATTGCCAAAAGTAGGGGAGATGAAAGGCATGTTTACATGAGCCAGGAAGCACTGTCTATGACGCAATGGGGTGAAGATATTTTTTTATTTTTATTTTTACAGAGACAGGGGTCGGGCGGAGGGGGGGAGAGTGTGAGCCCTCAGGCATCACGAAGTGCCACATCCATTCCGAACAAGCACAATGCACAATCACCACAAATCCGCACGGCTTTAACACTCCAAAACCAAACAAGCTTGCCAGCAGACTTTACCTATACACCAAACTAAAACCCAGAAATCGTGCAGGAAGGAGTATAACCCCATGATGATGGTGTGGCTTTATTCTGACACCGTGAAAAAATTCCATACTTTGAAATTCATCTGCAAATCAATACAGCTATACTAAATGGCTGTTTCATGGAGCTGGAGAGTGGGCTCGAAGAACTTGTAGACGACGGAATTAAACATCACCTGGGCTTACGACTGCTCATCTTTGTTGTTTCAAATTTGTGGAGTGAGCTGGACACTAATTTGTTGTTGCTGTGACTTCAAAAAAACAAAACAAACTTGACAACAATTATCCTATGTCAATATATGGTAAACACATTAGTCGTGGCAAAATTATTGCATTCCTTTTTTCAAAATAACTCCAATTTTCTCAAAATAACGTCGAAATTGATTAAAAAGTATTGGTCTCCACAATTGTTTTATTTCACTGTAATATACAGAACCCTTCGTTATTGATTCGAACTGTAATATAATCCTTTAAATTCAGAAATAAAAGAAATGATTGAACAAATTATTGACACCCTCACTTAACATATTGGTAGCACAACCTTTGGAAAATATCTGCAGTCAAGCAGTTTTCCTATCGCCGATGAACGAGCTTCCTACACCCCTCTACTGGTAGTTTGCCATCTTCTGTACAAACTGCTCCGTTCTCACAGATTTGAAGGGTCCCTTCTAAACTGCGTTTTCATCTCCCACAGGGTTCAGATGGTATTAGATCTGGACTCATTGTTGGTACTTCAGGAACAGTCCAGACATTTGTCTTGAACCATCTGGGTGTTTTTTGAAATGTGTTTGGTCATTGGACTGCTGCAGACCCATGACCTTCGATGGAGACCCAGCTTTCTGACACTGGTTGAACAATCTGAACTCCAAATTCCTTGGTAATCTCCTGATTTGCATGATACCATGCAGCACATTCAAGGCAACCAGCCAGAGGCAGCACAGCTAACTCAAAACATCACAGAACTCTCCTGTTTCACTGTAG
>CM068955.1:51024923-51054496 GCA_035128595.1 Eptatretus atami
CTCCGACACAGTATACCAGCATGCTGGCACTCATTTTGCTGACCTCAGAAGGATGGCAGGCTGAGTTAATCCCACCTGGTATTAATTCACCAGCCGAGTGGGATTTGAACTCAGGACCCTATGATCACAAGCCCACCACCCCTAACCATTAAGCCAACACCAGGCATTACTTGCTTGTGTGTGTGTGTGTGTACGTAAATTTGAGTGGAAGTAAATTGCCTGGAGATACTCACTTTTAAATGATTGCTTGCTTGTGTGTGTATGTAAATAAATAATTGTTGGTTATTAATTCAAATCTATCTCGGGTGTCCTTACCTTCATTGGTCCGACACAGTGCACAAGCATTGTTAGACGGGAAGTTGTATCCCACGTGATTTGCTCTGTTAGTTGGTGCTGCACCTATCTGTTCCGTTCGGCAGAAGATCACCAGATGCGGTGCCGAGGGTGTAGCCTCTAGTTAGGTTGCTGTGCCAACAGAAAGGTATCAGGAAACATCAAAGCATAACCCTGCTAGGCCTCTAATCAAAGTCAAATGGCTACGGCTGTGTAAGAACTACAGCCCATTGGACTGCGGCGTTATCTATGGCAGGTGGCCTCAAGACCGGGTGTTCAGGAGAAATTCAAGTGCTTCCACTTGCGGCGAACCACAAACCCCGGGGCCGTAACAATATGATAATATGGAAATTGCAGTGACAGAAATGGTCTTCCAGAGCCAAAAAATTCATCAGAACTTCCCTCGTTTCTGGGTGCAACGAACTTCACCCTCAACTCTGTCGAAAACTATGCTGATGTGCTTGAACCGCTATGCGCATCATTGCATAAAGCCACCACATTGAAATTGTCCAACGAACAGACACAAGAATTTCAGAGTGAAAAATAAAGATTACAAGTGCCCGAGTTCTTGCGCACTTTGACCCCAATGCACAAACGATCGTCACCGCTGATGCTTCAGGAATTGCTTGGGAGCTGTACTTTCTCAAGGGTCAAACGGAGTGGAAGTACCTGTTGCCGATGCGTCAAGAACACTGTCCGAGACTGAACGAAAGTACTCCACAGGTGAACGTGAATCCCTCGACTGTGTATTTGAGTTTGAGCACTGGAATGTGTTTCTCTTCGGCAGGAAATTCAGACTATGGACCAATTACCAGGCTCTCATGACAATACTTGCTACGACAGGATCTGGTTACAAGCCATTGCGCATCTACATATGGTCTGATCGACTTCATCAATACAACTTTGATGTCCAGTATGTGACAGGCTCCAAGAATTAAGTTGCGGACATGCTCAGTCAACTTGTAGATGACACTAACCCAGATGTACCGACAACTACTGAAGACTCAAATATTATGGAAATACTCTTGGACAACTTTGTGACAGCAGCAAAGTTACAGAATGCTTCAACAGAGGACCCTACTCAAAATAAAGTGTGCCATTTCATCCAAAACCATTGGCCTCGCCGAACACCAACGCCCAAACTTTAACCATACTTCAGACTCAAGGATGAACTTTCTGTGTTCAACAACTTTCGTGTGTCCAGAGGATTACATGCTGTATTTCCCAGTACTCTTCAGAGAAACGTTTGGAATATGACTCACGAGGGTCATCCGGGCATCGTTCGGACAAAACAACAATGCAGAGAATTGGTGGTGGCAAAGAATTGACTGATGTATTGAAGAGCACATCAGGGACTGTGATGCATATGCAGTAAGAGAGAAATTTTCAAAACCAATGCAACCACCACTATAACCCATATTTTGGCAAGAGAAACCATGGAGCCAGATTCAAGTCGACATCTTTGGGGAAGTAAACGTTGCCCCCTTCAACCATAGGTTCCTCATTGTTGTCCATGACCTACATTCAAAGTTTCCAGAAATTGTTGCAACCTCATTCGTGACGTCCACGGCCATCATCAACATTCTTAGCGAGCTCTTTGCTCGATAGGGACTGTCCAAAGTTATCATCACTGACAACGGCCCGCAATTCCTCTCGTAGGAGTTTGAAATGTTCTTGGAGCATGCCGGGATAGAGCATCATCGCACAGAGCGCTACAACCCGCAATGCAACGGAGGAGTAGAAAGGTTAAACAACACTGTGATCAAGGAAAGTCCTGCCGCTAAATTGACAGATGGAAAGACATTCAAGGATGCAGATCGAATCATTCTACAGATTTACCGCTGAATACCACATGCTCTAATACAACGTACCCCAGCTGAAATGATGATAGGTCACAAACTCCGTGATCCGCTAGAAGCTCTGAAACCAATCCAGACATCAACAGCTAACACAGGATGAGCAAGTGCTATTCAAGAAAAGCAGCAATGGGTAAAATGTAGCAACCAATGTAGCAGAGGAAGACACTCTACCCTGAATCAAGGTGAATGGGTCCACATTAAGCGACCAAACCGAAAGCACAAATTGGCATCATCTCTATCACAACCACAATTAATGTATTGTCCGCAAAGATAGGCAAAATACTTTCGTGCTTGAAGATGGTTCTTTTTGTTTCTTTTTTTTGTATACACTGTCAAGGCTCGTATGAGAGCAAAAACACAGAACATATAGAAAGGGTTGCAGGAGACAAAGGGGGGGGGGGGAGGGGAAGAAAAAACAGTGTGGAATAGAGACATGAGAAAATGTCTCTCATCATGGTGCTGAGACTGATATCCATCTCAACACAGGGCTCATGGTGTCGAGGCTGATGATATGAAGTGGAAGTGGGGGGAGGGTAAGGCCACGGGAAGGATAAGGGATAAAATACTCATCGATCTCCACGGGGTTCTAAAGGAAGGTGTTCTGACGTCGCTCTTAGAGAACCTCGGACTGAGTGGACATTCCCGAGCCTTCACGGAAAAATGGGGGGAAAGGTTCAATCCCAGAAGGGTGGGAGCATTTTAACAGCTAAGACAACAATGTCGTGACTGTTTACAGCCCGATTCGGTAACAAGTGCACGCTAGATATACCGTAAACGCGGACGTCGTGGAAGACACTCCCTTCGGATCCCAACGTTTGTGTCTGTGTCTGTCTGTCTGTCTGTCCTCTCTCTCCCCTCTTCCTCTCTCTCTCTCCTGTCTTCCCTCTGTTCAGTGTCCCATCGAGTACACGTGAATTTCCCTCATCACGGATTTCCTTGAGCAATCCTCCGAAAGGAAACATTCGAATAACTTTCCTTTAATCATCTTCAAACATCCTCAAAAGCTTTTAAAATAATAACAAATTTGCATTTTAATACTTTGAAGGTATTCTAACCTTGTTCCTTCCTCTCGATCAAACCACCTCTGTTCAAAAATGTCATGCGGTCGTTTTAAATGACGACCCAGCTCAAAGTTACTCAATCAGACATTTATAAGTCACACAAGTTGTCGATTTTGAGTCATTAATAAACACAACGGAGCGAAGGAGCGTGGCTCAACGGTTTCCAGCAACCCACGCGTCCTTCATGACAAGCAGACCCGTAGGATGGTCGCAGAGCCTTTCCGGGTTTTTAATCTGCAAGCTACTACCTATTACGGTTTTTGTCATCGCATCTTTATTTAAACGTGGAAAATGAAATTGCGTTCATGGGAACTGCAGAAAATATTTAAATCATGTCCATGTTGTTGGTAAACAGGGGGACCCACGAATGAGGTGTGTTCCGTTAGCGAGCAGCTTGCCACCGCCTCTACTTTCTTAACAATCATCTTGAGGAAGTTCAGTCATTCAAACTCCTGGGTCTCCATACAATCAGCCATGATATTTCTTGGGCAAACCACATTTCAAAGTTGGCCTCCAAAGCCAGCCACCGACTGGGCATCATCCGTCGTGCAGTCTTTCTTTGGCACACCTGAACTCCTACCACCTGCAAGGCCTTCACCACACCTTGATGGAGTACTGCTCTACTCTCTGGGCTGGCTCCCCTGTCTCACATATTACTCAGCTTGACACCATCAAAACCACTAGGCCTTGAAGATTATTGGAATCCCGCACGATGAAGCTGAGTCTATGGGCTTCACACTTCACCATCACAGCGCATTAGCTTAGTTGTGTTTCTAAATGACTCGAAATCGACAAGTAGTGAAACTTGTAAACGTCTGAATGGTTAACCTTGAGCTGTGTTGCCATTTAAAACGACTGCATCACATTTTTAAACAGAGATGGTTTGATCGGGAGGAAGGAATGAGGCATTAAACTGCTAATTTGAGTTATTTTAACAGCTCTTGAGGCTGTTTGAAGATGATTAAAGGAAAGTTATTCGAATGTTTGAGATGGACCATGGTCTCAGAACCCTGCATTGAGATGGATCATTGTCTCAGCACCCCGAGCCCTGTATTGAGGTGAATCTCAGTCTTCACATCAATATTGACGATTGAGTCAATCGGCCAAGTGCAGGTTCTGCAAGGTAGAAGCAGAACGTATGAGCCACCTCCTATCGGGATGTAAAAACTCGTGTCAGAACAACGGGACACACAAAGGCACAACAAGGTATGTAGAGTAATCCACTGGCACATCTGCAAAAATTTCAATATCCCAGTTCCAGAAAACTCATGGAAACATGAACTAAAAGTGATCACTGAAAATAATGAGATAATGCTCACATATGACTTGGTGATCCTATAGAGCAGCGTTTCTCAGCCTTTTTACCCTTGTGGAACCCTTGACCAAAATAGTTTTCATGTCTCAGGGAACCCCTGCATAAAAATTATTATATACCATTATTAATATCTAGCTCTTTTTATTAATCACAGCGTTGCCGGTATAAGATGGTAATTTCAAACAAATCTCAGATGTAAATAAAAACAATCCTTACTCCCGAACGAAGAAGAAAAAGGAAGTCGAAACAGCAGCTGTTTCACTTATCGTAATTAATTCATGGCATGAAATCAAACCATGTGACAAATATTTACAATTGAAAAACAACCAACAACAGATTCAAATATAAATAATAAAAAATATTAACTTATGCGCTATCGCAACTGCGTCGTACCTCCTATTACTCTTTTTGTTTACATTGATGACGTCACGAGGTATTTCTCGCAAGTTTCCGCGATTCACTGTTCGAACACGTTTCAAACCACTAAAAAATCTGATTGAATTGGGCCAATCTGCTTGCTTTGTAATTGGGTTGTGCTGCTTGGTCAATTAATAAACATCATTTTTGAAAGTGTTTGTCAACCCGAGTCTGTTTGTCAATTAAAAAACACACCTCATGTAACTTGAAAAACAAAACTTAGACAAATAAAGCTGAAGCAATAAAGGTAAACAGAAGAACTAACCTTGAGAGAGAGAGGCAGCGCTAGGAAGCACAGAGAAGATAGATGGACACCGTGCATGCGTCCCGTACTTGAGTCAGTCACTCAATGATACACGAATCCCCGCGTACAGGACGTCCACTAACCAGTGAGGGCGGTTTCACACTGGTGCCTATAGACATCGTTAAATAATTCCCTATGGTTGTTATAATTGTAAATAATATAAGAGGTGGAAGCCTCTATTATAATAACCAAGGAGTTTCCAACATATTGCCGTACATGTATAGTAAAATTACGAATATTAAATCAAACAAAAACTACTCAAAAATACATTAGCCTATTTATTACTGTTTCTCGGAACCCCTAGCGACCTCTTGCGGAACCCTAGGGTTCCGGGGAACCCCGGTTGAGAAACACTGCTATAGAGCATGAACACAGAAAACAAAGCATTGCAACTCGACATAGTACTTAGGTACAAAAATAAAATAAAATAAGGCATTGCTAATTGAGGTTTCAGTGCGCAGCGATTTTAGCCTAAATAACGTAGAAATCAAGAAAATGATCAAATACCAAGACCTCAAAAATAAAGTCGAAAGATCCTGGAAGCTGAAGAGTGCCGGTATTGTACCGGTGATAATTGGAGCAGTGGGAATGATAAAGAAGAACCTCATGGATATCTTAAAAACAATCCCTGGGAATATTACTCCAAACGAACTGCAGTTGGAAGCTGTCTGTTGCTCAGTGATGATCCTGAAAAGAGCCCTCAGAACAAAACTTTGAAAAGAAGAAAACTTCACAAATTGGTCCATGAATCGAGATCCTTTATTGAAACGAAGGTGTATACTTTGAGACATGGGAGGACTCCGTTCCACCTTCTGAAACCAAATTCCACCTTCCACCATGTGGAGATAACAACCAAATTTTAAAAAAAAGGTTCCAAAATGCAAATAACACTTGATAGAATTGCATGTCATGGAAAAATTAAATGCTTCGTAGTAAAGCCATATGATGATGTAGTGCACTGTGATTGGTTGTTATGCAAACAATTAGAAAGCTGCACACCAGAAGGATTATAAAAGTATAAGCGCTAATTTCATTGCAGTGTCGTGAATACTACGACTCCTCAGGAGGAAATCATGTGATAAGCATATACATAAAAGCAAGGTCTTAGCTAATTGGAGACTACTCCATACAGGAGATTGCAGCCTGACTTCATGTTTCAGAAGGAGCTGCATGAAAGTCGCTGAGGAAGATTTGCGAAACTGGTGCTGTTGTTGACAAACAAAGAGGTGGAGATAGAAGTAAACGATCTGGTCGAGATCTTGCAAATGACATAGTTGAAAGAGTGGTTGTTAAGATTTCTTTGAGAAGAGCAAGATGCACATTAGTGTACCTTGCTATTCATACTGGTTCTGAAATTCGGGTCCACAATGCACGTATTAGCATGCGATAGCCGACTGTGCTACCATACCCAACCCCATTGCCATTCATGGTCTTCCAATCTTAATGTCAAATTTCTTCCAGTTTCACCAACATATGTTTTCCCACAATCCTTGCAGGTGATGCAATATACCACCTGCAAATTTATTGCGAATTGGAATTTGGTCTTTTAATTTCGTAATAAAATTGCAGATGATGCCCAGTAGCTCATAGGCTACTCCAGTTTGCACACCTTGCATTATTTTGTCAAGGGTGGTATACAAATCAAGGGTGGCATAAACATCCATGTTTCTTTAGAAACATTCTTGTTGTTAAGTTACAAAAATGAATCAAAAAGAATGATATCCTTGAAGGAAAAACAAATTTCACAAAACCGAAATTTAAAATCGGATTAAACATAAACAATCAGTTCTCATCGTGTTTACCTTTCCATGGTATGAGAATGTACATTTGTGGGATAATGGAAGCAACCAAAAACTTTAGGGTCTCAGGTGGATGAACATTTTCAGAATTTGAAACAATTATGTTTTTCATGCATTATTTCTTGGTTGGTTGAAGTCCTTTAGTGATATATTGAATCCTTATCTAACGATGTTTCAGCACAAGTGATGTACTGGGCAGATATCCAGATTCAATAAACTCCCATCCAACGCACAAACTTTTGTTGAAGGACAAGATAAAATTTTATTAACCTCACATGCAAAGAGGGAAAATTCAAAAAATTGCCTTAAAATCTTGAATCTAATGCAATTGGAGGAAAAATAATAAATACATCAGAATTATGATATCGAGAATCATGTTGTTGTTTTTTCACGGATGTTTGTTTTTTAGATAGTAAAAGGCATGTACCATTTGTATACAATTACTATGTATTATACAGAATATATATATATACAAAAATATAAAAAATATACAAAAATAAATATATGAATAAAACGATTTACAGACCAAGACTGGTGCGTTCATTTTGGCTTTCTGGTACAAGTTGACATCGTTTACAGAAATCTCAGCTCATGGAGGTGCTAAACGACAGAGGGCAGCAGGTTCACAAAATGACAAGGGATCAAAAGCAAACATGGGAACAGACATTGCATTGCACAGGAATGGATGACCGGCAGAAAGGAAAGGGCTGGGTGAGGGAGAAGGTCAGCGAGAATATAATGGAGGAGGAGCGGGAATGGAAGAAAGCATAAGGTGACGATGGGCAGCATTCTTGAAGGACTGGAGAGAGGGACACGAGACAAAGCACACAGGAAGTCAGTTCTGCAGACAAGAGAATAGAGAAGTGAAGGAATTGGAGGTGAATGTTCAGTTTAGAATTGTGCAGGGTAAACAGGTGTGCAATTCTGGAAGAATGTTTACAACCTGACTGAGCCTTCCGACGAGATTGGGGATGGAGGAGGATGGAGGAAATCGAGATAGGGAGGAGCGAGGCTAGAAGGCAGGTGATGAAAAACTGAGGGTCCCCCAGTCTATGTTCAGTTTGGTGAGAAGCAGACCTTGGAAATTGGACTTCTGCCAAAATATGCCACTAACATGGAGAGCTGTGAATTGATCACTTCTGGTGGAGCGAGATGGGAAGAAGTAACTGCACCAGCCCAGAGTTATAATGCACTTAACTCTGCAAAGAATACTGAGGCATTGGCATATCTTAAAGGCCATTTTTTGCAATGCTGTCTACCCAAGACAGATCGTGAGACCTATGAGCTCCATGGAGATGAGAAAAAGGGTTCCAGAGAGTGAGAGTGGGAAAAGGGGAAAAATGAAAGGGATGTTTGCAGGGAAGAGTCGGAAGAGGTCACAGGGTGAGGGGTAGGAGGAAATGAAGATGTAATGTGAAAGAGGTGTCACAAATGCTTTACATTTCTGTTTGGCGGTGTATTGGTACAGTAGCTATGTCAGCAATTGTATGCCCATGATTCCATACGGAAATATGCTACACATCGTTTGTTGCACTAGCAAGTTGCCTGTGCGGGCACAGGATTCGAAACAGAGTAGGGATGAAGGAAGCAAAAATGCAAATGGAATTTTCTGTCATTGAATCTGCAAGCTGGGAGCAACAACTCGTATTTATTGCCACATCTGATGTAATTTAAATGCTCTAATGGTGGCGAGGTGCTCCATTTGAAACTGTTTGTTCGATGTGTGTAGTTTTTCGATGCCTAGGGTATGTAATAAAAATTGTATTGGTGTCAAAGCCAGTGACCAATTACAAATTAATACTGTAGTACGATATGACTGTGTATATTTTGTCGAGGGGAGATGTTTGTTCCAAAAATCAAGTGTAGTAAAAAAGATGACATGTTATAAAATCGTCATAACACTTTTAGCTGTTTGGAAGGAACGTGAGAGTGGGAAATTTATAGGTTCTTCCGCATATAGAACAATCTTACAATTGCAAGCAATTTGTGGTGGCCGAACATTTGTGAATGTTCGCTCTACTAGAATACGAGTACGAGTACAAATGGAAAAGGAGAGTGAAGGAAGGAGAAGGGGGAAAGAGCAGCCAATCAATCATCAGTAGTTTTGCTGTGTATGGTGCCGTGCCGGAGTGCTCCGTTTATCATTTGTGCTTTACCTGCAGTGAAATAACAGCAGGTTTGGAGTTCATATACACCTGCCACCTTTGACGTTGATCAATTGAATAGTATAGTGCCTGTGTTGGCTTAATGGCTAGAGGTGTAGGCTTGGGATCCTTGGGTCCTGAGTTAAAAAAATCCCATTCAGCTGTTGAACTAATACCAGGTGGGGTTGACTCTGCCTGTCATCCTTCTGAGGTTGGCAAAATGAGTGCCAGCTTGCTGGTATCCTGTGTCAGAGTGATGACCCGTCCAGGATTGTGCCCAATAGCAAAGGAGACTGCTCAAGCAGCATAAACGCTCTGCACAGGGTATGGTGCCAATGGATGGATGGAATTAAATAACCTCGGTGTTTTGAGACAAGAGGGAATATTGGAGTGAAAAATTCACTTTCGCAGAACAAATATGTGGAGGGTACCTTTTCCAGTGATACTGATGAGATCGATGTTCAAGTCTGCATCAACTTATCCACATTATTTTTGAAAAGATCCTCCCATGTGATTGGTTTTTGGACCTCGTCTCAGTATTCTCTACCACATAACTCAGTCATGTTTTTGAAAGTGATTCCGAAGAAAATTGAAAGCAAAGTGAAGGCTGAGAGTGCAGCACAGATTTTGTTTGGCTTGAGATGTTTTCCTAGATCAGCATCTTTTAGATAATGTATTATGAGAGTTACATTCCTGTTGAGGAATAATTTATTTAGGAAAGGAATACATCATGGGCAAAATACAGTGTGGCTGTCCATCATTACCTACAATTGTACCATTATTCAGAAGCAATCATCCAACTCAGATTAAAACCAAGCAGGAATGATGGTTGTGGTGGTGGTGGTGATGGTGGTGGTGGAAACCCAGAAGTTTTGTGGAGTATCGACAGAGCTTTGTGGGATTCATAACAGGTGAACACTTCTGTGCTGAACAATCCATCCAGGACAGGTGGCCACTTTGTCGCACGATACAAAAATTCCCACTGAGCAGCTCTGGGAATCGAACCCACACCATTGAGGACAATGCAACAAGGCTTTATCCATTCAACCACCGAGATGCTCATTCAGACATGGAGGAAGGAATTTGTGATCGTGTGGTGATTATGGCGGCTGCAGGGCTTTGTGTTTGAGACAAAGGGCAGATGGCGAGTGACTCAACGCACTGCAACTGGCTAATCATACACGTGGCTAGCTCGGGAAAGTATGGCTCGAGAATCACTGATCCATTACCTTTCATCCCATTTCATCTGTGCACCATGCAATTCACATTTTCCATGACAAAGACTTTTGAGAAGTGTTTATAATGTCAGATTGTATAATAGTCAAAGACTGATATTGTAAAAATGTGTCAAAATGGTGTTTTGGATAAATTACATCAGGTGAAATTATATATATATATATATATATATATATATATATATATATATATATATATATATATATATATAATATACATACATGTACACACACACACACGACAGAAGTAAATAGACACCATGATTTTTAAAGAATTAATTAATTTAACATTTGAAGTACATTTGATCCATTTTAATACATACACCAGTATTTGGTGGATTTGCCATTTGCAGATTTCAATGCTTTTACTCTTTCAGGCATAGAACTAACAAGTTCTGAAATTTTCTCTTGTGGGATTTCTGCCCAGGCTTCACGCAAACGGGTTTGCAATTCTGCCCCTGATGTTGGTTCCCGGACTTTCTCTGCAAAGCTCGATCCAATACGGCTCAGAATGTTCAATGGATTCATGTCATGGAGAGCTGACTTGGCCATGGAAGTCGCTTGATCCCATTTCTGTCCTGCCATTGTTTGGTCTTTTTTGCAGTGTGGCATGGAGCTCCATCTCCCATGAACAGAGTGTTGTTTCTGACCATCTGACCAGTGGAGAAGACAGGGAGACGTCCATCCTCAAGCACAGAAATGTGTATCGTAGAGTTGATGTTGCCAACAAACTCCACAAGCTCTGACCGACCAGTGCTCCAGATTGCTCCCCACACCATCACTGAAAAACAACCGTGTTTGACAGTTGGCTGCAATCGGTTCAAAGAAAACTCTTGACTGGGAAGTCTCCAGACCATACGCATCCACTGTCAGCAAATTGAGCAAATTGGGACTCATCTGAAAAAAATGACAGTTTGACAAAACTACAAGGGTCTGGTAGCCATCTCGTCAGCCCACTTCTTTCTTCTTTGAATGTTGGTTGGTCTAAGAAGAGGTTTTCTCATAGCTGCTCTCCCATAGTAGCCCAGTTGATGAAGGTACCGCACAGCAGTTCTTGAGTTAACCCGGACCTCCTCGCAACAACTGCTGCCTTGCAACGGGGAGTTTTCTCAATGGATCGCTTGACAGCTCGAAGACATCTTTCTGAGGGTCCAGATCGACCAGAATGGGAAGCTGTGGATTTCTTGCCTTCATTAGTGAATTGCACAATCACCCGATTGACCGAAGAAAGCGGAATGCCAAGGTTCTAAGCTATCTGATGCTGGCTGACTTCACCTTCTGAATGGCCAACAATTCGTCCTCTTTGAAAATCGGAAAGTTTGTGTGCTCCCTAGGTTTGAGGCATAGTTAAATGTCATACAAGACCCAGGACACAATTTCTGCAAAGAAATAGTCGAATATTAGTACAAATCACTAAGTAAAACTGCGTTATACAGATGAAATAAAATTTAAGGTGTCTATTTACTTCTGTCATGTCTCTGTATATCATCATAGTAAAAACTAAAATATACATCATTTGGTGTCTGTCTGGCTGTCTGCCCATGATACTGTTGCGGATTTGGAAAACTATCGCACTCAACATTCAGGTCCTTTAGCTCAGTTATCTCAGTAAGTAGGTGTTTTATAGATAGCTCCATACCCTGTCTGAATTGGGTAATCAAATTGAATGCCGCTAAGATGTATTCAGAGTTTCAACAATGCCACAACAGCACCATTCTGGAACTGGAATGTTCAACATGAAACTGGCGCTGCTGCGTTCTCCAGGCGCGCGCGTGGGCGGAGTCTAACACAGCCATGCCATCCCTCCGTGGGCAATCGGCCGGGAGCCGGCGTCTTCCGCGCTTCGCCTCCGACCCAGCACCATCGCCATTAAACAACGCGGTCTGAGTGAAGCCGTGGCGGAGCCACAAACTCCCCCCGCTGGAGACTCCGCCCAAGGATGGAGTGCCCCGCCCCCGCGCGCCTGTCCAATCGGGAGCGGACGAGGAGTCACATGGGGCCTCCCGTCCAATGGGAGGCGGAGTGGGGAGGAGAGAAGCGTTCGTTGAGCGGGATGGGGCGATATAAGGTGGTGTCCTGAGGAGATTATCGTAGTTGCTCTCTTGGAGGTGTTCACGGGTTCGTTGTTCTTGCTTGTCTTCTCCCGCTTCTTCTCTGCCCGGCTCATCACCTTGGCTTCTTTCTGCAACGACCTCGTCCTGGCTCCAGAGCTTCGTGTCATCGCCTTCCGCCTGGCTGGTACGGCGACACCAGTCTCAAGACCAGGGGACGTCCAGTGCGCGCTCGTGGCCAGGTAGCCAGCCACGCCTGGCTCACAGCCGGTCTGTCCTCCTCGGCTTGAGCAGTGCAATAAAGGCCGTTGAGGTCCACTTCTGTCTGGGTGTGCGTGTGTCTGTTTGTGGCACCAGTCTGTTAAGTAGTGAATTGTATAAGTGTTTTGCCTGTACATACGTGCATTGCTTGATAGTCGGTAGAAATCTAGAGAGGAGATTTAATCTGGGTAGAGTCTGGGTGGTATGATAAATCTTCCACTTCTTAATGATGGTTTTCAACCGTACTCAAAGGGATAATTGAATTTGAACCTGGAAATTGTCATATAACTCCCCCCCCCCCCCGAATGGTGCTTCTCCACCAACTTTATGTCCGACTTCTTTTGGAAAGTCTCCTTTAGTCCTGCATGTTTCCCTTGGGTTAGTTGTTCAATAGTGTTTTTTTGCATGAGCATTGCCACACCAGGCTTGGACCTCACCATGAAACTCCTGAAGATAATGAGGGAGGCTCATGTTTTTATATATTTTTTTTTCGTTAAGCCCATGAATTACATGCAGGTGAACCGTATTACAGCGTTATTGTGTACCTTTCAAAACAAATAAAGTTGCTCCTGAAGTGATTTAGGGTTAATTTGGCAAAGGGTTTGAATACTTATAAATTATACAACGAAGAATCATCTCGATTTTTCTCTGTTGATCTGACATATTCTCATTTTATCTGCATTTTTAAACTTTATCGCTTTGGTGCGTTAATGAAGACTCTGATATATCAAGTTTGATTTGAAAGGCAAATGAAAGGTGACATCAAAAATGTGAAAACTTTGGAGGGGTTGAATACTTTTGCAAGGCCAATGTTACATCTTGTATCCCTTCTTATATCGGGATTTTATCGTGATGGCTTTCGCAGCGTTGATGCATCCATCATCATTGCGTCTGATGCGAAAATGGGATAAGAGAGATTAAATAATAATAATAATAATTAATAATAATAATAATAAAAGGAAACATGTGAATGAGATAAAGGATTGAAGACGCTTGAAGTTGGGTTGTGATGAAGATAGGTTGTATCATATAGTTGTCGGAGATTTGTATATTCCTTATACTGTTTGCAAAGTTAAACTAAATCCAATATTTTGGTATTCTTGACTCAATTTGCCACACTCTTTCACCATCAGTTTGAACAATGCTATAGTGTATTGGTAGATTTAGTTTTGGTGTTGCAATTTCTCGACTTACCATCAACTTCCTCTCCTTGTGATTTGGGGCCTAGAAATGCAATGCCAGTCAGGTGCTTAGAAGGCAGCACACGTTGCATGCGATGAGAGAGGTCTCTGGCCTTCATAATATCCAGTCGATCGACAAGCTTCCTCCCTGAATACCAGGCAGCAGGCAGTGGCAGATGAAATCCATTCGTCATGCTGTGCTATACAGATGATCCGGACACGCCTGCAGAACAGCCAGCGAAAGGAACAAATGGTTTTGCAAGGGTGAAACCATCGCCTTTACCAGAATGCCTGCACGCGAGCTCTCAAGGGGCAATTTTGAAATGTGGGGGGAAAAAAAATGTATCCTGTAATTAAACAACAAAGCATTTTCACACGCATTCAATGACGTCCATCAACCTAATTTTGAGTGTCTTTACTTTCCACCATGAAACAAATCCAAGCATGTTCTGCAATATTGGAATAATATACTGTAAATATTATATATATATATATATATATATATATATATATATTATATATATAATATATAATATGTATAATATATATGTCTGAAGTGGTCCGTAAATGTATATTTTACCCACTTGTTTAACAAACAACAATCACGAATGCAGTAAGTCTCTCATCAGAGAGATGACTGATGAGAGATGAGACATAGAGAGATGAGTCCATGAGGTTGCTTTGTGCTGTAAATGAAAACAGGATTACAATACATACACTATGCCTCACTTAGCGCTATCCCTGTAGAATGCTAATTTGTTGTAAGAGCCTAAAACAAAAAAAATGAACGATAAAGGGCATTCGGTTGGAGCCACATACCTCTACTAGGCTGATTAGTTTTAGCGGTTTGTATCCAACTGATTAAACCAGATCTGGATTCGACCTGAATAAAATGTAATCGGCTTGTTCTTGTCATGAAACATCACCAAACTCATCCACCAAGTTTCATTCTGAATCCGTCCAAATATTTTGGAGATTATCCTGCTCTTTGTCGTTTTTGGCCGTATCTCTCAATGGTGAAGAATCACTTAAATAATTCTCTCGATCTGGATCTGAAATATGATGCTTACCAATTCGAATCAATTCCTTCCTTGTTTACATATCCAAGCTTCCACCAAATTCGTCTGAAATCAGTCTACAACTTTTTGAGATATTTTTGTTCCCAAACCAAATAAGGCAAGAAAAAGACATCATGCAGAGCATGGGTACTTTACAAAATCCATCCCCGCCCGCCCCCCGTCTTCCAAAGGTTGCCATGGATACATCAAACTGTCCATTTTCAATTTTATATTAAAATTGACAATTTTAATCAAAGCTCAGATCAATTGGATGAAAATTGATTATTTTTCATGATTGAAATTGATGATTTTAGAAGTTTGACCTTGAGTTTTACTTTGACCTTTTTGACCGTCAAAACTAGTCGGTTTAGCAAATTCAGTGAGGCACCGACGCAACTGCTGTTTTAATTTTCAAAGTCAATCCGAGAAAATTGACGATTTTTTCAGAGAAAATAATTTAGAAGTTTGACACTTAGAGTTGACCTTTGACCTTTTAATCTCAAAAAATAGTTGGTTCCAATTCATTGACGGCAATATGCAAATCCTGTTTCAATTTCAAGTCAATTGGATGAAAAATGACGATTTTAGAAATCTGACGGCTCAAGATGACCTTTGACCTCGAAAAAATCCAAATAAGGGGCCCCCGGCCCCCCTCCCCCTTTTTTCTCCCAAAGTCCGGGAAGGAAACCCTTAACCCCTTTTTACAACTTCGTAAAGTTTCAATGATGATCGGTTCCGAATTTGTGACCTGTCCGGCGATTGACAAACAGACAGACCTGGGACACTGGAGAGGAGTGGCCCTGCGGTGTTCTGGATGCCTCAGAAAATGCAGCTCAACATCCGCATTTCGCCCCTCCATCCCACCGCCCATTTCCCCATTCCTTCCCACCTCCCAGTATATTTGGGCTGGCACAGCCCCCAGTTGGCCTGTGTGAGGTTTGTGAAGGAGTTGACCGCTGTAACTTTTCTTTTCTCTCACATTCCTTCATGTTTTCTTCTTCTTTCTGGATTTGAATGGTGGCCAAATGTGGGTCCTTTGTGTAAATCAGGTTGTATAATAATGTTGTTTAATGGTTAAAATCTGCTCTTTTGTGCATTTCTTTCTTGCCTGGAGAATCCATACTCTGAGCAGAGCGTTGGTGCTGCCGACGCAGTCCTCCTTGGCTATTGGGAAAACCTGGACGGGAGTCGCCATTCCGACACAGTATACAGGCATGCTGGCACTCATTTTGCTGACACTCAGAAGGATGGCAGGCTGAGTTATCCGCAGCCTGGTATTAATTTCACCAGCCGAGTGGGATTTGAAACTCAGGAACCCTATGATCCACAGAGCCACCACCCGCTAACCATTAAGCAAACACCAGGCCATTAACTTGCTTGTGTGTGTGTGTGTGTACGTAATTTGAGTGGAAGTAAATTGCCTGGAGATCACTCGACTTTTAAAATGATTGCTTGCTTGTGTGTGTATGTAAAATAAATTAATGTTGGTTATTAATTCAAATCTATCTCGGGTGTCCTTACCTTCATTGGTCCGACACCAGTGCAACAGCAATTGTTAGACGGAAGTTGTAATCCCACGTGATTTGCTCTGTTAAGTTGGTGCTGCCCACCTATCTGTTCCGTCGGCAGAAAGATTCACCAGATGCGGTGACGAGGGTGTAGCCTCTAGTTAGGTTGCTGTGGCTCAAAGAAAGGTTATCAGGAAACATCAAAGCATAAAACCCTGCTAGGCCTTCTAATCAAAGTCAAATGGCTACGGCTGTTGTAAGACTACAGCCCATTGGGACTGGCCGGCGTTATATTATGGCAGGTGGCCTCAGAACCGGGTGTTCAGGAAGAAATCAAGTGCTTCCACTTGCGGCGAACCAAACAAACCCCGGGGCCGTAACAATATGATAATATGGAAATTGCAGTGACAGAAATGGTTCTTCCAGAGCCAAAAAATTCATCAGAACTTTCCCTTCAGTTTCTGGGTGCAACGAACTTGCACCCTCAACTCTGTCGAAAACTATGCTGATGTGCTTTGTAACCGCTATGTCGCAATCATTGCATAAAGCCACCACATTGAAATTGTCCAACAACAGACACAAGAATTTCAGAGTGAAAAAATAAAGATTACAAGTGCCCCGAGTTTCTTTGCGCATTTGAACCCCAATGCACAAACGATGTCACCGGCTGATGCTTCAGGAATTGCTTGGGAAGCTGTACTTTCTCAGGGTCAAAGGAGTGGAAGTACCTGTTTGCCGATGGCGTCAAGAACAGCTGTCCGAGATACTGAACGAAAAGTACTCACAGGTGAACGTGAATCCGCTCGACTGTGGTATTTGAGTTTGAGCATGGAATGTGTTTCTCTTCGCAGGAAATTCAGACTATGGACCAATTACCAAGGCCTCTCAATGAGCAATACTTGATACACGACAGGATGCTGGTTACAAGCCATTTGCGCATCTACATATGGTTCTTGATCGACCTTCATTCCAATACAGACTTTGATTGTCCAGTATGTGACAGGCTCCAAGATTAAGTTGCGGAAATGCTCAGTCAATTGTAGGATGACCACTAACCCAGATGTACCAGACAACTACTGAAGACTCAAATAATTATGGAAATACTCTTGGACAACTTTGTGACAGCAGCAAAGTTACAGAAATGCTTCAACAGAGGACCTACTCAAAATAAAGTGTGGCCATTTCATCCAAAACCATTGGCCTCAGCCGTGAACACCAACGCCCAAACTTTTTAACCCATACTTCCAGACTCAAGGATGAAACTTTCTGTGTTTTCAACACTTTTCGTGTGTCCAGAGGGATTACATGCTGTATTTCCCAGTAACTCTTCAGAGAAACGTTTGGAATATGACTCACGAGGTTCATCCGGGCATCGTTCGGACAAAACAACAATGCAAGTTGGTGGTGGCAAAGAATTTGACTGATGTATTGAAGAGGCACATCAGGGAGCTGTGATCCGGTCATTATGCCAGTAAGAAGAGAAATTTGTCAAACCAAATGCAACCACCATATAACCCATATTTTGGCAAGAGAAACCATTGGGATGCAGATTCAAGTCGACAATCTTTGGGAAGTAAAACGTTGCACGCCTTCAACATAGTTTCTCATTGTTGTCCATGACCTAATCTTCAGGTTTCCAGAAATTGTTGCAAACCTCTATCTCGTGACGCCAGGCCTCATCACACTCTTAGCGATGCTCTTTGCTCGATGGCTGTCCAAAGTTAGTCATCACTGACAACGGCCGCAATTCCTCTTCGTTAGGAGTTTGAAATGTTCTTGGAGCATGCCGGAATAGAGCATCATCGCACAGAGCGCAACAGAACGCAATGCACGGGGAGTAGAAAGGTTAAACAACACTGTTGATCAAAGGAAAGTGCCGTGTCAGCTAAATCTGAAAGATGGAAAGAATTCAAGGATGCGATCGAATGCATTCTACATTTACGCTGAATACCACGGCTGCTAAATAAACGTACCCCAGATGAAATGATGATGGTCACAATTCCGTTGATCCGTGAAGTCTGAACAATCCAGACATCAACGCGTACACAGGATGAGCAAGTGCTATTCAAGAAAGCAGCAATGGTAAAATGTAGCAACCAATGTAGCAGAGGAGAGACACTCTACCCTGAATAAGGGTGAATGGGTCACATTAAAGCGATCCAACCGAAAGCACAAATTGGCATCATCTCATATCACAACCACAATTTAATGTATTGTCCGCTAAGATAGGCAAAATACTTTCGTGCTTGAAGATGGTTTTTTGTTTCTTTTTTTTGATATACACTGTCAGTGCTCGTATAGAGCAAAAACAGCAGAAATATAGAATGGGTTGCAGGAGAAAGGGGGGGGGGGGAGGGGAAGAAAAACAGTGGTGGAATGAGACTGAGAAAATGTCTCTCATCATGGTGCTGAGATGATATCCATCTCACCACAGGGCATCAGGTGTCGGCTATGAATATGAGTGGAAGTGGGGGGAGGGTAAGGGCCACGGGAAGGATAAGGGTAAATACTCATGGATTCTTTCCCACGGGGTTCTGAAAGGAAGGTGTTCATGACGTCGCTCTTAGAGAACTCGGATGAGTGTGACTTTCGAGCCTTCTCGGAAAAATGGGGGGAAAGGTTCAATCCCAGAAGGGTGGGAGCATTTTAACATGCTAAGACAACAATGTCGTGACTGTTTACAGCCCGATTCGGTAACAAGTGCACGCTAGATTACCGTAAACGCGGACGTCGTGGAAGACACTCCCTTCGGATCCCAACGTTTGTGTTGTGTCTGTCTGTCTGTCTGTCTCTCTCTCCTCTCTCTTCTCCTGTCTTCCCTCTGTTCAGTGTCCCATCGAGTACACGTGAATTTCCCTTCATCACGGATTTCCTTGAGCAATCCTCCGAAGGAAACATTCGAATAACTTCCTTTAATCATCTTCAAACATCCTCAAAAGCTTTTAAATAATAACAAATTTGCATTTTAATACTTTGAAGGTATTCTAACCTTGTTCCTTCCTCTCGATCAAACCACCTCTGTTTCAAAAAATGTCATGCGTCGTTTAAATGACGACCCAGCTCAAAGTTACTCAATCAGACATTTATAAGTCACACAGTTGTCGATTTTGAAGTCATATATAAACACAACGGAGCGAAGGAGCGTGGCTCAACGGTTTCCAGCAACCCACGCGTCGCTTCATGACAAGCAGACCCGTAGATGGTCGCAGAGCCTTTCGGTTTTTAATCTGCAAGCTACTACCTTATTAACGGTTTTGTCATCGCATCTTTATTTAAACGTGGAAAATGAAATTGGCGTTATGGAACTGCAGAAAATATTTAATCATGTCCATGTTGTTTGGTAACAGGGGGACCCACGAATGAGGTGTGTTCCGTTAGCGAGCAGCTGCCGACCGCTCTACTTTCTTAACAATCAATCTTGAGGAAGTTCAGTCATTCAAACTCCTGGTCTCCATACAATCAGCCATGATATTTCTTGGGCAAACCACATTTCAAAGTTGGCCTCCAAAGCCAGCCACCGACTGGGCATCATCCGTCGTGCAGTCTTTCTTTGGCACACCTGAACTCTACCACCTGCAAGGCCTTCACCACACCTTGATGTGAGTACTGCTCTACTCTCTGGCTGGCTCCCCTGTCTCACATATTACTCAGCTTGACACAATCAAAACCACTAGGCCTGAAGATTATTGGAATCCGCACGATGAGCTGAGTCTATGGGCTTTCACACTTCACCATCACAGCGCATTAGCTTAGTTGTGTTTCTAAATGACTCGAAATCGACAAGTAGTGAAACTTGTAAGCGTCTGAATGTTAACCTTGAGCTGTGTTGCCATTTAAAACGACTGAATCACATTTTTAACAGAGAATGGTTTGATCGGGAGGAAGGAATGAGCATTAAACTGCTAATTGAGTTATTTTAACAGCTCTTGAGGCTGTTTGAAGATGATTAAAGGAAAGTTATTCGAATGTTTGAGTATGGACCATGGTCTCAGAACCCTGCATTGAGATGGATCATTGTCTCAGCACCCGAGCCCTGTATTGAGCGTAATCTCAGTCTTCACATCAATATTGACGATTGAGTCAATCGGCAAGTGCAGGTTCTGCAAGTAGAAGCAGAACGTATGAGCCACCTCCTATCGGGATGTAAAAACTCGTTGTCAGAACAACGGGACACACAAAGGCACAACAAGGTATGTAGAGTAATCCACTGGCACATCTGCAAAAATTTCAATATCCCAGTTCCAGAAAACTCATGGAAACATGAACTAAAGTGATCACTGAAAATATGAGATAATGCTCAAACATATGACTTGGTGATCCTATATAGAGCAGCGTTTCTCAGCTTTTACCCTTGTGGAACCCTTGAAATGTTTTCATGTCTCAGGGAACCCCTGCATAAAAATTATTATATACCATTATTAAT
Source organism: Eptatretus atami (assembly GCA_035128595.1). Lineage (NCBI taxonomy): Eukaryota > Metazoa > Chordata > Myxini > Myxiniformes > Myxinidae > Eptatretus > Eptatretus atami. Next base: position 51,045,873 of record CM068955.1, read on the forward strand.
ATCTAGCTCTTTTTATTAATCACAGCGTTGCGGTATAAGATGGTAATTTCAAACAAATCTCAGATGTAAATAAAACAATCCTTACTCCCGAACGAAGAAGAAAAGGAGTCTACAACAGCAGCTGTTTCACTTATCGTAATTAATTCATGGCATGAAATCAACCATGTGACAAATATTTACAATTGAAAAACAACCAACAACAGATTCAAATATAAATAATAAAAATATTAGATTATGCGCTATCGCAACTGCGTCGTACTCCTATTACTCTTGTTTTGTTTACATTGATGACGTCACGAGGTTTTCTCGAAAGTTTCCGCGATTCACTGTTCGAACACTGTTTCAAACCACTAAAAAAATCTGATTGAAATTGGGCCAATCTGCTTGCTTTGTAATTGGGTTGTGCTGCTTGGTCAATTAATAAACATCATTTTTGAAAGTGTTTTGTCAACCCGAGTCTGTTTGACTAATTAAAAAACACACCTCATGTAACTTGAAAAAACAAACTTAGACAAATAAAGCTGAAGCAATAAAGGTAAACAGAAGAACTAACCTTGAGAGAGAGAGACTCGCGCTAGGAACAACAGAGAAGATAGATGGACACCGTGCATGCGTCCGTACTTGAGTCAGTCACTCAATGATACACGAATCCGCCGCGTACAGGACGTCCACTAACCAGTAGGGCGGTTTCACACTGGTGCCATATAGACATCGTTAAATACATTCCCTATGGTTGTTATAATTGTAAATAATATAAGAGGTTGAAAGCCTCTATTATAATAACCAAGGAGTTTCCAACAATATGCGTACATGTATAGTAAATTACGAATATTAAATCAAACAAAACTACTCAAAAATACATTAGCCTATTTATTACTGTTTCTCGCGACCCTAGCGACCTCTTGCGGAACCCTAGGGTTCCGGGGAACCCGGTTGAGAAACACTGCTATAGAGCATGAACACAGAAACAAAGCATTGCAACTCGACATAGTACTTAGGTACAAAATAAAATAAAATAAGGCATTGCTAATTGAGGTTTCAGTGCGCAGCGATTTTAGCCTAAATAACGTAGAAATCAAGAAAATGATCAAATACCAAGACCTCAAAAATAAAGTCGAAGATCCTGGAAGCTGAAGAGTGCCGGTATTGTACGGTGATAATTGGAGCAGTGGGAATGATAAAGAAGAACTCATGGATATCTTAAAAAACAATCCTGGGAATATTACTCCAAACGAACTGCAGTTGGAAGCTGTCTGTTGCTCAGTGATGATCCTGAAAAGAGCCTCAGAACAAACTTTGAAAAAGAAAACTTCACAAATTGGTCCATGAATCGAGATCCTTTATTGAAACGAAGGTGTATACTTTGAGACATGGAGGACTCCGTTCCACCTTCTGAACCAAATTCCACCTTCCACCATGTGGAGATAACAACCAAATTAAAAAAAAGGTTCCAAAATGCAAATAACACTTGATAGAATTGCATGTCATGGAAAAATTAAATGCTTCGTAGTAAAGCCATATGATGATGTAGTGCACTGGTGATTGGTTGTTATGCAAACAATTAGAAAGCTGCACACCAGAAGGATTATAAAAGTATAAGCGCTAATTTCATTGCAGTGTCGTGAATACTACGACTCCTCAGGAGGAAATCATGTGATAGCATATACATAAAGCAAGGTCTTAGCTAATTGGAGACTATCCCATACAGGAGATTGCAGCCTGACTTCATGTTTAGAAGGAGCTGCATGAAAGTCGCTGAGGAAGATTTGCGAAACTGGTGCTGTTGTTGACAAACAAAGAGGTGGAGATAGAAGTAAACGATCTGGTCGAGATCTTGCAAAATGACATAGTTGAAAGATGGTTGTTAGATTTCTTTGAGAAGAGCAAGATGCACATTAGTGTACTTGCTATTCATACTGGTTCTGAAATTCGGGTCCACAATGCACGTATTATGCATGCGATAGCCGATCTGTGCTACCATACCCAACCCATTGCCATTCATGGTCTTCCAATCTTAATGTCAAATTTCTATCCAGTTTCACAACATATGTTTTCCCACAATCCTTGCAGGTGATGCAATATACCACCTGCAAATTTATTGCGAATTGGAATTTGGTCTTTAATTTCGTAATAAAATTGCAGATGATGCCCAGTAGCTCATAGGCTACTCCAGTTTGCACACCTTGCATTATTTTGTCAAGGGTGGTATAAAATCAAGGGTGCATAAACATCCATGTTTCTTTAGAAACATTCTTGTTGTTAAGTTACAAAAATGAATCAAAAAGAATGATATCCTTGAAGGAAAACAAATTTCACAAAACCGAAATTTAAAATCGGATTAAACATAAACAATCAGTTCTCATCGTGTTTACTTTCATGGTATGAGAATGTACATTTGTGGGATAATGGAAGACCAAAAACTTTAGGGTCTCAGGTGGATGAACATTTTCAGAATTGAAACAATTATGTTTTTCATGCATTATTTCTTTGGTTGGTTGAAGTCTTTAGTGATATATTGAATCTTATCTAACGATGTTTTCAGCAAAGTGATGTACTGGGCAGATATCCAGATTCAATAAACTCCATCCAACGGCAACAAACTTTTGTTGAAGGACAAGATAAAATTTTATTACCTCACATCCAAAGAGGGAAAATTAAAAATTGCCTTAAAATCTTGAATCTAATGCAATTGGAGGAAAAATAATAAATACATCAGAATTATGATATCGAGAATCATGTTGTTGTTTTTTCACGATGTTTTGTTTTTTAGATAGTAAAAGGATGTACCATTTGTAATACATTACTATGTATATACAGAATATATATTATATAATATATATAATTAATAAAATATACAAAAATAAAATATACAAAATAAATATATGAATAAAACGATTTACAGACCAAGACTGGTGCGTTCATTTTGGCTTTCTGGTACAAGTTGACATCGTTTACAGAATCTCAGCTCATGGAGGTGCTAAACGACAGAGGCAGCAGGTTCACAAAATGAACAAGGGATCAAAGCAAACATGGAAACAGACATTGCATTGCACAGGAGATGACCGGCAGAAAAGGAAGGGCTGGGTGAGGGAGAGGGTCAGCGAGAATATAATGGAGGAGGAGCGGGAATGAGAAAGCATAAGGTGACGATGGGCAGCATTCTTGAAGGACTGGAGAGAGGGACACGAGACAAAGCACACAGGAAGTCAGTTCTGCAGACAAGAGAATAGAGAAGTGAAGGATTGGAGGTGAATGTTCAGTTTAGAATTGTGCCAAGGTAAACAGGTGTGCAATTTGGAAGAATGTTTACAACCTGACAGCCTTCCGACGAGATTGGGGATGGAGGAGGATGGAGGAAATCGAGATAGGAGGAGCGAGGCTAGAAGCAGGTGATGAAAACTGAGGGTCCCCAGTCTATGTTCAGTTTGGTGAGAAGCAGACCTTGAAATTGACTTCTGCCAAAATATGCCACTAACATGGAGAGCTGTGAATTGATCACTTCTGGTGGAGCGAGATGGGAAGAAGTAACTGCACAGCCCAGAGTTATAATGCACTTAACTCTGCAAAGAATACTGAGGCATTGGCATATCTTAAAGGCCATTTTTGCAATGCTGTCTACCAAGACAGATCGTGAGACCTATGAGCTCCTGGAGATGAGAAAAGGGTTCAGAGAGTGAGAGTGGGAAAAGGGGAAAATGAAAGGGATGTTTGCAGGGAAGAGTCGGAAGAGGTCACAGGGTGAGGGGTAGGAGGAAATGAAGATGTAATGTGAAAGAGGTGTCACAAATGCTTTACATTTCTGTTTGGGGTGTATTGGTACAGTAGCTATGTCAGCAATTTGTATGCCCATGATTCCATACGGAAATATGCTACACATCGTTTGTTGCACTAGCAAGTTGCCTGTGCGGGCACAGGATTCGAAACAGAGTAGGGATGAAGGAAGCAAAAATGCAAATGGAATTTTCTGTCATTGCATCTGCAAGCTGGGAGCAACAACTCGTATTTATTGCCACATCTGATGTAATTTAAATGCTCTAATGGTGGCGAGGTGCTCCATTTGAAACGTTTTGTTCGATGTGTGTAGTTTTTCGATGCCTAGGGTATGTAATAAAAATTGTATTGGTGTCAAAGCCAGTGACCAATTACAAATTAATACTGTAGTACGATATGACTGTGTATATTTTGTCGAGGGAGATGTTTTGTTCCAAAAATCAAGTGTAGTAAAAAAGATGACATGTTAAAAATCGTCATAACATTTTAGCTGTTTGAAGGAACGTGAGAGTGGAAATTTATAGGTTCTTCCGCATATGAACAATCTTACAATTGAAGCAATTTTGTGGTGGCCGACATTTGTGAATGTTCGCTCTACTAGAATACGAGTACGAGTACAAATGGAAAAGGAGAGTGAAGGAAGGAGAAGGGGGAAAGAGCAGCCAATCATCATCAGTAGTTTTGCTGTGTATGGTGCGTGCCGGAGTGCTCCGTTTATCATTTGTGCTTTACCTGCAGTGAATAAAGCAGGTTTGGAGTTCAATATCCCTGCCACCTTTGACGTTGATCATTGAATAGTATATGCCTGGTGTTGCTTAATGGCTAGAGTGGTAGGCTTGGGATCCTTGGTCCTGAGTTCAAAAAAATCCCATTCAGCTGTTGAACTAATACCAGGTGGGGTTGACTCTGCCTGTATCCTTCTGAGGTTGGCAAAATGAGTGCCAGCTTGCTGGTTCTGTGTCAGAGTGAGACCGTCCAGGATTGTGCCCAATAGCAAAGGAGACTGCTCAAGCAGCATAAACGCTCTGCACAGGGTATGGTGCCAATGGATGGATGGAATTAAATAACCTCGGTGTTTGAGACAAGAGGGAATATTGGAGTGAAAAATTCACTTTCGCAGAACAAATATGTGGAGGGTACCTTTTCCAGTGATACTGATGAGATCGATGTTCAAGTCTGCATCAACTTATCCACATTATTTTGAAAAGATCCTCCCATGTAATTGGTTTTTGGACCTCGGTCTCAGTATTCTCTACCACATAACTTCAGTCATGTTTTTGAAAGTGATTCCGAAGAAAATTGAAAGCAAAGTGAAGGCTGAGAGTGCAGCACAGATTTGTTTGGCTTGAGATGTTTTCCTAGATCAGCATCTTTTAGATAATGTATTATGAGAGTTACATTCCTTGTTGAGGATAATTTATTTAGGAAAGGAATACATCATGGGCAAAATACAGTGTGGCTGTCATCATTACCTACAATTGTACCATTATTCAGAAGCAATCATCCAACTAGATTAAAACAAGCAGGAATGATGGTTGTGGTGGTGGTGGTGATGGTGGTGGTGGAAACCAGAAGTTTTGTGGAGTATCGACAGAGCTTTGTGGATTCATAACAGGTGACACTTCTGTGCTGAACAATCCATCCAGGACAGGTGGCCACTTTGTCGCACGATACAAAATTCTTGAGCAGCTCTGGGAATCGAACCCACACCATTGAGGACAATGCAACAAGGCTTTATCCATTCACCCACGAGATGCTCATTCAGACATGGAGGAAGGAATTTGTGATCGTGTGGTGATTATGGCGGCTGCAGGGCTTTGTGTTGAGACAAAGGGCAGATGGCGAGTGACTCAACGCACTGCAACTGGCTAATCATACACGTGGCTAGCTCGGGAAAGTATGGCTCGAGAATCACTGATCCATTACCTTTCATCCCATTTCATCTGTGCACCATGCAATTCACATTTTCCATGACAAAGACTTTTGAGAAGTGTTTATAATGTCAGATTGTATAATAGTCAAAGACTGATATTGTAAAAATGTGTCAAAATGGTGTTTTGGATAAATTACATCAGGTGAAAATTATATATATATATATATATATATATATATATTATATATATATATATATATATATATATATATATATATATACACATACATGTACACACACCAACGACAGAAGTAAATAGACACCATGATTTTTAAAGAATTAATTAATTTAACATTTGAAGTACATTTGATCCATTTTAATACATACACAGTATTTGGTGATTTGCCATTTGCAGATTTCAACGCTTTTACTCTTTCAGGCATAGAACTAACAAGTTCTGAAATTTTCTCTTGTGGATTTCTGCCCAGGCTTCACGCAAACGGGTTTGCAATTCTGCCCGTGATGTTGGTTCCCGGACTTTCTCTGCAAAGCTCGATCCAATACGGCTCAGAGATGTTCAATGGGATTCATGTCAGGAGACTGACTTGGCCATGGAAGTCGCTTGATCCCATTTCTGTCCTGCCATTGTTTGGTCTTTTTTGCAGTGTGGCATGGAGCTCCATCTCCATGAACAGAGTGTTGTTTCTGACCATCTGACCAGTGGAGAAGACAGGGAGACGTCCATCCTCAAGCACAGAAATGTGTATCGTAGAGTTGATGTTGCCAAACAACTCCACAAGCTCTGACCGACCAGTGCTCCAGATTGCTCCCCACACCATCACTGAAAAACAACCGTGTTTGACAGTTGGCTGCAATCGGTTCAAAAAGAAAACTCTTGACTGGGAAGTCTCCAGACCATACGCATCCACTGTCAGCAAATTGAGCAAATTGGGACTCATCTGAAAAAAATGACAGTTTACAAAAACTACAAGGGTCTGGTAGCCATCTCGTCAGCCCACTTCTTCTTCTTTGAATGTTGGTTGGTCTAAGAAGAGGTTTTCTCATAGCTGCTCTCCCATAGTAGCCCAGTTGATGAAGGTACCGCACAGCAGTTCTTGAGTTAACCGACCTCCTCGCAACAACTGCTGCCTTGCAACGGGGAGTTTTCTCAATGGATCGCTTGACAGCTCGAAGACATCTTTCTGAGGGTCCAGATCGACCAGAATGGGAAGCTGTGGATTTCTTGCCTTCATTAGTGAATTGCACAATCACCCCGATTGACCGAAGAAAGCGGAATGCCAAGGTTCTAAGCTATCTGATGCTGGCTGACTTCACCTTCTGAATGGCCAACAATTCGTCCTCTTTGAAAATCGGAAGTTTGTGTGCTCCCTAGGTTGAGGCATAGTTAAATGTCATACAAGACCCAGACACAATTTCTGCAAAGAAATAGTCGAATATTAGTACAAATCACTAAGTAAAACTGCGTTATACAGATGAAATAAAATTTAAGGTTCTATTTACTTCTGTCATGTCTCTGTATATCATCATAGTAAAAACTAAAATATACATCATTTGGTGTCTGTCTGGCTGTCTGCCCATGATACTGTTGCGGATTTGGAAAACTATCGCACTCAACATTCAGGTCCTTTAGCTCAGTTATCTCAGTAAGTAGGTGTTTTATAGATAGCTCCCATCCCTGGTCTAATGGGTAAATCAAATATGAATGCGCTAAGATTGTATTAGAGTTTCAACAATGCCACAAACAGCGCCATTCTGGAACTGGAATGTTCAACATGAAACTGGCGCTGCTGCGTTCTCCAGGCGCGCGCGTGGCGGAGTCTAACACAGCCATGCCATCCCTCCGTGGCCAATCGGCGGGAGCCGGCGTCTTCCGCGCTCGCCTCCGACCCAGCACCATCGCCATTAAACACGCGGTCTGATGTGAAGCCGTAGGCGGAGCCACAAACCCCCCCGCTGGAGACTCCGCCCAAGGGATGGAGTGCCCCGCCCGCGCGCCTGTCCAATCGGGAGCGGACGAGGAGTCACATGGGGCCTCCCGTCCAATGGGAGGGCGAGTGGGGAGGAGAGCGTTCGTTGAGCGGGATGGGCCGATATAAGGTGTGTCCTGAGGAGATTATCGTAGTGGCTCTCTTGGAGTGTTCACGGGTCGTTGTTTCCTGCTTGTCTTCTCCCCTTCTTCTCTGCCCGGCTCATCACCTTGGCTTCTTCTGCAACGACCTCGTCCTGGCTCAGAGCTTCGTGTCATCGCCTTCCGCCTGGCTGGTACGGCGACACCAGTCTCAAGACCAGGGGACGTCCAGCTGCGCGCTCGTGGCCAGGTAGCCAGCCACGCCTGGCTCACAGCCGGTCTGTCCTCCTCGCTGGAGAGTCGCAATAAAGGCCGTTGAGGTCCACTTCTGTCTGGGTGTGCGTGTGTCTGTTTGTGGCACCAGTCTGTTAAGTAGTGAATTGTATAAGTGTTTTGCCTGTACATACGTGCATTGCTTTGATAGTCGGTAGAAATCTGTTCTTATGTGCTTCCCTCATTCCCTGCCTATTATATAAATACCCCAATTGTTTAAATGTACTCAGCTCGTCGTGTCATTTCTCCATTGACTGGGTGTGTCGTGCGTGCGGGAAAGTGAGCGGTCATTGTCGCTGTAACGGAGTAATAGGATAATCGGGCCGGCGGAATTCGGCGATTATAAAACCGCTCGGCATCGCACACGGAACGGCTCGCTTAGGCGGCTCGCTTCCTACGAGTTCCGCCGAGGGTGAAGTACCCGCGTAGCTGGATCACGTGGGTACTAAGGTAAGTTGAAGTTGGCAATTAACCTACCCCACGTGATCTACCCATTGGCGTATTTCGGTCAAAAATAACCAGGAGCCGCCGACCTCGGACTTCTCCGGGCCGGCAATCTGTAATTCCGGGCGATCGAGCCGAGATGCCCCACTGTTCCATCTAGGGTCGTGCTTTCGT
>CM068955.1:51089650-51103252 GCA_035128595.1 Eptatretus atami
CATGGGAAACGAAAAATGGGGAATGTGGAAACACCAAACAGCACGGCAGAGGAGGGGTACTCACGACACGGAACAAGGAGCAGCCATGACAGTACACACAACGTACCAACAGCCAGCAGGGGGGCGAGAGACAGACAGGCATGTTGAAAAGCCCTGGGGATAGATTAACTTTTAATAAATGCTCGGATAGATAGGAAACGTGTACCCCTTCACACCATCCATCCCTTCACCGTTCGTAGGCCGCTGGACTCATCTTGGAAATTTCTGAAACCTATGGGAGTTATTCTTAGGCTGCCATTGGCCTCGAGACAGATTCACTTGTCTCTTCCTCAATCCTTTCAAAAGGAATCTTAGGGATTGGAATGGACAGATTTGGACGTTAGTCGAAACAAAGACAATAAGGGTTAGGGACACACGTAATTATTTATTTTTTAAGTCTAATTTAGTGTTTTTATTTTTGTGACAACGAATGGGGGTGGGTATGGACAAGGACAGGCTAGGCAATAGTTGGGAGAGACCATAAGAGGACCGAGCCCATCTTCGGACCGGCCAATGCCACCACACTCCTCCACAACCTACGAGACACACCGAGGCCGGCCAGCTTCATGTGCCGACCTGTTTATCGCACCTTACCTGGTCTGCATTTGCCATGCCTTTTCTGCCTTTGCCTTGACTCATTTGCCATACCTGCCCATGCCTATATTTGCCTTGCCATATCACTCAAACCTTACCGTGTTGCACCAGGACCATCTGTTGTGGAAGTATTTGCAAGGACTGCCCTGCAGGCAGCCGCATTACCGGGGACTGCATTTGTGCAGCCCAGACATATATCTCCTTGGTGTATAAAGGCCAGTTCAAATGGACTGTGAGATGGCTTGTGGCCTGCCATGTTAGGGTGAGTTGCCTCCAGCAGCCAGGAAAAGAAAAAAACTAACAACAAACAAAGGACCATCGAAGGCCCTGAAGACGCCTGATCATTGATTGCCTGCTGCTGCACTCATCCCCGAATGTTGCCTTTATTGTTCTCTCCTCAGGTCATAGGTCCTGGGCCATGGGTAATATAAATATTAGAAATGTATATAGTTCTAACCCACGTGTTTGTCCAGTTCAAATTTCCGACAATGTGGATAAGTTGTCCGTATGAGTCTGTTAGTTTAGTTACACAACACACTAGGTTATTTATTTTTGGGACATGTTTTCAAAATGTCGCACTCAGGGATCCAGAGGTAAAAGGTACTAGGGGAACCTACACCTGCATGCCACACGAACGTTAACGACTCGGGTCGAGTCTAGCAAAAGGGAGGGGGGGTAGTGTTGCGGTTCTTGGAACCGCATGCATACAACAGATAGTTCTCCCAAGACAGTTATGCCATTATTATACGTGTAGACAGCCCCCTTCCTTTTGTTTATCGGGACAACAGGGAGTGCATTGTGATGATCTAATAGTTAGGGTTGCTAAATCATTTCCCCCTTCATTTCATTCCCACTCTTTTTCTTTTCTTTCCTGGGATAAATCAGTCACGTGCGCTTTCGCTGTAAGGTGGGCAAACTTCCGCGCCGCCGTGAAGGATCCACTGCACCCGGAGTCTCGTTTCCGGGCGAGCCCGAAACCCGGCATGTGCAGCGAGTGACGTGCGCTCGGTGCTGGACTGTCGATTTGAGCTTCCAATAAGCTGGCGGGCCACATGAGGGGTCGGGGCCAATCGGATCGCCCGATTCGGGCGATGACGTTTGAATTCGGCATGGCCCCTCCCCCCGAGCTTCGGGCCCTATAAAAGACGGAGAAGCTCCTCCGTCGTGTGTGTGTGTTTTCACGCGGTGTGTTCCTGTTCCCGCCTCCTGCTTCTAGTCTCCGCCCACGCCTCACCTGGTCGATCCACCTCCTGCTTCTCGACTCCGCCTCCTAGTCTACGCCTCGATGTCGACCCCACCCGCCTACCTGGTCCCGCCCACCACTCCACCCTCGCACTCTGGACTCCGCCCCTTCTCCACTCAGGCTCCTCCTTCAGAACACAGTCTCCGCCCATGCGGCTGGGGCCAGAGACAACGCGACTACTGTCGGGTACCGCACCACGGAGCATTCCCCCCTGAAACGTATTGGTGGCATGTCGTGCCATCGGGCGCACATGTACCGAGAGCATACCTCAACTCCCCTCCCTCCCTGGCTGCAAAACTCGCTTCTCATCGGGGTTTCTTTTTCTGTGCGTGTGTGTGTCCTGGTGCCTGTCTGGTTAAGTAAGTCTGTGGATGATCATTTTTGTTATTACTTTCGCGTCAAATCTGCTCTGTGTCTGCTTTTGTAGGTTGCTTGTATTATTGCCGCACCCCACGCTTCTTTCTGTCCCTGCATTAAATACCCCAATAAATCCTTACTGTGCCACATATTTTTCCTCACCTGCTTGTTAATAAATTATTATGAGGAATGTTCCCTGCTCGTTTTTGTCTTTTCTCCCATTGATCCAGCATGGTCCGAATCCAAGTTTAGGCGGGACTTTATTCCCAATGATCCATTCCTTTTAGCAGGTACGTCCTTGGCAGTGTCGCTCGGCTGCATCCGATCCGGAAAAGTGATCCGATCCGGTGGAGTGATCTGGTTCGGACAAGGCGTGCCGAGGGCGTGGAACCCCAGTAATTAAATCACGTGATTAATGAGGTAACCCGATTAACCCATAGACGGGAGGACCCTAGGTCACGCGGTTGAGTTATTGGCATCCACGGTCGGTTAAGCGACCCGCCGCGTCATGGAATTATCCGTGTGCGACGGCCTACAATTCCGGGGAGTCTGGTGGGAATCGACATAGCTTCCCCACCTTGTGGTCTTCTCACCCAACCCCACAACAATATATAATATATATATATATAATATATCCATACAAGGGGATTTAATCTTCGAACCTACAGCAATTACACGAATACAATCTCTTCAAAATAAACACATTTAATGCACACGCACAAATATTTACAAAGACAGTAAAGTAAAAGGAAATAATGACACTAATAAATAAATAATTCCTACGGTCGAGGTCTCGCATACACAGATGTAAATACAGACAACGGGTGAAACAAAATAAAAGAAAAACCCCCTTTTGTAAGTATGCTGGTACTCAGCTTTGGCCAGAACTGATCCCTGTTGAACCCGGAATGGAGACCCTCCACCCGCACGTACACACGCATGCAAAATGGCGCTTCACTTGTAGCAGGGCACACGCATGCAAAATAGCGCCATCACTCATAGCCGGGCATACGTATGCCAGGCAATCCACAAGCAGCTTCCACATGCAGGCTCAAGAGCGTGCCAGCCTTCCTCTTCCAAAGGTGCCTCCTGCCTCGTGCAGTCCTCACACCGACCTTGTGTGTGTGCTCTGCCGAACTCCCATCTTTTTCCAGAAAGAAGCCTTCCACAATCCCCTCGTGAAATGCACCAGCCTCTCCTGTGCCTTGATCACACCGATCCCTCGTCCCATGCAGTAGGAACCTCCCACGCTCTCCGCAATGCACCCTATATCCTCTGCCTCCGGGGCGTGGTCTGCTCTCCCCCAAACGCGGGAAGGTGGGGCTTCTGTATGTTGTCGTTCCAGGGACGTGTTTTCCAGCTTTACTGCCTGGCTTTAAATATAAAAACAAGGACAAATGTGTCCAAGAGCCGCATCCTAAAGGTTTTGTCTTCACCAGAAGAACAACAACAACAACTACTTCCGATATTTCGTCACGTGCCTTGATGCAGCCAATAGCGAGACCCGTCATGGACGATCGTCGTTCATGACGAGAAAATTGTGTTTTTACGAAATTACAATACATTAAATGGAATAATCTTTAAATAGTAGCGTGAACTTTTAGAAACTTTAAAGCAAATGTCTGAATATATTGTTGCGAATTCGCGCCCGCCGGCGTGCGAACGGCCACGTAACTCGAATCGCGGCACGTCGGCCCACCGGACGGACAATTCAGTCGTGACCCTCTTGGACCAATGCCGGGAGCTAGTCACGGTGGGGGTTTAACCTCACCCGATCTGTGCCAATTGCCACCCGCGCAGGATAGGGTTTCTCGCCAAATTCGATCTACCTAAGTACCTGCGCGAATGGTCGACCGGGCGATCGTACCACGCCACAGGCCGACTTCGGATACGAACTGCTTAAGCGGTCTGTTCCGTGCTACAGTGATAACCGAGCGGTGTTATCGTCGGCCTCGACGGTTCGATTACTTACCGGGATGTTGCACCACTACGAACCCCTTACGTGAAGCAGGATGGAGATTCAATTAGAGAAAAGACGAAGCAAAACGGGAAAACAGTTCACACAAATGCACATTTATTTCCCGGCACACGGAAAGCACGTATATACAGCCATACAGTCAAAATGCACATAAAGCAACCAAAACAATAAAAGCAACAACGACGCAGAGTTAATACCGACTACGCGCACACACGGCAACACTTATACAGTTCTACTTCACAGACGCGCCAACACACATTTACACAAAAGCAAGGAAAGAAGCCACCCTCATAGACAAGGAGCAGACAGGCCCGTAGGCCAAATGTGCGCGGGACCTAGAGGAGCGGCTAGGTCCGCGAGACCGGGTGGACCCGCGTCCTCGTGACGCGTTGGCGGGCCAGCCGCAACTGTGGCCGCGCGGCTGTGCCCCGACTCCGTGCTCCTTGGCGGGTTTCGTTGGCACCACGTGTGGGGTGGGGTGGGAACGGGCCCCCTTTTGCACTATCTCAGCGCGGGGGAAAGGGAAGATTGTTGATGCCCTGGGGGAGGGGAGTGGCTGCTGGTTTTGGGTCCCGCTGCGAGACGAGCGATCCCACACCGCAACTCGTCGCCGACCGCCTCGGACCGAGCTCCCTTGCCTGCAGTTCCACCCTGCCCGACTCTCTGGACCCGACTCTCTTCAGTTCGGCACTCCTCCTCAGCCGACTCTCTTCAGTTCCGCACTCTCCTCAGTTCCGCACTCTCCTCAGTTCCGCACTCCCTCAGTTCGCGCACTCTCCTCAGTTCCGCACTTCTCTAGGCGACTCTACTCGATGACACTCTCTCAGTTCGCATTCCCTAGCGACTCGATGACACTCTCTCCGCAACGTCGCGCTTGCGCTCAGTCTTTTATAGGCGGGCAGGAGCAGCTAATATGCAAATTTTAGGATCAGAACGCGATTGGAGGCGGGGCCACGCCGCCCCCCCCCCCCGGTCAACCATTGGTCGGCAAAAATGGGCATGAACCTCTCCTGATCCTAAAATTTGCATATACGGACTTCACATACACACGCTTGGAGGCGGGGCCAAGCCGCCCGCGCTCGCTAATTGGAAGCAGAGGAGAAGTGGGCGTGAAGTGTTTCTGATCGAGTTTTCCCTCGGAAAGGCCGCCATTTGCGCTCGCGGCTCGGGCGTTCGGCACCAATCGCCGAACGGGCCCGAGACAGCCCGACGTTCAGTGTCACGAGGTGGTGCGGGAATGGCCGTAGAAGGAGAGAGGTGAAGGTGGTGGAGGGTTTTTCGGTGGTAGTTTTGTGTTATGGTGCCGTTTGGGAATGGCGGTGATGCGATGATGTGGGAGCGTAGATGGTGGCGGGTGGCGTGGTTGTTGTGTGATGGCGGTTGAGACGTGTTGGTTCAAAATAAAGATAGAACAGAAAAAAATGGCAACTCAAAGCGTCGCAGCCCGGATGAATCACATAAATTCCCTCTATACAACGGGTTTGGGCTAACTACACATGTACTTAGAGATAATTCACCTGCGGGCCCTTTATGGTGTAATGCGAATTTCCACAGCCGTAACAATATTTAAAAGTTCAGTGATAGACGCTCTCAAAAGGCACCCTCAATGCGAGGATGTGTACAGGTGTTTAGTTATTTAAGGAGATCCGGATCCTGTATATAAAAGAGCCGAGTCCGAAAGGTTTTGTAACAACGACAACGACGAAGACAACTCTTAGAACCACGAGACTAATTAACACTGCACCACCCTTCGTGTGGCGACATGTAACACTTAAGCTCACAGATTCCCTAACTTAGTGTACTTGAGATGCCCTCATCATCCGCGGACGAAGCAACCCTACACAATGCTAAAATTGGATTCGCTATAATGAGATATCCTTATTGTCGGGTTTTCCGTCCTGTCTGTGTGTGTGTGTGTGTGTGTGTGTGTGTCTGCAACGCGAGGCTCCACAGCACGAACAGCGAACCGATTTCGATGAAACTTTGCCAAGAGGTGGAAATATATACTGGGAATGTGCGGCGTTTGAATTTCGTTGCCGAGCAAACCACCCGTTGCTGTACAGCGGCCGAAAAACCGTGTACAGTATTTCAATACTTGTCCTTCAGTTTTGAATGTAGAGAAACGAGACTTTGGAATTTAACACTTCGAGATATTGAAAATTTTATTTGAGCCGATTTTTGATTGAGGTTTTATTTTTCAAATGGTAGTCCTTCAAAAATCGGGTGTCTATTTACCGTCATTTAAGGTGTGTATATAGTGTTTGTAAGGAACTACACCGTCGTTCCACCTTCGATCTCTCCTCGATCCAAACGTTATTGACCAAAAGTGAAAAGGATCCAAAATAAATGGAATCACCGGCATTTCTGTCTTGTGGTGGATTTCTAAATAATATGTTTATTTATTTAACCGAAAACGATTCCCCATCCACACCCCACTTCAATTTATTATTTATTTACTGAAAACGATTCCACGACCCACACACCACCTCCAATTATTTAATTTATTTACGGAAAACGATTCCCCACCCACACACACCACCTCCAATTATTTATTTATTTACTGAAAACGATTCCACGATCCACACACCAACCTCGCAATTATTTATTATTAGCGAAAAACAATTCCACGATCCACACACCACCTCAATTATTATTTATTTACTGAAAACGATTCCACGACCCACACACACACTCCAATTATTAATTTATTTCCCGAAAAACGATTCCCCACCCACACACCACCTTCATTATTTATTTATTTACCGAAAACGATTCCACGACCCACACACCACCTTCAATTATTTATTTATTTACTGAAAACGATTCCACGACCCACACACCACCTCCAATTATTTATTTATTTACCGAAAACGATTCCCCACCCAGACACACCACCTTCAATTATTTAATTTATTTACCGAAAACGATTCCACGATCCACACCCCACCTTCAATTATTTATTTTATTTACTGAAAACGATTCCACGACCCACACACCACCTCCAATTATTTTATTTATTTACTGAAAACGATTCACGACCCACACACCAGCTCCAATTATTTATTTATTTACTGAAAAACATTCCACGATCCACACACCACCTTCAATTATTTATTTATTTACTGAAAACGATTCCACGACCCACACACCAGCTCCAATTATTTATTTATTTACTGAAAACGATTCCACCATCCACACACCACCTCCAATTTATTTATTATACCGAAAACAATTCCACGATCCACACACCACCTTCAATTATTTTTATTTATTTACTGAAAACGATTCCACGACCCACACACCACCTCCAATTATTATTTATTTACCGGAAAAAGATTCTCCACCAACACCACCTCCAATTATTTATTATTTACCGGAAAACGATTCTCCACCCACCACACCTCCAATTATTTATTTATTACGCGAAAACGATTCTCCACCCACACCACCTCCAATTATTTATTTATTTACCGGAAAACGATTCCTCCACCCACACCACCTTCAATTATTTACTTATTTACGCGAAACGATCAAGACCCACACCACCTCCAATTATTTAATTATTTAAAGTGGCGTGGCTTATGAAAATATTGTGTGGCTCAGGAGGTGTGGTAAACAAGAGCATTGAGAGAAAGTTTATCGGTTTTCCGTGTGTGTGTGGTGTGTGTGTGTGTGTGTGTGTGTGTGTGTGTGTGTGTGTGTGTGTGTTGTGTGTGTGCAACGCGAGCGCTCCACAGCACAAACCAGCAAACCGATTATTTTCAAATGGTAGTCCTTCAAAAATAGGGTGTCTATTTACCGTCATTTTTTATGAGGAGTGCCAGTTGGCAAAATATGCAATAGGAAAAATCTGCCAGCAGAGGAACAATTGTATGTGAACCAATACGTCTGGCAATGAATCTTCGTCGGTGGATCGGTCAGAATGAAAGCATCGTATCCAGCGCTTCGATCCTAGCGAATCCTCGTCGCCTACCGGCTTCTTTCCTTATTAAATAATTCCATCTACCCCCAAAACCAAAACACAGCCCCTCCCCGCCCCCCGCGAACCGTAGCTCCTGCAATGTTCAATGCAGGCGTTACCATTCCGGCCTTTCCACTTTAGTGGGGCAACTTAGCTAAATATAGCATAACAATTCTGCATTTTGTGAGGAAAGCACCAAATTTGGCACACTAGTAGCCTATCATATTATGAACAGATTTGGATATTGGGCCATCTCAAATTCAGCCGCTGATGGCTGTGGCAGCCATTTTCCACTGCCATCAAAAATTTTGAGATGGCCCAATATCCAAATCTGTTCATAATATGTTAGGCTACTAAGTGTGCCAAATTTGGTGCTTTCCTCACAAAATGCACAATTGTTATGCTAAGTTTCCCCACTACTTACCGACTCACACCTAATTTGCCAACGAAATAAATTAGGAGGGCTGTGGGAAGCGAGCCGTAGCTAACTTACGTATTCGTATTAACGTTCTACACCCCTTAAACACACCAATTCAAATATTTTAAAATATCTTGGTTCCTTGCTCCTAACTCCTGGGGCAGGTAGAGAATGTCAGAAAACACACAAAAATATATTGTAGGATAAACCTTAACCCCAAAATAAATAAATAAATAAAATAATAATAAATAAATAAATACTTAACGTTTATACAACCCCCTTCTAAAGATTGTGTTCATTATTGGATGCCACGATACCCAATGTGACCTGCGGAACCATCCAAATTTACCTATTTCAAATTTCCGCCAGCCCTGCCTCTCCGGTACAGGTTATTGACATGGATTCAGTGAACCTTCCCTCACTCACTCACACACACACATAAATCTATTATGAACCATTCATTCCAACCCTGCAAGACTGTGGCTTAAATGTTATAACATGTGTGATCCTCAACTGGGCAGCGGGGAGGTACCACACAACAATAATGGTGGGGGCACTTCCGGTTGTGGTGTCACAGCACCAACCTATCAAACCGGGTGGGTCAGTCGGTATATTTTTCAATTGAGTGGTGAGGTCATGTGGTACAAGTCACGTGCCCTCCCCCCCCGCCCCACTGCGATGGTCGCCGCCAGTAATGACTGTTTATGCTGGATTAGGTTGTCCTGAATCATCAATGGAGGAATATTGGGGCTGTGGATGTACAGGGTAAAGTTAATTTACCTATTAATATAGTTGTGGCGGGGGGGGGCAGCCAGAGGACTGTGAGGGCGTGTTTTATATATATATATATATATAATATTTTATAATATATATATATATTATATGTGTGGGTGTATATATTGTATATTATTGTTGGCGAATGGTCGCGCCCCGCAGCGGGTGCGATTACATGGAGGTGACTCGAATCGCGGCACGTCGCCGCACCGGACGGACAATGCAGTGCGTGACCTCAGGGAACTATCGCCTGGAGCCAGTCACGGGTGGCTTGCTTCCTAATTGGGACGGATCAGGAGTGGCGTGTAGCGTTGTACTCGAAGTTTTCCTCGAAGGCGTATTTGTCGCTCTATTGGGTGCGTTCGCTGAATCGGGCCAAGACAGCCCGACGGATCAGTGTTCACGAAGGTGGTGCGGGATATGGCGCATAGAAGGAGAGAGTGAGGGTGGTGGAGGTGTTTTTGGGTGGTGGTTGAATGTCATGGTGCCGTTTGGGAATGGCATGATGCGATTGATGTGGAGGAGTTGTGAAGGTAAGGTGTGGCTGTTGGCGTTGTGTTGTTGTCCAGGGTTGGAGCGGTGGTTGCAGTTGGTGAGATGCTGGCGTGTGGTTGCGGTGGGTTGGTTGTGGGATGGGCGGATGGAGTGGTTGGTCAAAGTAAAGTAGAACAGGAAAACTGGCTAACTGTAAAAGTGTCGCAGCCCGATATGAATTCACGTAAATTTCCCTGTAGACAACGGGTTTTGGCTACTAAACAGTTTACTTTAAGAGGATTATCTCACCTACGGGTTCCTAAGGTGGTATGCCGAGATTTTCCACAGCGAAAATGATAATTCTATAGTATATATATATTATATAATATTATATATATATATTATGTATATTGCTTGTTTGGTTTCAGAGCACAAAATAAGTTGTTCTAGGATATTTTACATCTTTGGAAAAAGTTTGTTGTGTGTGTGTGTGTTTGTGTTGTGTGGTGTGTGTGTTGTATGTGTGTGTGTGTGTGGTGTGTGTGTGTGTTGTGTGGTGTCGTGCGTGCTCTCTGCTGAACGTTAGAATGTCACAGTAATTGTACGAACTGCATCACTCTCATCAGGGATTTTACGTAACTGTATTCTTATTTCGGCAGTCGAATTGACATGTTAGGAACATAACAATTATGGTTCCATCTTGAAGATTCTGCTCTTTTGTATAACAGTGAAATTATGTTAGTGATGTCAGACTAGCAGAATAGCTGAAGGTTAAAAGGTGTGCATGAGCTGACCGATGATACTGTAACACACACACAGCGTATGCGATCAATATGGGCGTCATTACATTCAGCAGTCCATTTTGAAAGTTGGTCTTGTGAGAAATTCCTCAGAAAATGGAAGACAATCGTGAGGATGTTAAAAAACAAGATGCAACCAAATAATTGACAGTGTGTGTCCACTTTGGCATATAGTGTAGGTAAGTTTCATGATTAGATATTTTTATTAAACACGGAGAGAATTGTGATGGTAGCCAGCAAAATTTTCACCATCCTTCTATACTACAGAAGTCGTCATGCAGGAGTGCTGACCTATCGAGAATTTGCTCAGCATCAGGAGAACTGATTCAATAAAAGTGATGCTCTGGAAGTAAGAATGGTATGGATGGATGGTTGGACTTGATGACTTGCAAGCGCCCTTTGAGCAGCAGTACACACTCTGCGCTTCTTGCGAAGGAATTATCATCTGTTAATCTTTCGCATTACTACTACTAGCTATCCTCTTCAAAAATAGGGTGTCTATTTTTACCGACATTTTGTTATGAGGAGTTGCAGTTGGCAAAATATGTACACAATAAGGAAACTGCCACAAGACGAGAAAAACTTTGTAATGTGAACCAAGGTAACGTCTGGCAATGTGAATCTTGCGACACTACAACCGGGGGATAGGTCAGCATCGAAAGCATCGTATCGAACAGTCGCATTTCGGATTGTAGTTCTCTACTCATTCCTCCTTTCGTCTTCGCTTCTCCTACCCCCTTTTTCTGTCAGCTTGGTTGATACTGATTCCTTTAGTTATTAACCTTCCTAATGTTCTGATATTCCATCATACCTACGATCAGTTTTCCAATCGCAATCCCAACTTTCCATATCTTCTTCCATTTCTTTCTTGGAAGTTCAGCCGCCCCACACTGTCTTTTAGGGCATCCTTTTAGACTCTTTTCCTGGCACCAAACCAAACATACAAGCCCTCCCCCGACAACAGCCTCGTTAACTCCGGCTTCTCTTTTAGCCAGCCTTCTCCTTGGAACTTGACCTTTGTTTAGCCTCCCTTGTATGCATGTTCAAACTGCACAGCTATGTACACTACAAGTATATCAATTACCGAGCCTTAATATTCACCAACTTTAGTGTGGAGCAAGTCTTAGAAAGCAACTATTAAGCATAGTAACTATAGATATTACTCTTATTCTGCATTATGTTGTGAGGAAATCTAACCAAATTCTATTGGTCACATACATATTAGCTCTATTCGATTAATAATAATTATGACATCATATGTATAATATAATATATACAGATTGGCATACTTATATTTGAGGCATTCAAATTCAGCAGACCGCTGATGGGCTTAGTGGGCAGCACATTAAGATTCGACGACTGCCCCTGTGTTATCGCGCAAACAAGTTGATAGGAAGGTAGTGGCGCGGCCATTATAAAATCTTGGGACCTGTTTATCAATATGTTAGGCCGTACTATGTGCAATTTGTGCTCTCTCACAAATGCACAAATCTGTATAAAATGGGCTAAGTCTTGAGTTCAATTGGCCCCGTTGGCGGGTCCATCGGAATTAATAATATTCATATATTCCATATACTATAGCCACCATATGTTATCTATCCACCCCAGAAATAATGTATATGTATGTATAATATATATTATATTGCCTGTATGTAGTATGTAATTGTAAGTTATAATATATATATTCTACCTTACCGTATATATCACAAGTGAGAATCAACCCTGACAGGAGCGCCAGTCGGTTTGATACAGGCGCTCTCCATGCTAATCGCCAACCTTGAAATACCACATTAGGAGGGTGTGGGGAGAAGGCGCGCCGTGCTTGTTAGCTAACACGGTATTCGTCTAACGGGTTCTAAAACACCCTTAAACACACCAATTCAAATATTTTAAAATATCTTGGTTCCTTGCTCCTAACTCCTGGGGCAGGTAGAGAATGTCAGAAAACACACAAAATATATTGTAGAGTAAACTTAACCCAAAATAAATAAATAAATAAAATAATATAAATAAATAAATACTTAACGTTTATACAACCCCTCTAAAGATTGTGTTCATTATTGGATGCCACGATACCCAATGTGACCTGCGGAACCATCCAAATTTACTATTTCAAATTTCCGCCAGCCCTGCCTCTCCGGTACAGGTTATTGACATGGATTCAGTGAACCTTCCCTCACTCACTCACACACACACATAAATCTATTATGAACCATTCATTCCAAACCCTGCAAGACTGTGGCTTAAATGTATAACATGTGTGATCCTCAACTGGGCAGCGGGAGTACCACACAACAATATGTGGGGGCACTTCCGGTTGTGGTGTCCGAGTAGGGTGGTCCAAAATCATAAGGGAAAATTCAAAATTGAATATTCTTGGGCATGTTGATTATTTTGTTCTACCTGACTAGAAAACTCCTGGCCAAATTTGCCACAGTTCCAAATATTTAGGGTCATCAGAGGAAGGAAGTTGTTACATCCGGTGGGAGAGAAGAAGAGACGTCAGTGGAGAGAGGGAGACGTCAGTTGAGCTTTCGGTTCGCTGTCGGTCGTGTTAAAAGTACTCTTTTTTTTTCTTTTTTTTATCTCTAATTTTTTTCTTCTTCTTTTTGATTCCCAGAGTGAGTGAGTATGGAGTGTTCTACACGGAAAAACGGAACTGTTCCTCTTGGATCAACCATTGGAGAAATTCACCGACCGCCAGTTGCCCACTGCCCACTGAGAACATTTTATGCTCTTTCCTTTCATTTTTCTTATTAGTATGTGACATTATATGAATCCGTTGAGACACTTTGATGGACCCCTAAACCACTCCAAATCTTGCTAATTTTTTGTTTCTTTGCGTTTTTCAACGTCAGGAACGATTTGGCAAACATGCCCGTGAGAAATTCGAATTCATTTTTTTGGACCACCCTAGTCCCGCAGTCCAAAACAAGTTGCCCGACTTATTTATTTCTTTTGCAC
>CM068955.1:51119458-51137110 GCA_035128595.1 Eptatretus atami
GGGGGGGGGGGAGGGGCAGTTGTGTAACACATGCCCCTCCAATCCACTGACCCACCTGGATAGGAATTTGCAGTACGAGCAGGTGCCCGTTCGGTGAGAAAGGTCTCCAAGTCCCGTTGTACAGATGCACAGCTCTTTCTCTCAGGTACTTTTCCAAGTATCTTTCAGAAAGTTGGTGAGCCATTCCAAGTAATAATCTTTCTCCTGGAAACATAATACTGTGACCGGCGTCGCCTCCGGATAACTCCAAGAGGACGGTGCGTCTGAAAAGACCATGATAGTCAGTCGCCCAAGAACTTCACACTGGATCCCATGCCCAATGTCATATTACCATACAACAAACAGTGGAAAACGAGGAAGTACCATGCCGTCAATCACGCAACAGATCTTCATTCGTTTGGCCTCATTCGTTTGTTGCATAATTGTTTCTCACGATCTACAAGCCCAATTAGATGTTGGTTAAATCAATCCTCAGGTGCCTTAGGTCACCAACAGAACAGAGAGAATAAGTCGAGATACAAAATAGATTCAAGCATGTATTAGAACAGGTACATATTTACAAGGCAGGCAAATTCACAATCATATACAGTACGTACAAGAAGAAGAGTCACAAACAATTATTCACAAGTGTGTATACATTCCCACATATCCTTTAATCGACATCTACACCCTCTGATCCTTATTATTCACTTAACAACTTTACAATTACTTGAAAATTTCTGGGAAAATTTCTGGCATCTGGGGAAAAGAGAGATTGGGAAGTGAGCAAGATGATATGAGAGAAAGAAGAAGATGGAGTAGTGTGTTATGCACCTGCACACCTTTCACCAGCTCGGTTGAGCTAGCACTGCCCAATTGTACTGGAAGAAGATTTGTGTCTGGACCCCCTCACACTTTGCTCTTCGTCCCTCTTCCACACCACCAACATGCCGCCCTCTCTGGCGCTCAGTGATGGACTGTCCCTGGCATGAGCTTGATGTTAGCGTTGTGGCAGGAAAACGCAACAGGTATGCGAAGCAAGGTGGAGCCGGTGATGTAACCAGGCGGCACGAGTGTCGTGACGGTACTCAATGTGAAGGTGCGCAAAGGCGAGAGTTGAAGGATGTGTGCGAAACATGGAATAAAGACACGAGAATGAAAGGAAAGGTGAACAGAAGAATGAAAGACAGTTGTTACGTTCACCGGAGGGGGGGGGGGGGTATTGCACTGGTTTTGCCAAAGTTGCTGTAGCTCTCAAGATGGTTTCTTTCTTCCTTATTTTTTGTTTCTTGTTTTGTTTTCTATCCTTCTGCTGCAGGACCTTCCTTCCCCTTCTCTTTCTATTTTTTCGAGACCTCCACATTATCTCATGCGGAGGTACTGTGTAGATTTTGAAGGAAGGAAAGTAGAGTCAAGAAGAAGAAGCAAGAGCCGTGGTGGTCGGTAGGCTAAAAGGCAAAGTGTGAGGAGTGAGGGGGAGAAAAAGGTGGGAAATGAATGGAGGACGTGCGTCTGCCTGTGTCATGAGAGACCTGGCCTGTGTCATGAGAGAACCTGGCCTGTGTGATGAGAGACCTGGCTGTGTGATGAGAGACCTGGCCTGTGTGATGAGAGACCTGGCCTGTGTCATGAGAGACCTGGCCTGTGTGATGAGAGACCTTGGCCTGTGTGATGAGAGACCTGGCCTGTGTATGAGAGACCTGGCCTGTGTCATGAGAGACCTGGCCTGTGTCATGAGAGACCTGGCCTGTGTCATGGAGAGACCTGGCCTGTGTGATGAGAGACCTGGCCTGTTTGATGAGAGACCTGGCTTGTGTCATGAGAGACTGGCCTGTGTCATGAGAGACCTGGCCTGTTTGATGAGAGACCTGGCTTGTGTCATGAGAGACCTGGCCTGTGTGATGAGACCTCCTTGAGGATTGGAGCGATCCTTCCGAAGGCCGCCTATTGGAGGCACCGTCTGTGTTGAAGATACTGAGGCAGAGGAGAGCCTCGTTGGGACACGGTCAGAGGGGGGAGCAGAAGCGTTTCCTCCTCCTGAGTGTCATCTGAGCCGACCTGAAGCAACGTGTGGCTTCAAGGTGTTGCAGGAATTGCTCCGGTTCATTCGTTGGCAAAGTTTGAGAACCTTTCCAGAGAGGGAAGGGTGGTGATGAAGTGTCAGCTTTGTGGCCTGTGGCTGGGGCGAGGCCATTGGAACTTCAACTCAAACCAGGCCTGAATTCTTCTTCTTTTGTTATTTTGGTCCCCCCCGCCCCCCCTTTGGGATTAGCTAGGGATACCTGGTGGGCCATGGAATTGTCTGTCTTGTCCATTTTGTCTTGGTGCCTGTCTGTCCTTTAATGTCTTAATTATTATCGCTGAATATATTTTATAATGTTCCTTGTTTTTTGGAAACATGGTCTATTCATTCCTTGGTGGTGTACCCTGTGTTTCATGTCCTGAGTCAAACATTTGCATTAATTTCTCTGTTTTGAATTTTGTATTTCATTATTGGATTTGCATACGGTACTGTGTGTCGAAGGGTGGGGTGTTTGAATTGGTATCAGCAGTGGGATGTTAACGTCGCTCGGTCACATCTGACTGCTGATACAGCACGACCGCACACGGGGTACTTATTAGTCTCCCGACAATGTCAATCAGGACCTGTGGAGCAATAGGCGGTACCCCGAGCCCTCGACCCAAGGGCTAGGTCGTAACACAGTGAAGAGAAGAGTGAGAACGAGTAAGCAAAGAGAAAGAAAATACAAGGAGGAAATTCAAAAAGAAACTGCAACTTGAGTTTCATGTGTGGGTGAAAAAAAGCTAGAAGCTCAAAGCTGTGTTCAAAATGAGCTCGAAGCGAAGCAGCTGCAAAAGGAGACCCCAGTGTGGTGTGTGCTGCACCTTTTATGGGATTTTTTTCCACCCCCTCGCGGCTGCCGGAGGATCCTCCCCTCGTACCTGATTGGTTTGTTAGTGCTTCGACTTCTGGTGGCATCTGGACATTGGCTTCGAGAATTTTAGGGCACTGTCACTTCTCTGTGATGTATCGACCCCATCTGACGCGTAGTTCAAGTCGTTGAACCTCACCTAACTGGTTTGAGGGGGTTTCCAGCGTTTGTGATGAGGGTTAGGAGCAGAAGGCAACTCATTGTGCATCTTTAGCGGAGAAAGCGTTTGTGACGCGTGATGCGATAAATGGGTGCAGAAAAGAATGCGGAAGAACAAAATGACACGTATGGGATTTCTAACTGCACACTCGCAACGCATATGTGCTCAGATGAATCCAGGACACTTAAAAGCTTCACAGAATACGAAAAAAAAATAACTGGATTTATTCTCTGAGCGTGTTTCTTACTCCTCGGGGTTCCATAACCACGAGGACGCATTTCATTTCACCCCGATGTCTTCGGCTTCCAGGGATTTCTGCACACGCGCACCGAGCATTTTTGGGGCGAATTGTGTCATTTTGAAAGTGCTGTATTGATTTGGGAAAGCCCAATGTGACGGGTCTCGTAAACTTCTCGCACTCAAGAACAATTCCACATTGAAGATCAGTCAGCTCATCACCTTGAGAGATGTTGATTATAACTCAATTTCAATAACTGCTGCACAGATAGAGGGGTCATATACTTACTACTTTGAGTGGCATTCAGGTTGGTGCTCCCATGATGCTTGCAGGTGGGTGATGGTTGGGTTCCTTGGGGAGGGTTGCATGGACACAAATCACAATGATTAATCTACGCTCATGTTTCATTCGATAGTATTTTTCCCCATGTTTTCTTTCCAAAATTTTGAGCATTTATTGCATTAATAGAAAATGTCCATTCTGGTCTTGAATAAGCTATCATACCCTACCCCCATTAACTTAACACATGAATTTACTAATCGTATATGTGCAAGACTTATCTTATCATAGTAATCCTATTAATACCATAAATTCATCTAAATTACATCCCTTTATAAGTTAACTTGCACCTTTCACACATCAGCATCGGTTGTGCCTCTTTCTTGAAAGAATCTCTCACGTGTCTCCCCATCACCACTACCTCCTTCCCCTAGTTTATGTTTGTGTAAATACCTGATTGCCATCTCTGCGTGAAAATCACCCTTATTGTGGAGAAAATAAAGAGTTTCAAAAGTCAACCCTGCCTTGTCAGTGGTTCATGGCGAAGGAGTACATTTCCAGGATGTGTTTGTATTCAAATTTTCACTTTGGAAAAGCAAGAAACGACTTCACAGCATGACATGGAATTAAAACATGTATCATGTCGGGGTCACTGTTACTGGAGGAAGGAGCAGAAGATTTGTGATATGTTTGTTGTCCGTGTGCATTTATTTCCCACCCATGTGTTTCATATGTTTATCCTTGGCATCGCCCTTTATGATGCTGTCCCACAGGGCTTAGTGGTTTCTCATCACCGTGGATTGGTTGGTGGTATTTCAATCATCTCCCATTTCTCAGCCGGTCTTGCTTCTATTGCCCTTTCAGGTGTGCACCTCTCCCCTCCCCAGCTCTCCCAGAAAGGACACATTTATCCAGCAATCCCTTCCTTATCAGTCTTTCAAAGTCCAGGCCTCCTGCTCATCTTCAATCCTTTGTCCCTCTCTTTTCCTGCCTATGGAATTTCCTCCCTGTGTCTGCTCAATCCTGTTCCTCGTTCTACTGCTTCAAAGTTGCAGCTCAGCACCACTCATCATGTTCTTTTCATCATGTTCATGCTCTTTTCTTATTCTCATCATGTTCTTTTCTTATTCCCACTAATCTCATCTTCCATATCCCACCTTTTATTACAGAGTGTAAGTCTATCAAATGTCCACTTGTTCTCCTTGGATCACTTGAAACCTCCCCGTACTCCGTCGTTTTGCTCTCCTGTATGAGATTCGACTTTCTTTGTTTTCTAGACAGGATTGCAGCTCATGGAAGAGTGAGGTGACAGAGGGTATAAGAGGCAATGAGCCCATGGTGGGGCAGTGGAGCAACATTTGCACACAACAAGCAAATGAACAAACAGGAAAATAGGAGGAAAAGGAGATGAGGAAACGGTAACCTGCGAATAAAAGTGTTGGTTTGGTTAAGGTTAATGGGGTAGGAAATATCATGGGTATGAATGGGGAATGACATGAGAAGGTATAGTGACTTCCTTTTCTTTTTTTTAAATGCTTTTTGATGGAGTGCTCTTATTTGGAGAATATGTGTCTGAACTAATCAAATTTTACAAGGTTTCATTTCATTAAAAAAAATTTCTATAAAGTTTTTTCAAATGTCGAATTCTCGATCGACATCGTATTTTGCTCTTATTTGTTGGAAACAAATACTTTCTGGCAGTGGTCCCTTTCACTATACGGGACCAGGAACCATGTGCCTTAATGGCTTTTGCCACAGGGATCCTGATTCTCACCACAGAGAACCCTATATTAATGCATAGTATCGTCGGACTCTGCTATTCGCAGATTCGCTATTCGCGGACCCCGCGTATTCGCGGACCCCGCGTATTCGCGGTTTATAAAATGCGACCCCTGTGCTTTGCGTATTTATGGGGTTTTTCTCACGGTTTTTCGCAGGCGTATACGCAGACACATTCGTGTTTTATTTTATTTATTTAATTTTTTGCGTTTTCACAGGCACAGTTTTTATGGGATTTTTGGTTTTCCCTGATGAATCAGTAACCGCCGAGAAACATATCCCCCCCTTTTTTCCATTGAAACAATACCCCGCTAGTCACATATTTGCTATTCATGGCATTTTCCAGAAATGTATCCCCCGTGAATAGCGGGGTCCGACAGTACGAGAATTACTTATTGCGCAAAGAAGTGAACCAAGCAACGTGCAGATGATGCTTATGTCTATGTCTATCCCATCTCAGTGTGTGACTTAACTGCATATCATAATGCTCGCCATCACACACACCAAATGTGACCACAACTACTAAACTCCAGATGAGTTGGGAAGTTCTAAAGCATCTCCCACACCGTCGAGACTTGTCACCTTGCTATTTTCAACTGTTTGGACCATTCATTGAGTTGACGAATGATTAAGACGTCAAAGCACATTTCATGAAATGACTGTGTACCCATTTGGAAGACTTCTCCCCAGATGGCATCAAGGCTCAACCACAATGGTGGGGCAAGAGTGGATATTTAGCAGGGGGAGATACCTCGAAAAATAGGTGAAGTCTCATCATCCACTCTGCACGTTTTGATACAATAAAAGTCGACATAAACCCATATAACTATACCCATGTATGCAGGTTCAGAGCATTTGCATGAAGTTGTGGTGTACTGTCTCAATACCTTGGTTGTTGTTTCGGATGCAGCCTGTGGCTGCTGGTTGAATCGTTTTTCTGGAAATGGAATGACTGCGCCACTGATGCAGTGCCCCTGCTACCAGTAAGCTGGTACTCATTTTGTTGACCTCGGAAGGATGACAGCCTGAGTCCACCCACTTGGTGTTATTTAACAGCATGGCAGGAGCTCGAACTCAAGACCTTAAGAACCTTAACCGTTAAGCCAACACCAGGCTTAAAACCTTAGGAATTCATTGTAGATATTCTCATAGTTTGATAATTGCTCCAATGTCAAAAGGTTCTCAGCCTCATTTCTCATCATTCTGTCTGTCTGTCTGTCTGTCTCTCTCTCTCTCATCATTGGTTGGGACGTGGCTATGCCGCTGATCCAGTGTCCTGACACGCTGATGCAGTGTCCTGACACGCTGATGCAGTGTCCCCCTTACCAGTACACTGGTGCTCATTTTGCCGTCCTCGGAAGGATGACAGGCTGAGTCAACCTCCTGGTGTATTTTTTAATTCAGCGGCCAACGGGGCTTGAACTCAGGACCCTTGGATCCCAAGCCACCACCCGAACCACTAAGCCAACACCAGGCTTATCATACAAGCTAATGTTCAAGCTTTTCTTTGAGCCATGTATATAGCCTAAAGCGTAATAAGGAAATTCAGATAATTCATAAAAAAAAATTATGTTGAAGCTGAAAATAAATGTTGACCTGGCACAATTAAGGTGCTTTGTTTTTTTTTTTAATTTTAAGCAGTTGTTTTCGAGGAGGAGTGGGTTATTATGGAAGGAAGGGGATGTGGAGGAGGAAGATGAGAGATGGATGTCCTTGGCAATCCAAATCTGTTTTTCTTTTGCCAAATGCGATTGTTGTGACATTTGCTGTTGTGCTCCTGTGGTTCTGTATTGATGTTGCAGTGAAGGCCAAGCATTGCCTGCATGGAGATTGAGTTTCCGTAGAGGTGAAGCTTCTGCAGCCATTTTGGGGGTTCACGAAAGGCAAACGATGTTAACACAAGGCGAGAAATTAGCACCCAGGAATAAGACCTCGGTTTAATCTCCCACTAGGCCTTCCATCTTCAAAACAACGCTCACATAATGTGCTGCCATCTCCAGCTGTGGGCATATGCCTTCGATAGGCTCGCTCCTTTGGGTTCCTCTATGACAAAAGTGAATCTGCATGCACCTGCAGATGATACAGAAACTCAAACAATGGGCAGAGGGATGCCTACTGTGCTTGGGTGACAGTTTGTGCAAGGTATACTGTTTAGCCAACGATTCAAAGCAGGTGTTATTTGATGCAAATGACATTGAATGCTACCGTATGCATTAAAACAGCAACTATGATGTCCTTGTCCTAATAAAAAGGGGGCTGCAAAAACATTTTGAGCTTCGCAAATTCAAGTTATTTCAAGAATCTTGCACAAAATTCAAGTGAAAGGATGTATAAGCAAACACAGCACATCATAATACATACACAAAATGGAAGGTTCGAAGCCGATTGAGAAAAGGATGAGAAGGTCAGAGGAGAGGGAAGTGAAGCCAAGGGTCATGGGAATGGAGAAGGAAGGACAATAGGCAAATGAGGTTTGCAGACAATATGTAGGATTAAGTGGAAAGGAATAAAATACTGTTTCTTGTGCAAAGGAAGTTAAGGAAGGAAGGAACTAATTTAAAATTTCACCATATTGCATGTATAATTTACATTTTGACTCCATTTGCAGTGTCAGGATACAAATGGCATCAGTGAATGCATGCAAGCTAAAATAGTTAATATTGATTAAAGTTCGCATTCACAGGAAAAGTGGGATCATCATGTTCTTCAACATGTAATGGCATGAGATAATGGAGGAATTAACAAAGGACTTGGACAATTAAACCTGATTTGTATAATATTTTGTGAAGCCCTCTTTCATGGGCACAGGAATACTCCAACATACTACATAAAGGCTTGCTTTGATTTACCTTTCCTAAAAATTTGATGCCTTTCCCAATCAAGCGGGATTAAGATTAAGAAATCGTGTGAAATCCTGCGGCATGAGCTCAAAACGCTCCATCAATACATTGACAAGGAAAGTTCCCGGACTCTCATGCCGTCACTGCAATGAGCCCCAGTAGGCTTATGAGAAGCAAATTTACCAAGAGCCGCTCGAGGGCTTCATCCACCCATACCTCACCTTCGCATATCACCCCACCCTCCATTCCACCCCCCAACCCTTCCACAATTCAGCAATCATGGAGTCATGTGAAAAGCTCATCCTTCCCTGCATCACGAGCGCACCAATTCCGGCTGCTTCATACCACATTTACACAAGTGCCGAGTGGATTCATTGCTCGCCCACATCCAAAGCTTGATCGGGGACATCAAGAGCAGAAGAATGGTAGGGAGGAGGTGCTCGTCATTAAATCTTGGAAGTTCAGGGCAGAAATCGACTATAGGCAAGCACGGATCGGGCCTGGTAATCCCTATGCGCACCTGGACACAAGGCAGCATACCCCCGGGAGCCGCTGGTTTGTCGTTTCAAATCTGAGCTCGACAGCTCAATTTCTCTCGCCTTCAATTCTCTTCCCATCCCAGCTCCTCTGCATCGTCCGCCCATCCACCTCCTGCGGGTCCCCTCCCCATGGTCCCGCCAGCTCTTCCTACAAGCCTCGCTCCTTAACCCCACGGCAAGGCGAGAATGAACATTCCCTGCCCCCGGGTAGTTCAAAAGCTCCAGTAATTATGACTTGTTAACCACTCCGTGGACATCCAGCACGATAATTGGATCAGACCTTCCGCTTGAATTACAGAAATTCTCAACTGAGAGATGAATGCCATGTCAAGGAGGTTAGCAGCTCGGGGTAATCAGCGGCGATGTGTTTTCTTTATTCCCTCTTAATTCTCGCGGGAACATTTCATTGAAAACTCCCACCCCCGCCAAGAAAATATGGTGAAATGAGCCCGATAGTCAAAGTCCATCCACAATAACTCGACAACAAAGGCTGGACCCAGCGATGCATCGGACGAACTCGCTCTTGCAAGAAGCAGCATTTGGATCGATACACGTCCGAGTGGAGGAGAAGAAAGATGTGCGATCAAGCCGGAGAGCTGGAGCAAAACGATTGCTGTGAAATCACAAAAAATTCCACTTTTTCTTCCCCTTTTGGAAATTGTCAAAAACATTTCCTCGTGCCATGAATTTCATTTTTACCATCCCAGGTGTTATATATATGGCTGGAGCACTTTACATGACCCTATAGGGTTGATTACGCATTTTGAAGTTTCTCTGATTATTCTGCCAAGAGGGCATTTCCATATCTTGAACATACCCCATATACCATGTCCAGTATTATTTAAGCCACATAATAATCAAGTATAATTTGGCGTATAGATAAATATGGAGTGGACAAGGTTCGTATGAGGTGGAGCAGATGCACCTGGCACACCTGGGGTAATTAACATACATGCTAAGTTGGAGGTGACAAAAAACGTGCTGGTGGGAATCAAATCCAAGTTATTTATTTATTAGATGTCATCGGAAGTGAAACTACGTGTGGAATCCTGGAGGATGGTGATGTGCCTTTTAGTGAAGCGAATGACTGTTCGTCATAGCTACGAATCGTTGCGTACATCACTTTTGGAAGTACTAAAAGTTTTCAAATTCGGAGCTTGGAGCGATTTCATACATTATACGAGACGATTTCCCACAACTAATCAACTCTCACGGACTAATGAAAGTATATCATTGAAATATTATTTCAGTTTTGAGGACCCGATATCGTCCGGACTAAATAAGTGTCGAAATCTGTTGTGAAATCGGATAATTTAAAGAAATAATGAGTCTTGTAACTAAGCCGATATTCCTATTTACTTGAAGCAAGCGAGGCTACGTTCCCTCCTCCATACATTCACAAGAAAATATGTAATTTCCAGCGCATTAAACTTATCTTTTTCAACTGTTTGGAGAATTATATTGAAAGAACAAAAAATTTAGGAACGTAACAAAATTAACCACCTTCATTGAGCTGTATGATTTAATGCATTCACTGGCAGACATCGCACCCTGTCCCCCAGATGGGCTGCCTATCCATAGCATCTGCCAGATCTGTGTCTATATTTACAGAGGTTTCGCGAGGTGCTCTACAGGGAATCAAAGCAAATCTGGTAAAAAATGGAGGTTAAAAAAATTCAGGCATCTCCGGGAGGTGTATGTTTAATGTGTGACTAATTGTGTTTAATGTGTGGCAAAGCCACTTGGCGAGCGCTCTCCAAGCTGCTTGGTTGTTTGTTTCGGTAAAAGTATTCATGCTCTTAATGAATGAAACATCCATTAGACACACGTACCTTTCCGCCAATGTTGGGCCACGCAGTGCTGTGCAGCTGGTGCCTCGGGAGGTGTTTCATCCGCTGAAAATGTGCAATTTTATTTTTCCAGGACATCGTGTTGTTATACTTTTTGTGCGATCTCCTTTTAATATAATCCTCCCCTCACTTCAACATCGACATATATATATATATATATATATATATATATATATATATATATATATATATATATATATATATATATATACTTGCGAATTCTGGTCCGCCCGGCGTGCGATCGGCCGCGTAACTTGAATCGCGACCGCGTCGCCCACCGGACGGACAATTCAGTCGTGACCCTCCTGGGACTACCGCCAGAAGCCAGTCACGGGTGGGGGTTTAACCCCACCACCACCCAGTCCGCAGTCTACCCGCGCGAAATAGGGTGAATCGCCGAATGTCGATATACCTAAGTACCCGCGCGGGGTAATCTGTCGAGGGATGAGACCACGCCACAGGCCGACTCCGGACACGAACCGCTTAAGCGGTTCGTTCCGTATTACAGGGATAACCGAGCGGAGTTATCGTCGGCCTTGACGGTTCCGATTAATTACCAGGTGTTTTAAACCCACTACCAATCCCTTACGTGATGCAAGATGGAGATTCAATAAAAGAAAAAACGAAGCGAAACGGGAAAACAGTTCAACAAGCAAGCACTTTATTACACAGTCAAAAGGAAGCAGGGAAAGGAGTTAAAACCGAATATAATTATTACAACACTTAAACAGTTCTACTTGACCAGACTGGCGCCACACACACATTTACACAAAACCCAAAAAAGGAAGTCGCGACTTCCCTGACGCCGTCGAGTCCTTGGCGACCGTAACTCCGAGTCCCTCCGGCGTGTCCGCGAGCTCGTGCCGCGTGTCGCTCGTGTGGTCCGCTCGACAGCTCGGACGAACGACAGAACC
The DNA here is from genome assembly GCA_035128595.1 of Eptatretus atami. Taxonomy (NCBI): domain Eukaryota; kingdom Metazoa; phylum Chordata; class Myxini; order Myxiniformes; family Myxinidae; genus Eptatretus; species Eptatretus atami. The sequence goes on from CM068955.1 coordinate 51,130,970, forward strand.
TCCGACCAGGGACGATCACCGCAACTCTCCACAATTCCCCTTCAGGACAGGGAACAGGAAAAGGAACGACGTTCTCGTCGACCTTCACGTCCACGCCTTTTTGTCAATCGCTTGCACGAACCAAGAGCCTTCAGCCTCCAACTGGGACAAGGGAACAACCAACCACGACGACTCTTCACGCCCACCCTTTTGCCCCGCCCCATTTCTGTCTCCACCTCCTTCGAGGCGTTTCCAGAAAGCTCTCGAAAGGGGGCGTGCCCCCACTCCGACCGCCTCACGCCGTGCATCCACCAATCGGGAGCGAGCTGCCGCACCCCTCCTTCACACCAAGTGTGGTGTGGGGATTCAGGCGGAAGCATCAGGCGGGGAAATTAGGCGGGAAAACCCCACAGGCGTTGTTGGTTTTTGTTCTTGCACGCGCCCGCACGGTGCAGTTGAATGGCTAGTGGCGAAGATGTGGTAGCGTAGTTGTGGAAGGTGGCGTCGTGTAGTGAATGGCGTGATCGTGAGATGTTGGTTGTGGCGATGTTCGTTGTTGTTTGCACCAAATTAACAATAGCCAAAGAAAAACGGCTAACTGAAGCGTCGCAGCCCGAATGGATCACATATATTCCCTCTATAAAACGGGTTTGGGCTAACTACACATGAACTTACCGATATATCTCACTGAGGACTCTTTATGGTGTAATGCGAATTTCCACAACCGTAACAATATATATATATAAATATATATATATATATATATATAAGTATATATATATATATATATATATATATATATATATATATATATATATATATATAAGGCGCCGCGAGGAGGAGTGATGCAAGCGACACATCGGCCATTTTGGAGTTAATGCATATAGCACTATTTTAACCCTTTCCCTATCATCCGAGCCTATCATCATCATATCATTAAAAAATGTCGCTTATATCTAGTCTGGATCCAAGGGCCAAAAATGTGCAAATAACACTTTTGATGTGACACCCTGCTGTAAAATTTTTGGCACTTGAATCATGTTTGTGGGGTTGTAGGACACCAGAAAAGTGACTTTGGCAAGTTGGATCGGATTGCGCAACTTCTCCAGGGACGATTTTTTTACTTCAGCCGGCAAATCCCAATATCGAAAAAAACTAGGGTAGGGGAAATGCAAATCCATGTATCTCTTGAACCCTGCATCTCACAGTAACAAAGTACCACTCATTCTTTTAGGTAGAATGTCAGCTTTCAATTTATGTATAACAACATTTCATTGGATGACCTCAGGGGTCAGGGAGGTCAAAGGTCACAGAAAGTAGGTCATGCTGAAAATCTAGCCCTTACATTAACAAGTCATAATTTTACTGCTATGAGAATTTTATTATGAAAACCCTTGACAAATTGTGTCCTATACATGCCTCTGATGTTTTGAAAAAGGAAGGTTAGGATATAAATAGCATCTCGCCACTCTATTAGTGCTATTTCTTAAGCTATTTGCGGAAAAACGGCAACCGAAAACCCAAAATCTTGTTTTGGATACCATAAGATTTTTTCACAGTAATTGATAATGTGACCGAAAACTTTGTACAGCACATATATTAAACATATGAATGCATTGGTAAAACAATGTTACAGTCATTGTCTATTCCATACAGCATGAGCCCCAACTTCGGGGGGGGGGGCATGTAAGTGTCCGGCAATTACTGTGTGTAACTATGATACAGTTGTGGCAGAAGTGTGATTGCTTTTCGCATCCATGTATTCCTGCAAATTTGTGAGATAGTCATGGACTCCTGACTGTAGGGAATAGGCCTAACTTTTACACTAACCATTGAATGGATTTTATAGTCTGGGCTATAGTAGCTGGAATTCTGTACGTCATACATGTACTTGCAAAGTCTGATTCACTCTTTAGCCATGAAAAAGTACTATGGTATGGAGTACGACACATGGTAAACTGAGGATGAAAAGTTTATTCATCACCATCACTGTCTTCACCCATTAACCGTCCACACTTATCTTGGTCCTATTGCAGGTGCATGCTAGATGCATGGCACACCCGCTTTTTCACATGGTCAGTTCCTCAGACAGCTCGGCGTTTTCTTGCATTTGCAGAAAGACAATTTCGCAATGGCAGGCTTTGATGACTTTTCTTCATGATGGAAGCAACCTGTCATCTTCCACATACCAACCATATTTATCAGGTGGAAGAAGGACTGGGTTGGCAAGTGTGGCCTGTTGTACAGGCTGATCTGGAAAAGAGACCTTAGAACGTGACAGTGAACGCGTCTTCAGTTGGAGGCAGAGATCGCAGATCCCTTTTGCTGGAAGCAAATAAATGAGCACGGAGTTTTATCTAAGGAGTATAGTCGTATAGTCTGCTCTGCCATAAAGATCACAAAAAAAGCTGCGAGCTTCACTGGTCAACTCATCATTCTGGCCTGAATCAGTGAGGACAAAACTCGAAAATGCTGGCATTTGCCTACATGTTGTAGGCAACTGTTGCTGCCCTTTTTTGCCCTGTCTGAATGGATAGCTGACTGAATTGCAGCCTGACAAGACATAACAAGTAAGCAAGGTGTCAGTTACTGCAAAGGGTCTCATCCACAGCTTCACCAGTGACTTCACCAAGTCATGAACAGGGAGGAAGAGGTAATTTTTTCCACCATAGCTGTTTGATATTCATTAGCCTGGGAAAATGGTACAATGATAGCAGTATAATGTCCATGTCAGTCGCCTGAATGATCACAACACTTTCATCTGGACAGTTCGCTATATGTGCAAAAATTATAGTGTCTGCCTCCTCATGGAAGGACAGTGCAGCTCACGAATGGCAGTTGCTCCATTCTTTGTGACACGTATCGCATCTGGCGAAATTCCTAGTACCAGACTGAAGCCATCAGGCGAAGAGGCAATTGACAACATGATGAGAGATATGACAGTAGATTTGCCTGTTACATGGGTTTGACAGAATCCTTTCCATGCAGGAATGCCAGAGTGTCCGCAGGAACATACTCGGGTGAGCTCACATCATTTCCCGTCTGTGGCGTTCGTCCCCTTTAGACTCTGCAGGCCAAAAGTCATACCTATCACCAATGAAGTGTACCTCCTGACAGTTTACAGTTTCATACTCATGATTTACTCTTGTACCTCTCTTGAATTGCCCAATGTACTCGCACCTAGAGTCTGAAAACGTTGGATGAATGCCATCGCATCAATAAGATAAACTAACTGTGATGCACAACCGATGGGCAATTCTTCAAAGCACCCATGAATCAGAAACCTTATCCTGTAGTGTCACTATAAAGTCTGATTTGGTTCCTTTCCACATGTATATTCATCCCTGTCTGGTTCAAACATAGATGGCGGGTATTCCAGCCATTCATAACTGAACGCATCAATCCTGCTTCATCACTTAGATCCTGTGTGAAACAAAGGGCCCTTGCAACTCACTTTCCTCGATATTACTTGTTTGACCTGTCTTGCTTCTTATTTCCTTTTTCTGCTGTGTTGCAAATGTTGTTATCTTGGGCACACTGATTTTGTCAGCATTGGTAGAACTGGCAAGTTTTATTGACTCTACCCCACGTTGCTTTGCTTCTAACAGTTCCGTGAGGTAAGTGTTTCTCCTGTAGAAATATTGATCAGCTTGTCAGTCCAACAGCATCTGAAAATGGTTTCTCATTTTTTTTCTGTTACTGTCAACTTGATTTTCATCACTTGTCTATGTCGTATATCATATCATAGATATCATAGATTGCTTGGTCCAAGTGATGACCGTTTTTGGCTGCCCAAGCTTAAGGCTCACTGACATGAAGTAATCCAATGAGGTTTGACAACATCAGACTTGTGGGAGTTTGGGTACAGTGGGCCATAACCAAATTTGTTTTTTTAGTGCTTCTTGCCCAGCACTAAGTGAAGAAAACTGTTCCAAGTTGGAGAAGAAATAAGACACGCTATCTTCTACAATGGTCATCATTTGGTTGGAAACATCCGTAAAAGAAACCAAACGATGTTTCATCAGCCAGAGTGCACTTTCTTTGTCATCACCCTGACAGATTTCAATACCATGCAATGATCTGGCTTGTTTTCTGTCTTCAGCGCAAGATTACTGTCCACAGTACAAACTTTTCTGGCGCATTGATAGTTAATTGCCTTGTTTTTTGACTAGAACCATTCCAGCCTGCTCAACGTCAAGTCTTTCTCGTACTGGTAAATATATTGTAGTGGCATCAAGCGCCCACCATCCTCTGTGTCAAATGGAAATTTAAGTTGTCTAGTGCATACTGTGTAAAAATGCCCAGGAATAAACGTTAGTTGGGATGAATATTCCTTCCTCTCTTCTCTCTCAGAAATATCATTTGCCACTGTTGTGAGGTATCGCTGAGTGGTGCATAACTAATGCCATTTCCAAATCTGTTTCATCATTGTTATTAGGTTTTTGCTCCCGCTGTTTAAGAAATGAAGAACCAACCCCAATGTTTTGGGAGTGCTGGTTGCTTAGGTATCCCATAACATCCTGCGCTAAAGTTCAGAACTTTCTATTTTCGTCTTTAGGAATTGAACTTTCCCCTTCATCTGTAGTTTCATTACAGTTTGTTATCAACCATGCCAAATGATTAGACAAATCTACAGGAACTTTATTAGATGCCTCTCTTGTAAGAAATCTCAATTGCTCCCCTGAACTTGAGCACCCTTTTTGCAGCCTGTTTTTTTCCATCTCCAAGTGCTTTGCCAGAGGATATGAACTACCTGATACATTTGATAAAATTGTCACCATCATAATCATCATCTGGCAAAAGTTGGCATTCGTCAACTTCAGCCTTGAGCCCCACAACCTCATCACAAAGTTCCTTGGTGGTCAAAGAAGAGGAACAAATTAAGAGTTCCATTGTTCAAAGTATGAGCTGAATGTCGGCGCCAAAAATTATCCAAAAATCGTTTTGTCAACCTATCAGTTCTATAAGGCCGCTGTGCATATTACCATGCGCCTCAAAATTTCATCATACCGTTTTGAAGCTGGCGAATGTAAAGACATGCCTGTCAATCATAAGTCCTTGATGTAACCTCAGACAGAAGTGTTTGAAACACCTGGTCATGCAAACTTGGGTCTCGACTTTATTTTCAGTTTTGCTACGTTCACTCATAAACTTGTTCATAACCTCAATGAATAGCGGAAATCATTTGCAAATTAAGTCTAGGCACTGGTCACCAAAAACCATGAATTTTGAATAGAAATATCCTTGTTATTAAGTTCCTTTGCCTTTTATGAATTGATTTCTGTCTCTCTATTGTACTAACTAGTATCAATGTTCTGCCCTTTGAATCCACGTTCCTTTTCACACAGAAAACACACAGTTTTTAAAGTCTTTTTGAAATCCATGGAACTTGTTCTGTCTCCTTTACTGGGCTCCCTCTGAAGTTTCCCACAACCTTGCTCATACCTTTGCCCGTTTAGCAGAAATTACATCATCAAGGACCTTTTGTGTGTATACCACTGCGACTCTTTACAAATGGCACAGAGGATTTTTTGACAGAATCGTCTGCGTCCTGAAGGTCACCCCACAGTCCTTTGATGCACCCTCGTCTTCCTGATTTCGACAGCATTCTTAAATTTTGCAGACCTCTTTTGGTTAGCTTGTACAGAGACCCCTGTCATCACATACTGTTTGGCAGACAAAACAATTTTGAAGTCATTTCGATCAGAAAAGTCCTTTTTCCTTTACCTTTCACTGTTATTACAGCTCCATTCTTATATGAGGGCCGTACCTGTGTGATAAAAGGAGAAAACATCATTAGGTTATGATAGTTATAGGGGGAAGCATGAATGATACGAACATTAATTTTTAACGCGAATATAATTAATTACGAAATACAGCATTATGTGGATTTCCTGAAAAAATGACCCCCACAAATACACTCAAAATAAAGAGGCAAAAGTTCTCAGTCCTAACCTTCTTTCCAAAAACATCAGGGGGGATGTAAAGAAACAGTAAATATCAAGGATTGCCTTATCGTAACACAATGAGGCAGCAAAATTACAATTTGTTTAATGTAAGGCCTAGATTTTCAGCATGACCTACTTTGTGACCTTTTGACCTCCCCTGACCCAGAGTTCATCCAATCAAATTTTGTTATACATAATTTGAAAAGCTGACATT
>CM068955.1:51146489-51159941 GCA_035128595.1 Eptatretus atami
TTGGCACTTGAAATCATGTTTGTGGGTGGTTAGGACACCAGAAAAGTGACTTTGGCAAGTTGGATCGGATTGCGCAACTTCTCCAGGGACGATTTTTTTACTTCAGCCGGCAAATCCCAATATCGAAAAAAACTAGGGGTAGGGGAAATGCAAATCCATGTATCTCTTGAACCCTGCACTCACAGTAACAAAGTACCACTCATTCTTTTAGGTAGAATGTCAGCTTTCAAATTATGTATAACAACATTTCATTGGATGACCTCAGGGGTCAGGGGAGGTCAAAAGGTCACAGAAAGTAGGTCATGCTGAAAATCTAGGCCTTACATTAACAAGTCATAATTTTACTGCTATGAGAATTTTATTATGAAAACCTTGACATAATTGTGTCCTATACATGCCTCTGATGTTTTGAAAAAGAAGGTTAGGATTAAATAGCATCTCGCCACTCTATTTAGTGCTATTTCTAAGCTATTTGCGGAAAAACGGCAACCGAAAACCCAAAATCTTGGTTTTGGATACCATAAGATTTTTTCACAGTAATTGATAATGTGACCGAAAACTTTGTAACAGCACAATATCTAAACATATGAATGCATTGGTAAAACAATGTTACAGTCATTGTCTATTCCATACAGCATGAGCCCCAACTTCGGGGGGGGGGGGGCATGTAAGTGTCCGGCAATTACTGTGTTGTAACTATGATACAGTTGTGGCAGAAGTGTGATTGCTTTTCGCATCCATGTATTCCTGCAAATTTGTGAGATAGTCATGGACTCCTGACTGTAGGGAATAGGCACTAACTTTTACACTAACCATTGAATGGATTTTATAGTCTGGGCTATAGTAGCTGGAATTCTGTACGTCATACATGTACTTGCAAAGTCTGATTCACTCTTTAGCCATGAAAAAGTACTATGGTATGGAGTACGACACATGGTAAACTGAGGATGAAAAGTTTATTCATCACCATCACTGTCTTCACCATTAACCGTCCACACTTATCTTGGTCCCTAATTGCAGGTGCATGCTATGATGCATGGCACCACCCGCTTTTTCACATGGTCAGTTCCTCAGACAGCTCGGCGTTTTCTTGCATTTGCAGAAAGACAATTTCGCAATGGCAGGCTTTGATGACTTTTCTTCATGATGGAAGCAACCTGTCATCTCCACATACCAACCATATTTATCAGGTGGAAGAAGGACTGGGTTGGCAAGTGTGGCCTGTTTGTACAGGCTGATCTGGAAAAGAGACCTTAGAACGTGACAGTGAAACGCGTCTTCAGTTGGAGGCAGAGATCGCAGATCCCTTTTGCTGGAAGCAAATAAATGAGCACGGAGTTTATCTAGGAAGTATAGTCGTATAGTCTGCTCTGCCATAAAGATCACAAAAAAAGCTGCGAGCTTCACTGGTCAACTCATCATTCTGGCCTGAATCAGTGAGGACAAAACTCGAAAATGCTGGCATTTTGCCTACATGTTGTAGTGCAACTGTTGCTGCCCTCTTTTTGCCCTGTCTGAATGGATAGCTGACTGAATTGCAGCCTGACAAGACATAACAAGTAAGCAAGGTGTCAGTTAACTGCAAAGGGTCCTCATCCACAGCTTCACCAGTGACTTCACCAAGTCATGAACAGGGAGGAAGAGGATTTTTTCCACCCATAGCTGTTTGATATTCATTAGCCTGGGAAAATGGTACAATGATAGCAGTATAATGTCCATGTCAGTCGCCTGAATGATCACAACACTTTCATCTGGACAGTTCGCTATATGTGCAAAAATTATAGTGTCTGCCTCCTCATGGGAAGGAAGTGCAGCTCACGAATGCAGTTGCTCCATTCTTTGTGACACGTATCGCATCTGGCGAAATTCCTAGTACCAGACTGAGCCATCAGGCGAAGAGGCAATTGACCAACATGATGAGAGATATGACAGTAGATTTGCCTGTTACATGGGTTTGACAGAATCCTTCCATGCAGGAATGGCAGAGTGTCCGCAGGAACATACTCGGGTGAAGCTCACATCCATTTCCCGTCTGTGCGTTCGTCCCCTTTAGACTCTGCAGGCCAAAGTCATACCTATCACCAAGAAGTGTACCTCCTGACAGTTTACAGTTTCATACTCATGATTTACTCTTTGTACCTCTCTTGAAGTTGCCGAATGTACTCGCACCTAGAGTCTGAAAACGTTGGATGAATGCCATCGCATCAATAAGATAAACTAACTGTGATGCACAACCGATGGGCAATTCTTCAAAGGCACCCATGAATCAGAAACCTTATCCTGTAGTGTCACTATAAAGTCTGATTTGGTTCCTTTCCACATGGTTAATTCATCCCTGTCTGGTTCAAACATAGATGGCGGGTATTCCAGCCATTCATAACTGAAACGCATCAATCCTTGCTTCATCACTTAGATCCTGTGTGAAACAAAGGGCCCTTGCAACTCACTTTCCTCAGATAGTACTTGTTTGACTCTGTTTGCTTCTTATTTCCTTTTCTTGCTGTGTTGCAAATGTTGTTATCTTGGGCACACTGATTTTGTCAGCATTGGTAGAACTGGCAAGTTTTATTGACTCTACCCCACGTTGCTTTGCTTCTAACAGTTCCGTGAGGTAAGTGTTTCTCCTGTAGAAACATATTATCAGCTTGTTCAGTCCAACAGCATCTGAAAATGGGTTGACGATTTTTTTACTTCAGCCGGCAAATCCCAATATCGAAAAAAACTAGGGGTAGGGGAAATGCAAATCCATGTATCTCTTGAACCCTGCATCTCACAGTAACAAAGTACCACTCATTCTTTTAGGTAGAATGTCAGCTTTCAAATTATGTATAACAACATTTCATTGGATGACCTCAGGGGTCAGGGGAGGTCAAAAGGTCACAGAAAGTAGGTCATGCTGAAAATCTAGGCCGGAGATTAGTAACACAGTGAAGAGAAGAGTGAGAACGAGTAAGCAAAGAGAAAGAAAATACAAGGAGGAAATTCAAAAAGAAACTGAACTTGAGTTTCATGTGTGGGTGAAAAAAAGCTTAGAAGCTCAAAGCTGTGTTCAAAAATGAGCTCGAAGCGAAGCAGCCTGCAAAGGAGACCCCAGTGTGGTGTGTGCTGCACCTTTTATGGGATTTTTTTCCACCCCCGCGGCTGCGGAGGATCCTCCCCTCGTACCTGATTGGTTTGTTAGTGCTTCGACTTCTGGTGGCATCTGACATTGGCTTCGAGAATTTTAGGGCACTGTCACTTCTCTGTGATGTATCGACCCATCTGACGCGTAGTTCAAGTCGTTGAACCTCACCTAACTGGTTTGGGGGTTTCCAGCGTTTGTGATGAGGGTTAGGAGCAGAAGGCAACTCATTGTGCATCTTTAGCGGAGAAAGCGTTTGTGACGCGTGATGCGATAAATGGGTGCAGAAAAGAATGCGGAAGAACAAAATGACACGTATGGGATTTCTAACTGCACACTCGCAACGCATATGTGCTCAGTGAATCCAGGACACTTAAAAGCTTCACAGAATACGAAAAAAAATAACTGGATTTATTCTCTGAGCGTGTTTCTTACTCCTCGGGTTCCATAACCACGAGGACGCATTTCATTTCACCCCGATGTCTTCGGCTTCCAGGGATTTCTTGCACACCGCGACCGAGCATTTTTGGGGCGAATTGTGTCATTTTGAAAGTGCTGTAAATTGATTTGGGAAAGCCAATGTGACGGTCTCCGTAAACTTCTCGCACTCAAGACAATTCCACATTGAAGATCAGTCAGCTCATCACCTTGAGAGATGTTGATTATAACTCAATTTCAATAACTGCTGCACAGATAGAGGGGTCATATACTTACTACTTTGAGTGGCATTCAGGTTGGTGCTCCATGATGCTTGCAGGTGGTGATGTTGGGTTCCTTGGGAGGGTTGCATGGACCACAAATCACAATGATTAATCTACGCTCATGTTTCATTCGATAGTATTTTTCCCCATGTTTTCTTTCTTTCCAAAATTTTGAGCATTTTATTGCATTAATAGAAAATGTCCATTCTGGTCTTGAATAAGCTATCATACCCTACCCAATTAACTTAACACATGAATTTAACTAATCGTATATGTGCAAGACTTATCTTATCATAGTAATCCTATTAATACCATAAATTCATCTAAATTACATCCCTTTATAAGTTAACTTGCACCTTTCACACATCAGCATCGTTGTGCTCTTTCTTGAAAGAATCTCTCACGTGTCTCCCCATCACCACTACCTCCTTCCCCTAGTTTATGTTTGTGTAAATACCTGATCACATCTCTGCGTGAAAATCACCCTTATTGTGGAGAAAATAAAGAGTTTCAAAAGTCAACCTGCCTTGTCAGTGGTTCAGGCGAAGGAGTACATTTCCAGGATGTTGTTTGTATTCAAATTTTCACTTTGAAAAGCAAGAAACGACTTCACAGCATGACATGGAATTAAAACATGTATCATGTGGGGTCACTGTTACTGGAGGAAGGAGCAGAAGATTTGTGATATGTTTTGTTGTCCGTGTGCATTTATTTCCCACCCATGTGTTTCATATGTTTATCCTTGCATCGCCTTTATGATGCTGTCCCACAGGGCTTAGTGTTTTCTCATCACGTGGATTGGTTGGTGGTATTTCAATCATTCCCATTTCTCAGCGGTCTTGCTTCTATTGCCCTTTCAGGTGTGCACCTCTCCCTCCCCAGCTCTCCCAGAAAGGACACATTTATCCAGCAATCCCTTCCTTATCAGTCTTTCAAAGTCCAGGCCTCCTGCTCATCTTCAATCCTTTGTCCCTCTCTTTTCCTGCTATGGAATTTCCTCCCTGTGTCTGCTCAATCCTGTTCCTCGTTCTACTGCTTCAAAGTTGCAGCTCAGCACCACTCATCATGTTCTTTTCATCATGTTCATGCTCTTTTCTTATTCTCATCATGTTCTTTTCTTATTCCCACTAATCTCATCTTCCATATCCACCTTTTATTACAGAGTGTAAGTCTATCAAATGTCCACTTGTTCTCCTTGGATCACTTGAAACCTCCCCGTACTCCGTCGTTTTGCTCTCCTGTATGAGATTCGACTTTCTTTGTTTTCTAGACAGGATTGCAGCTCATGGAAAGTGAGGTGACAGAGGGTATAAGAGGCAATGAGCCATGGTGGGGCAGTGGAGCAACATTTGCACACAACAAGCAAATGACAAACAGGAAAATAGGAGGAAAGGAGATGAGGAAACGGTAACCTGCGAATAAAAGTGTTGGTTTGGTTAAGTTAATGGGGTAGGAAATATCATGGGTATGAATGGGGAATGACATGAGAAGGTTAGTTGACTTCCTTTTCTTTTTTTTAAATGCTTTTTGATGGAGTGCTCTTATTTGGAGAATATGTGTCTGAACTAATCAAATTTTACAAGGTTTCATTTCATTAAAAAATTTCTATAAAGTTTTTCAAATGTCGAATTCCTCGATCGACATCGTATTTTGCTCTTATTTGTTGGAAACAAATACTTTCTGGCAGTGGTCCCTTTCACTATACGGGACCAGGAACCATGTGCCTTAATGGCTTTTGCCACAGGGATCCTGATTCTCACCACAGAGAACCACTATATTAATGCATAGTATCGTCGGACCCTGCTATTCGCAGATTCGCTATTCGCGGACCCGCGTATTCGCGGACCCGGCGTATTCGCGGTTTATAAAATGCGACCCCTGTGCTTTGCGTATTTATGGGGTTTTTCTCACGGTTTTTCGCAGGCGTATACGCAGACACATTCGTGTTTTATTTTATTTATTTAATTTTTTGCGTTTTCACAGGCACATTTTTATGGGATTTTTGGTTTCCTGATGAATCAGTAACCGCCGAGAAACATATCCCCCCTTTTTTCCATTGAAACAATACCCGCTAGTCACATATTTGCTATTCATGGCATTTTCCAGAAATGTATCCCCCGTGAATAGCGGGGTCCGACAGTACGAGAATTACTTATTGCGCAAAGAAGTGAACCAAGCAACGTGCAGATGATGCTTATGTCTATGTCTATCCCATCTCAGTGTGTGAACTTAACTGCATATCATAATGCTCGCCAATCCACACACCAAATGTGACCACAACTACTAAACTCCAGATGAGTTGGGAAGTTCTAAAGCATCTCCCACACCGTCGAGACTTGTCACCTTGCTATTTTCAACTGTTTGGACCATTCATTGAGTTGACGAATGATTAAGACGTCAAAGCCACATTTCATGAAATGACTGTGTACCCATTTGGAAGACTTCTCCCAGATGGCATCAAGGCTCAACCACAATGGTGGGGCAAGAGTGGATATTTAGCAGGGGGAGATACCTCGAAAAATAGGTGAAGTCTCATCATCCACTCTGCACGTTTTGATACAATAAAAGTCGACATAAACCCATATAACTATACCCATGTATGCAGTTTCAGAGCATTTGCAGAAGTGTGGTGTACTGTCTCAATACCTTGGTTGTTGTTTCGGATGCAGCCTGTGGCTGCTGGTTGAATCGTTTTTCTGGAAATGGAATGACTGCGCCACTGATGCAGTGCCCTGCTACAGTAAGCTGGTACTCATTTTGTTGACCTCGGAAGGATGACAGCCTGAGTCCACCCACTTGGTGTTATTTAACAGCATGGCAGGAGCTCGAACTCAAGACCTAAGAACCTTAACCGTTAAGCCAACACCAGGCTTAAAACCTTAGGAATTCATTGTAGATATCTCATAGTTTGATAATTGCTCCAATGTCAAAAGGTTCTCAGCCTATTTCTCATCATTCTGTCTGTCTGTCTGTCTGTCTCTCTCTCTCTCATCATTGGTTGGGACGTGGCTATGCGCGCTGATCCAGTGTCCTGACACGCTGATGCAGTGTCCTGACACGCTGATGCAGTGTCCCCTTACCAGTACACTGGTGCTCATTTTGCCGTCCTCTGAAGGATGACAGGCTGAGTCAACCTCTGGTGTATTTTTAATTCAGCGGCCAACGGGGCTTGAACTCAGGACCCTTGGATCCCAAGCCACCACCCGAACCACTAAGCAACACCAGGCTTATCATACAAGCTAATGTTCAAGCTTTTCTTTGAGCCATGTATATAGCCTAAAAGCGTAATAAGGAAATTCAGATAATTCATAAAAAAAAATTATGTTGAAGCTGAAATAAATGTTGACCTGGCACAATTAAGGTGCTTTGTTTTTTTTTTTAATTTTAAGCAGTTGTTTTCGAGGAGGGAGTGGGTTATATGGAAGGAAGGGGATGTGGAGGAGGAAGATGAGAGATGGATGTCCTTGCAATCCAAATCTGTTTTTCTTTTGCCAAATGCGATTGTTGTGACATTTGCTGTTGTGCTCCTGTGGTTCTGTATTGATGTTGCAGTGAAGGCCAAGCATTGCCTGCATGGAGATTGAGTTTCCGTAGAGGTGAAGCTTCTGCAGCCATTTTGGGGGTTCACGAAAGGCAAACGATGTTAACACAAGGCGAGAAATTAGCACCCAGGTAAAGACCTCGGTTTAATCTCCCACTAGGCCTTCCATCTTCAAAACAACGCTCACATAATGTGCTGCCATCTCCAGCTGTGGGCATATGCTTCGATAGGCTCGCTCCTTTGGGTTCCTCTATGACAAAGTGAATCTGCATGCACCTGCAGATGATACAGAAACTCAAACAATGGGCAGAGGATGCCTACTGTGCTTGGGGTGACAGTTTGTGCAAGGTATACTGTTTAGCCAACGATTCAAAGCAGGTGTTATTTGATGCAAATGACATTGAATGCTACCGTAGTGCATTAAAACAGCAACTATGATGTCCTTGTCCTAATAAAAAGGGGGCTGCAAAAACATTTTGAGCTTCGCAAATTCAAGTTATTTCAAGAATCTTGCACAAAATTCAAGTGAAAGGATGTATAAGCAAACACAGCACATAATAATACATACACAAAATGGAAGGTTCGAAGCCGATTGAGAAAAGGATGAGAAGTCAGAGGAGAGGGAAGTGAAGCCAAGGGTCATGGGAATGGAGAAGGAAGGACAATAGGCAAATGAGGTTTGCAGACAATATGTAGGATTAAGTGGAAAGGAATAAAATACTGTTCTTGTGCAAAGGAAGTTAAGGAAGGAAGGAACTAATTTAAATTTCACCATATTGCATGTAATAATTACATTTTGACTCCATTTGCAGTGTCAGGATACAAATGGCATCAGTGAATGCATGCAAGCTAAAATAGTTAATATTGATTAAAGTTCGCATTCACAGGAAAAGTGGGATCATCATGTTCTTCAACATGTAATGGCATGAGATAATGGAGGAATTAACAAAGGACTTGGACAATTAAACCTGATTTGTTATAATTTTTGTGAACCCCTCTTTCATGGGCACAGGAATACTCCAACATACTACATAAAGGCTTGCTTTGATTTACCTTCCTAAAAATTTGATGCCTTTCCCAATCAAGCGGGATTAAGATTAAGAAATCGTGTGAAATCCTGCGGCATGAGCTCAAAACGCTCCATCAATACATTGACAAGGAAAGTTCCGGACTCTCATGCCGTCACTGCAATGAGCCCCAGTAGGCTTATGAGAAGCAAATTTACCAAGAGCCGCTCGAGGGCTTCATCCACCCATACCTCACCTTCGCATATCACCCCACCTCCATTCCACCCCCCAACCCTTCCACAATTCAGCAATCATGGAGTCATGTGAAAAGCTCATCCTTCCTGCATCACGAGCGCACCAATTCCGGCTGCTTCATACCACATTTACACAAGTGCCGAGTGGATTCATTGCTCGCCCACATCCAAAGCTTGATCGGGGACATCAAGAGCAGAAGAATGGTAGGGAGGAGGTGCTCGTCATTAAATCTTGGAAGTTCAGGGCAGAAATCGACTATAGGCAGGCACGGATCGGGCCTGGTAATCCCTATGCGCACCTGGACACAAGGCAGCATACCCCCGGGAGCCGCTGGTTTGTCGTTTCCAAATCTGAGCTCGACAGCTCAATTTCTCTCGCCTTCAATTCTCTTCCCATCCCAGCTCCTCTGCATCGTCCGCCCATCCACCTCCTGCGGGTCCCCTCCCCATGGTCCCGCCAGCTCTTCCTACAAGCCTCGCTCCTTAACCCACGGCAAGGCGAGAATGAACATTCCCTGCCCCCGGGTAGTTCAAAAGCTCCAGTAATTATGACTTGTTAACCACTCCGTGGACATCCAGCACGATAATTGGATCAGACCTTCCGCTTGAATTACAGAAATTCTCAACTGAGAGATGAATGCCATGTCAAGGAGTTAGCAGCTCGGGGTAATAAGCGGCGATGTGTTTTCTTTATTTCCTTAATTCTCGCGGAACATTTCATTGAAAACTCCCACCCCGCCAAGAAAATATGGTGAAATGAGCCCGATAGTCAAAGTCCATCCACAATAACTCGACAACAAAGGCTGGACCCAGCGATGCATCGGACGAACTCGCTCTTGCAAGAAGCAGCATTTGGATCGATACACGTCCGAGTGGAGGAGAAGAAAGATGTGCGATCAAGCGGAGAGCTGGACAAAACGATTGCTGTGAAATCACAAAAATTCCACTTTTTCTTCCCCTTTTGGAAATTGTCAAAAACATTTCTCGTGCCATGAATTTCATTTTTACCATCCCAGGTGTTATATATATGGCTGAGCACTTTACATGACCCTATAGGGTTGATTACGCATTTTGAAGTTTCTCTGATTATTCTGCCAAGAGGGCATTTCCATATCTTGAACATACCCCATATACCATGTCCAGTATTATTTAAGCCACATAATAATCAAGTATAATTTGGCGTATAGATAAATATGGAGTGGACAAGGTTCGTATGAGGTGGAGCAGATGCACCTGGCACACCTGGGGTAATTAACATACATGCTAAGTTGGAGGTGACAAAAAACGTGCTGGTGGGAATCAAATCCAAGTTATTTATTTATTAGATGTCATCGGAAGTGAAACTACGTGTGGAATCCTGGAGGATGGTGATGTGCCTTTAGTGAAGCGAATGACTGTTCGTCATAGCTACGATCGTTGCGTACATCACTTTTGGAAGTACTAAAAGTTTTCAAATTCGGAGCTTGGAGCGATTTCATACATTATACGAGACGATTTCCCACAACTAATCAACTCTCACGGACTAATGAAAGTATATCATTGAAATATTATTTCAGTTTTGAGGACCCGATATCGTCCGGACTAATAAGTGTCGAAATCTGTTGTGAAATCGGATAATTTAAAGAAATAATGAGTCTTGTAACTAAGCCGATATTCCTATTTACTTGAAGCAAGCGAGGCTACGTTCCTCCTCCATACATTCACAGAGAATATGTAATTTCCAGCGCATTAAACTTATCTTTTTCAACTGTTTGGAGAATTATATTGAAAGAACAAAAAATTTAGGAACGTAACAAAATTAACCACCTTCATTGAGCTGTATGATTTAATGCATTCACTGGCAGACATCGCACCCTGTCCCCCAGATGGGCTGCCTATCCATAGCATCTGCCAGATCTGTGTCTATATTTACAGAGGTTTCGCGAGGTGCTCTACAGGGAATCAAAGCAAATCTGGTAAAAAATGGAGGTTAAAAAATTCAGGCATCTCCGGGAGTGTATGTTTAATGTGTGACTAATTGTGTTTAATGTGTGGCAAAGCCACTTGGCGAGCGCTCTCCAAGCTGCTTGGTTGTTTGTTTCGGTAAAAGTATTCATGCTCTTAATGAATGAAACATCCATTAGACACACGTACCTTTCCGCCAATGTTGGGCCACGCAGTGCTGTGCAGCTGGTGCCTCGGGAGGTGTTTCATCCGCTGAAAATGTGCAATTTTATTTTTCCAGGACATCGTGTTGTTATACTTTTTGTGCGATCTCCTTTTAATATAATCCTCCCCTCACTTCAACATCGACATATATATATATATATATATATATATATATATATATATATATATATACTTGCGAATTCTGGTCCGCCCGCGTGCGATCGGCCGCGTAACTTGAATCGCGACCGCGTCGCCCACCGGACGGACAATTCAGTCGTGACCCTCCTGGGACTACCGCCAGAAGCCAGTCACGGGTGGGGGTTTAACCCACCACCACCCAGTCCGCAGTCTACCGCGCGAAATAGGGTGAATCGCCGAATGTCGATATACCTAAGTACCCGCGGCGGGGTAATCTGTCGAGGGATGAGACCACGCCACAGGCCGACTCCGGACACGAACCGCTTAAGCGGTTCGTTCCGTATTACAGGGATAACCGACGGAGTTATCGTCGGCCTTGACGGTTCCGATTAATTACCAGGTGTTTTAAACCCACTACCAATCCCTTACGTGATGCAAGATGGAGATTCAATAAAAAGAAAACGAAGCGAAACGGGAAAACAGTTCAACAAGCAAGCACTTTATTACACAGTCAAAAGGAAGCAGGGAAGAGTTAAAAACCGAATATAATTATTACAACACTTAAACAGTTCTACTTGACCAGACTGGCGCCACACACACATTTACACAAACCCAAAATAAATGGAAGTCGCGACTTCCCTGAGCGCGTCGAGTCCTTGGCGACCGTAACTCCGAGTCCCTCCGGGCGTGGTCCGCGAGCTCGTGCCGCGTGTCGCTCGTGTGGTCCGCTCGACAGCTCGACGAACGAACAGAACCTCCGACCAGGGACGATCACGCAACTCTCCACAATTCCCCTTCAGGGACAAGGAACAGGAAAAGGAACGACGTTCTCGTCGACCTTCACGTCCACGCCTTTTTGTCATATGCTTGCACGAACCAAGAGCCTTCAGCCTCCAACTGGGACAAGGAACAACCAACCTACGACGACTCTTCACGCCCACCCTTTTGCCCCGCCCCATTTCTGTCTCCACCTCCCTTCGAGGCGTTTCCAGAAAGCTCTCGAAAGGGGGCGTGCCCCCACTCCGACCGCCTCGCCGTGCATCCACCAATCGGGAGCGAGCTGCCGCACCCCTCCCCTTCACACCAAGTGTGGTGTGGGGATTCAGGCGGAAGCATCAGCGGGGAAATTAGGCGGGAAAACCCACAGGCGTTGTTGGTTTTTGTTCTTGCACGCGCCCGCACGGTGCTAGTTGAATGGCTAGTGGCGAAGATGTGGTAGCGTAGTTGTGGAAGGTGGCGTCGTGTAGTGAATGGCGTGATCGTGAGATGTTGGTTGTGGCGATGTTCGTTGTTGTTCTTGCACCAAATTAACAATAGCCAAAGAAAAACGGCTAACTGAAGCGTCGCAGCCCGAATGGATCACATATATTCCCTCTATACAACGGGTTTGGGCTAACTACACATGAACTTACCGATATATCTCAACCTGAGGATCTTTATGGTGTAATGGCGAATTTCCACAACCGTAACAATATATATATATAATATATATATATATATATATATATACAGTATTATATATATATTATATATATATATATATAATATATATATTATATATATAAGGCGCCGCGAGGAGAGTGATGCAAGCGACACATCGGCCATTTTGGAGTTAATGCATATAGCACTATTTTAACCCTTTCCCTATCATCCGAGCCTATCATCATCATATCATTAAAAAATGTCGCTTATATCTAGTCTGGGATCCAAGGGCCAAAAATGTGCAAATAACACTTTTGATGTGACACCCCTGCTGTAAAATTTTTGGCACTTGAATCATGTTTTGTGGGGTGTAGGACACCAGAAAAGTGACTTTGGCAAGTTGGATCGGATTGCGCAACTTCTCCAGGGACGATTTTTTTACTTCAGCCGGCAAATCCCAATATCGAAAAAAACTAGGGGTAGGGGAAATGCAAATCCATGTATCTCTTGACCCCTGCATCTCACAGTAACAAAGTACCACTCATTCTTTTAGGTAGAATGTCAGCTTTCAAATTATGTATAACAACATTTCATTGGATGACCTCAGGGGTCAGGGAGGTCAAAGGTCACAGAAAGTAGGTCATGCTGAAAATCTAGGCCTAACATTAACAAGTCATAATTTTACTGCTATGAGAATTTTATTATGAAAACCTTGACATAATTGTGTCCTATACATGCCTCTGATGTTTTTGAAAAAGGAAGGTTAGGATTAAATAGCATCTCGCCACTCTATTTAGTGCTATTTCTTAAGCTATTTGCGGAAAAACGGCAACCGAAAACCCAAAATCTTGGTTTTGGATACCATAAGATTTTTTCACAGTAATTGATAATGTGACCGAAAACTTTGTACAGCACAATATCTAAACATATGAATGCATTGGTAAAACAATGTTACAGTCATTGTCTATTCCATACAGCATGAGCCCCAACTTCGGGGGGGGGGGGGGCATGTAAGTGTCCGGCAATTACTGTGTTGTAACTATGATACAGTTGTGGCAGAAGTGTGATTGCTTTTCGCATCCATGTATTCCCTGCAAATTTGTGAGATAGTCATAGGACT